>JANAVB010033417.1:0-22500 GCA_029216955.1 Iris pallida
TCTATAACTTGAGTGCAAAGATCACCGCAGCTAACTCTAGGTCATGGGTAGGATATTCCTCACATGAGTCCGCAATTGCCTAGATGCATAAGCAATCACTTTCCCATGCGCTGTAGGACACATCCTAGCCCTTTCCCAGAAGCATCACTGTAAATGGTGAAACCTCCAGAACCTGAAGGTAAAGTCAGAACTGGAGCGGTCGTCAGCCTCCTCTTCAGCTCCTCAAAACGCTGTCTGGCAGTCCTCTGACCAGATGTACTCTGTGTCCTTCTACGTCAGCTTCGTTATGGGTCAGCTATCCTAGCAAAGTCCTGGACGAACTTTCTATAATAGCCTGCTAAACCCAGAAAGCTCCTGATCTCTGAAACTGACGTCGGAGCCTTCCACGTCTCAACTGCAGCAATCTTCCTGGATCTACCGAGATTCTATCTCCGTGACTACATGCCCGAGAAACTCCATTCGGTCTAAAAAGAACTCGCACTTTGGCAATTGGCAAACAATCTCTCTGCCTCAGAATCTCCAAAAACTATCCGCAAGTGCTCTGCATGCTCCTCTAGCGTCTTCGAGTATATCAGGATGTCGTCGATAAACACGACGACGAACTTATCCAGATACTGGTGAAATATCTTATTCATCAAATTCATAAAGACAGCTGGCACATTTGTGAGACCAAATGGCATCACCAGAAACTCGTACTGCCCATACTTCGTGTTGAACGTCGTCTTCTGGATGTCTGCTGGCCTGACTTTCACCTGGTGGTACCGGATCTCAGTCTATCCTGAAAAACACCTTCGCCCCGCTCAACTGGTCGAACAAATCATCTATCCTGGGCAAAGGATATTTGTTCTTGATGGTGATGGCATTCAAGGCCCGGTAGTCAATACACAACCGGACTGTACCATCCTTCTTAGGCACAAAGAGCACTGGTGCTCCCCATAGAGAAGCACTGGATCGAATGAAACCCTTTTTCAACAGGTCATCAATCTGCTCTTTCATCTCTGGCCTCCTTAGGATTCACTCATAGCAAGCCCGGGATACTGGTGATGAACCCGTACTAATCTATAGTGAACTCCACATCTCGTCAGGCGGAAGTCCTGAAAGATCCTCTGGGAATATCTATAACTCCCTAATGATAGGGTGTGGCGGTGCTGCGTCTCCGACTGTCGCACAACAGTTCGGCTCTAGGCTGATCTCCGGTCCGTCCTCCTGACACTGAATGGTGCTGTGCCTGGGGGACTGAACAAAATACTACCCTCATGACAATCTATAGATGCATGGGCATAGCTAAGCCAGTCCTCCCCAATATGATATCATAACCGGAGAGTGGCATCACAAAGAATCGTCCCTCGAACTCTCTCCCGGCTATCATAATAAGCATCTATAGCTAGCTCTATAGGCATTGGTCCTCCTCCCTCATTCTACTAATCTTCGCAGTAGGTGTAGATACTAAGTGATGTTCATGCATAAACTCTAATGACAGGAAGCTATGAGATGCACCAGAATCAAACAGGCATAGAGCTAGAAAAAGTATGCAAATAAACATGACCTGTGATGACGTCAGCTAAGTAATCCGGCTCCGAAACCTGCTCCGGCTCCGGCTCGAGGGCTAGGCTATAAACCTTCCCCTGAGGTCCCTTCTGCTGCGTAGATGCTGCCCAAACCCTTCTGCTGAGTAGGAAGCGGTCCTCTAGGTCCCTTGGCTGCTGGACAGTTCCGAAGCTGATGGTGACAGACCCACAAACTAAACACTGCCCCAATCTCTTCCTGTAAATGGAACCTGCGTGCCTGGTCTTCCGCAGAAAACATATAGCTCCCCGCTGCTGCTGCTGCTGGTGTCGGGTCCCGGGGCTTTAACTGGAGGGGTCGGGTGATGTATATAGGGGGATGGTAAGTCTCTGGGGCGGCGTCGGTGCTCTCTGCTGGAAAGCCTGACGCTTGGACGTCCCTCATGAGTACAGAAGCCGGCCTCTTGCTAGACAAAAGACGCTCCTCAATGCTCCGGGCCAACTCTAGGCTCTGGTAGTAGTCAGTCGTACCGTTCGCCACTATAAGAATGCCAATGTTTGGAACTAGACCATCGCAAAACCTACGGGTCATCTCCTCTGGATCTGCAACCAGACTAGGAGCGAAACGGCTCAGGCGACTAAACTCTGCCGCATAGTCATCAACAGAACGGTTCCTCTGCTGGATGTTCTGGAATCGTAGCCCCATGGCTACTCTAGCAATGCTCGAGAAGAATTTCTTCTTGAACTGGGTCTTGAACTGGTCCCAAGTGGCTCTCCCTCTCGCAAACAACGGCTCATTCCAGAACCAGACTCCTGCTAAGTCTATCAGCAGAAATCCAGCTGCCTCGACCTGGAGGTCATCCGGCATCCTGACTTCTAGGAGCTTCCTCTCTACTGAATCTAGACAGTCATCTGCTACTACTATGCCCTCAGTCCCTAAGAACTCCTTGGGATTCAGACCCATGAAGTCCTTGATCGTCCCCGCTCTCTGCCGTGGCTCTACATGTGGTGGGACCACGGGACGTCCCTCAGAACGCTCTATGCTCTGGCGGAGTAGGGTAGTCTGCTCCTGATGGGTTGTTAGGAACCCCTGAATCAGAGTGAACAGCTGGTTCCCGTCGAGTGTGACGGAAGCCTGGGTGGGTATAGTGATAGGGGATGGTGGAAGTATCGGGGCCTGCTGGGACTGGGATGTGGAAGGTGGTGGAGGCATCTGGGTCTGTGGATCTGTAGAGTAGGGGAATATGGTAGGTGGAGGTGTATCAGTCGATTGGTCAGCTGACTGGATAAGGAGGGCCCCATTCTCGGGGGTAACATACTGGGATGAACGAGTAAGCACCATCTAAATTATACATAAAAAAGACTTATAAGGACTTGTTTAACGTAAGCAATCATATGCAAGGAAATCTAATTTATGATAGCAACATGTGATGTATTTCCTATGTTGCAATCCTAGCATTCCTCTAGGTGTTCTAAGCGTTATTCCTAATGTTGTCTAATTACCTTAAGTTCCTAATTGCAGGCATGCTTGGTACAATAACGTAACCAAACAATTTAGTCAGGACCTGCATGGGCCACCACTAAAAACATGTCATGACCCGCTACCCAATTATTAGGCCAGGCCGAGTCATGTCCAGCCTACGTTGAGATAAAACGTAGTAAGCTGTTCTAAAGACAACAGGATAAGACTAAATGTGCTAACAGTTCTATAAGTGAAGAAGAATCATAAATGCTCCAAACACAAAAGTCGTCGTATATAGTAAAATGTCCAAGTACAAGTGAACTGAAATATAAAACTGGATACATGTCCAGTTACAAAATATATAGTCTAATACATGACTATTCCCAAAAGACTAAAAATACAAAAGACAACTAGGCGAGGTTCCCTGCAGGAACATCCTCGTAAAGCAAAGTCGGGTCCTCGGCAGTAACTCCATAATAGGTGTCGCAGAGTAACTCCTCCTCAGTAAGGATACCTACAACGTTATCCTGTCAGGACGGGAGCAAGTACTGAATCTAGCAAACTAGCATATAAAACATATAAATGAACATAATAGGAAATAATTGGAAACATGGCATCACACAATCTATCATGGCAAGGATACTTATGTCATAGAGACAGATGTACATATAGTATTTTAAAACTGTAGCATGTACGTGATCGGTCAATAGATATACAGTATACTGTGGTACATGTAAATAAAATGTACATACGTACAAGTCAACAGGCATAGGTGTACATCCGTACAGAAATGCGGGATAATGGCCTACGGTAAGGTATGCATATAAAATACGACCTCGCTCGCTACTATAGGGGGTCATGATCACGTACTCTACCATCAGTTTCCCTATAACCCATATCCTAATCATGTGAGAGATACATAAAGACTGTTTTAAGCATGGTAGAAATAGAAAGTACAACATGTAGATATCTAACTTGCTATCCCAAGGATCAGCATTTAACATGGTGGGGTTTGCAGTTTATTTATGTGATAATATGTAAAGTTCATAGAAAGTACTTGCCTCTAGCAAAGCAAAACAAAACAAGCTGCGATAACAGTGCTATGGATGTCCGGTAACTCGTCACTGTAGAAATAAATACAATAACTTAGTTTTTACACTAAGCTAAAACGTTAAGACACTAACAGGTGCGATACGACTTGTGACTGGGCACCTAGCCAAAATGATGACTTTGGCATAGGAGACCAATGTGGGGTGACACACTACTTTAACTAACTTTCTAGGGTTTTTACACTAGTGAGGGGTGGGGTTCAACACGGCTAAAACTCAAAATAACACAAAAAGCTACAAGTCGTAATTAATCAATAAATAAATCAAATGATCATTATGTTCTAACAATTTTAGAGATAGACAAAAAGCCTAGTTTTTCTCAAAGTAAAGTATCAAAGTGATCCTTGTTAATCATAGAAATTTATTATAATTTTCCTGGAATTTATTAACCAGTACAAGTATTTTATAGAAATCAGCTTTCCTAAGTATACAGAAAATGAGTTTTGGTTTCATATGCCAAACTAGTGGTAAAACAGTAAATTAAATACTACAAAAATTATACTAAATTAGCTAAAGTAACATAATATCTAAATACTATTTTTCCAGAATTTTAACAGTATTCTAAGTATTTTTAGAAATCCAAAAATAGCATTGCACATAATTGAAATTAAATAATTAATTATCTGCATATTTTGTCCATGTATATAATTTGAACCAAAGTTCAAATACAGGACCCAAGGCCATGAATCAAGTCCAATATGACTTGTACAGGTCTTGAATGTGTGAAAACATATTTGGGCCCAAAAACCCATGCTAGGCTTGGACACCAAATAGTTGCAGTAATTTAAATACACTAAAATACAGTTTGGTAAAAAGTGCAAAATAAATATTAATATTTTAATAAGGCAAAATTAAGCATAGTGAAAATATACATACATATGTTTGAAAGTACATATATCTATGTATAAGGAAAATACTTAATTTATAAAGCATATATATATATATATATATATATATATATATATATATATATATATATATATATATATATATATATATATATATATATATATATATATATATATATATATATATATATATATATATATATATAAGGAAACACTTAATTATAAAGTGTAAATAATATAATATGTATACACATAAAAATATATACATATACACATATACACATATATGTATATATATACAAATATATATATATATATATATATATATATATATATATATATATATATATATATATATATATATATATAAAATTTACTAACTATCAAAATATACACACAAGAAAATATATACATATATACATATATGTACATAATACATATATATATATATACATACATACATATATATTATAATAAAGTACTAAAATGAAGTGTATATATATATATAAAAACAACATATATATACATAAAATAGTATGTATAATAATACATATATATATATATATATATATATATATATATATATATATATATATATATATATATATATATATATATATATTATATATATATATATATATATATATATATATATTATATATATATATATATATATATATATATATATATATATATACAATACATGTATATAAATATATATATATATATATATATATATATATATATATATATATATATATATATATATATATATATATATATATATATATATATATATAACAAAAAGAAAAAGAAAAAAAGAAAAAGAAAAAGAAATAGGAAAACAACACAGGGGCTCGAACTCGGCCCACTGTGCGCGCAGGGGGGCGCTAACACTGCAGCCGCTGGCCAGTGGGCCAACTTGGCCTGAGTGTTAGGATTAGGACTTAGTTAATTTTATTTAGGTTTGAATGGTTTATATAATAAATAATAATAATAATAATAATGATCCTGTGTCCTGACAATTAGGGACACAGGTGTCTTGTATCCTCACTCAGCACGATACGTACGACACGAGTTTCACGTGTCCAGGCCTACGCTCGTGTTCGCCAGGACACGGCGAACATTATAGACCTAACACGAGACACGCACGACACAAAGAAATACTGCCACTCACGTGTCCGGTCGGTTGATGGGGGTTTCGGGGGTCGTGGATGGCAGAGGAGGCGTCGGCGAGGCGGCGCTCGGGTGGCGCTGGGGTCGTCTCGTCGCGACGGACCCTTTGGTGGTGGTGGTAGGGGGTGGCATTCGTTGTAGGGGCGGCGCTGGGGTTTAGCCGAAGTTAGGGTTCCGGTGGGGGAAAGGTGGAGGAGACGGTGGCGTGGGCGGTCGTGGTGGGGTTTTAGGGTTAGGGTTTTGGTCAGGGGAGAGAGGGGGTCATTTTATAGGGGTGAGAGGCGGTCGGGCTGGCCAGAAATGGCGGGGGGCAGCGTCGGTCGTCGGTCGTCGGTCAGTCGGGGCAAGGATGTGTTAGGTTTTGGGTTTCACAAAACAAACCCTAGAGTTTAGGAATTTGCAAACCAGTCCCTAAGGCCACTAAATGCAAATAGTAATTTGCATTCCGCAAATTAAAACAATTTAATAATTGTAAAATGATATATTAACAATTTAATAAATTGCATACTGATATAAAAACAATCCTAAAAATTACAGAATGATATTAAAATATTTTAGAGAATTGCAAATTGATATTTTTAGTATTAAAACCCATTTAAAAATTATTTAAAAATTCTAGAAAAAATTCCTAAAAATTCTAATAATTATTTTAAGGCTATAAATGACATTAAAAATTAATTAACACTAATTTAACTAAAATTTGAAAAATAGGGGCTTACAAGTCTTCCCTCCTTGAAAAATTTTGTCCTCGAAATTCACAAGGATTGAAGACCCTACAATATTCTAACATAGCAAGCAATGCAACAAAATGACTAAGGCTGCGATCGAAACTAACCTCTAAGGTATCTAGCGGGAACGGGTGGTTCCCTCGCAGCGGTTGGATCGAACAAGTAAGGGTATCTCTCCCTCATGTCCGACTCCCTCTTCCAAGTAGATTCACCTGGGAGTGGCGGCTCCAAGATACTCGCACTAGGGGTATAACCTTGTTCCTCAGCCTCTTCTCTCTCCTGTCTAATATCTCCACTGGCTGCTCAAAAACTGTAAGGCTCGGTCCGACCTCCAACTCAGAATGATCTAGCACATGACTGGGGTCTGGAACATATCTCCTCAGCTGAGATACGTGAAAGACATCATGAACTCCTGCTAGGTTGGGTGAAAGTGCAACCCTGTAAGCTACCTCTCCGATCCTGCCAAGTATCTCGAATGGCCCGATGTATCTGGGGCTCAGCTTCCCGCCTCGTCCGAACCGGATCGTCCCTCTAGTAGGTAATATCTTCACTAGCACTATATCACCGTCTGCGAACTCCATCGGCCTGCGACTAGCATCAGCCCAGTGTTTCTGCCTGTCCTGAGCTACTCTGAGCCTTTCTCTGATCATCCCGACTTTCTCTGCTGCATCCGTGATCATCTCTGGCCCAAGCATAACTCTGTCCCCAACATCATCCCAAAAGAGCGGTGTGCGGCATCGTCGTCCATAAAGCGCCTCGAAAGGAGACACACCGATACTGGCCTGGTAGCTGTTGTTGTATGAAAACTCTATCAAGTGCAGATGGCTCTCCCATGATCCTCCGAAGTCCAGCACGCAGGTCCTCAGCATATCCTCCAGTGTCTGTATCGTCCTTTCGGACTGCCCATCTGTCTGCGGGTGGTACATCGTACTGAACTTGAGCCAACTGCCCAACTCCTCCTGCAAGCTCCTCCAGTAGTGGGATGTGAATCTGCTGTCTCTGTCCGACACGATGCTCACCGACACTCCATGTAGGCGAACTATCTGCTGCATGTATAGCTCCGCCAACTTCTCGGTGGAAAGCCCCACTTTGAAGGGTATGAAGTGCGCACACTTCGTCAGCCTGTCCACGATGACCCAAATGACATCCTTCCCTCCTTGGGAACGAGGAAGCCCTGAGACAAAGTCCATCGTAATATGTTCCCACTTCCACTCGGGAATGGATAACGGCTGCAACAAACCAGCTGGCCTCTGGCGCTCCGCCTTGACCTGCTGGCAAACTAGGCATCTCGAGATAAAACGCGATACATCCCTCTTCATCCCGTGCCACCAAAGATGTTCCCGTAAGTCACGGTACATCTTGTTAGTACCAGGGTGAATAGAATATCTCGATCGGTGCACCTCCTGCAAGACTGCCTCTACTAGCTCTCCCTTCGGCACGCACAATCGGCTGCCATGCCTCAAGGATCCATCCTCTGCTATAGTGAAGTCATCCAGCAATCCCGCTAAAGCCTGGAGTCGAAGTCTGCGAAGGCTCTCATCTGTAGACTGTGCCTCCCGGATATGCTCCATCAAACCTGACTGAATGTCAAGCGCCATCATCTGTATCACTGATCCTGGCCGAACTAGCTCGATACCGAGCTTCTCCAGATCCTCCCGCAAATGCCGATCTATCATCAGGTACCATGCCATCGGATGCCTGCTCAGCGCATCCGCCACCACATTTGCCTTCCCGGGGTGATACTGTAAATCGATGTCGAAGTCCTTCATCAACTCCAACCATCGTCTTTGCCTCATGTTCAGCTTTTTCTGCGTGAACACATACTTCAAGCTTTTATGGTCAGTAAAGATCTCCACACGCTCTCCGTATAAGTAATATTTCTATAACTTGAGTGCAAAGATCACCGCAGCTAACTCTAGGTCATGGGTAGGATAATTTCTCACATGAGTCCGCAATTGCCTAGATGCATAAGCAATCACTTTCCCATGCTGCTGTAGGACACATCCTAGCCCTTTCCCAGAAGCATCACTGTAAATGGTGAAACCTCCAGAACTTGAAGGTAAAGTCAGAACTGGAGCGGTCGTCAGCCTCCTCTTCAGCTCCTCAAACGCTGTCTGGCAGTCCTCTGACCAGATGTACTCTGCGTCCTTCCCCGTCAGCTTCGTCATGGGTTCAGCTATCCTAGCAAAGTCCTGGACGAACTTTCTATAATAGCCTGCTAAACCCAGAAAGCTCCTGATCTCTGAAACTGACGTCAGAGCCTTCCACGTCTCAACTGCAGCAATCTTCCTGGGATCCATCGAGATTCCATCTCCAGTGACTACATGCCCGAGAAACTCCACTCGGTCTAAAAAGAACTCGCACTTTGGCAATTTGGCAAACAATCTCTCCTGCCTCAGAATCCCCAAAACTATCCGCAAGTACTCTCCATGCTCCTCTGGCGTCTTCGAGTATATTAGGATGTCGTCGATAAACACTACGACGAACTTATCCAGATACTGGTGAAATGTTTTATTCATCAAATTCATAAAGACAACTGGCGCATTTGTGAGACCAAATGCAATCACCAGAAACTCGTACTGCCCGTACTTCGTGTTGAACGCCGTCTTCTGGATGTCTGTTGGCCTGACCTTCACCTGGTGGTACCCGGATCTCAAGTCTATCCTGGAAAACACCTTCGCTCCGCTCAACTGGTCGAACAAATCATCTATCCTGGGCAAAGGATATTTGTTCTTGATGGTGATGACATTCAAGGCCCGGTAGTCAATACACAACCGGACTGTACCATCCTTTTTAGGCACAAAGAGCACTGGTGCACCCCATGGAGAAGCACTGGATCGAATGAAACCCTTTTTTAACAGGTCATCAATCTACTCTTTCATCTCTATAGCCTCCTGGGATTCACTCTATAGCAAGCCCGGGATACTGGTGATGAACCCGGCACTAAATCTATAGTGAACTCCACATCTCTGTCAGGCAGAAGTCCTGGAAGATCCTCTAGGAATACATCTATAAACTCCCTAATGATAGGGTGTGGCGGTGCTGCGTCCCCGACTGTCGCACAACAGTTCGGCTCTAGGCTGATCTCCGACCCTATCCTCCTGACACTGAATGGTGCTGTGCCTGGGGGACTGAACAAAATACTACCCTCATGACAATCTATAGATGCATGGGCATAGCTAAGCCAGTCCATCCCCAATATGATATCATAACCGGGGAGTGGCATCACAAAGAATCGTCCCTCCTGATGTACAGAAGCCGGCCTCTTGCTAGACAAAAGACGCTCCTCAATGCTCCGGGCCAACTCTAGGCTCTGGTAGTAGTCAGTCGTACCGTTCGCCACTATAAAAATGCCAATGTCTGGAACTAGACCATGACAAAACCTACGGGTCATCTCCTCTGGATCTGTAACCAGACTAGGAGCGAAACGGCTCAGGCGACTAAACTCTGTCGCATAGTCATCAACAGAACGGTTCCCCTGCTGGATGTTCTGGAATCGTAGCCCCATGGCTACTCTAGCAGTGGTCGAGAAGAATTTCTTCTTGAACTGGGTCTTGAACTGGTCCCAAGTGGCTCTCCCTCTCGCAAACAACGGCTCATTCCGGAACCAGACTCCTGCTAAGTCTATCAGCAGAAATCCTGCTGCCTCGACCTGGAGGTCATCTGGCATCCTGACTCCTAGGAGCTTCCTCTCTACTGAATCTTGCCAGTCATCTGCTACTACTATGCCCTCAGTCCCTAAGAACTCCTTGGGATTCAGACCCATGAAGTCCTTGATCGTCCCCGCTCTCTGCCGTGGCTCTACATGTGGTGGGACCACGGGATGTCCCTCAGAATGCTCCATGCTCTGGCGGAGTAGGGTAGTCTGCTCCTGATGGGTTGTTAAGAACCCCTGAATCAGAGTGAGCAGCTGGTTCCCGTCGAGTGTGACAGAAGCCTGGGTGGGTATAGTGATAGGGGGTGGTGGAAGTATCGGGGCCTGCTGGGACTGGGATGTGGAAGGTGGTGGAGGCATCTGGGTCTGTGGATCTGTAGAGTGGGGGAATATGGTAGGTGGAGGTGTATCAGTCGACTGGTCAGCTGACTGGATAAGGAGGGCTCCATTCTCGGGGGTAACATACTGGGATGAACGAGTAAGCACCATCTAAATTACACATAAAAAGACTTATAAGGACTTGTTTAACGTAAGCAATCATATGCAAGAAAATCTAATTTATGATAGCAAACATGTGATGTATTTCCTATGTTGCAATCCTAGCATTCCTCTAGGTGTTCTAAGCGTCATTCGTAATGTTGTCTAATTACCTTAAGTTCCTAATTGCAGGCATGCTTGGTACAATAACGTAACCAAACAATTTAGTCAGGACCTGCATGGGCCACCACTAAAAACGTGTCACGACCCGCTACCCAAATTGTTGGGCCAGGCCGAGTCATGCCCAGCCTACGTTGAGATAAAACGTAGTAAGCTGTTCTAAAGACAACAGGATAAGACTAAATGTGCTAACAGTTCTATAAGTGAAGAAGAATCATAAATGCTCCAAACACAAAAGTCGTCGTATATAGTAAAATGTCTAAGTACAAGTGAACTGAAATGTAAAACTGGATACATGTCCAGTTACAAAATATATAGTCTAATACATGACTATTCCCAAAAGATTAAAAAATACAAAAGACAACTAGGCGAGGTTCCCTGCAGGAACATCCTCGTAAAGCAAAGTCGGGTCCTCGGCAGTAACTCCATAATAGGTGTCGCAGAGTAACTCCTCCTCAGTAAGGATACCTACAACGTTATCCTGTCAGGACGGGAGCAAGTACTGAATCTAGCAAACTAGCATATGAAACATGTAAATGAACATAAGAGGAAATAACTGAAAACATGGCATCACACAATCTATCATGGCAAGGATACATATGTTATAGAGACAGATGTACATGTAGTATTTTAAAACTGTAGCATGTACGTGATCGGTCAATAGATGTACAGTGTACTGTGGTACATGTAAATAAAATGTACATACGTACAAGTCAACAGGCATAGGTGTACATCCGTACAGAAATGCGGGATAATAGCCTACGGCAAGGTATGCATATAAAATGCGACCTCGCTCGCTACTATAGGGGGGTCATGATCACGTACTCTACCATCAGTTTCCCCATAACCCATATCCTAATCATGTGAGAGATACATAAAGACTGTTCTAAGCATGGTAGAAATAGAAAGTACAACATGTAGAGATCTAACTTGCTACCCCAAGGATCAACATTTAACATGGTGGGGTTTGCAATTCATTTATGTGACAATATGTAAAGTTTGTAGAAAGTACTTGCCTCTAGCAAAGCAAAACAAAACAAGCTGCGATAACAGTGCTATGGATGTCCGATAACTCGTCACTGTAGAAATAAATACAATAACTTAGTTTTTATACTAAGCTAAAATGCTAAGACACTAACAGGTGCGACACGACTTGTGACTGGGCACCTAGACAAAATGTTACGACCCGATCCCAAATAATTGGGTCGAACCAGATCATGCCCAGCCTGTACCGTTGTTGAGACGGCGGCAGTAAGCTGTTCCATTAGCAGGTAACCACAACAACGTCTATATTTGTCACAGCTCAAAATTCGGAAATTTAAAACTTTATTAAACTTTTACAATGAAATGAAAGATACAACTTAAACCATTTTCTACATACATCAAGAAGAAAAGAAAACTCTAGGCAAACAGCTCATCAGTCTCGAAATCCTCGTCTTCTAGTTGGGACCTCGGGAAATATCGCGGAACAAAGCCTCATCAGTGATACCTAAAATGTTGGGTCTCCAGTCAGGAGGGAGCAAAGTACAATTCATGCTAATTTGACAATTGAAATAATAATAGAATCATGCACTTTTAAACAGTTTTGAAATCAACAATTAAGCAGTTACAGTTTTAAAACAGTTACAATTCTGTGATGTGAATAGGCAATGAAATATGATCGGCTTGGGCTTGTTACAGTAAAGGATATGGGATTTGTTACAGTAAAGTTACAGTATGGTCATACTCATTACACTATTCCTCCAGTCCCCAATAGTTACAGTAGTTACAGTCAGTGCTCGTGTTGCATCGTAGTTTATGCTTGCAATAAAACGATTACTAAATAATTGTAAACTAACACGAAATGTACTTGCCTCAGGTTTGACTGGACTAGAAAGGTTGATACGTCGGGATGGAAGTTCAGACTCTTCCTCGAAATCCTATATTCGATAAGCTGTCTCAGAAACCAAGAATCGTCAATGCTAACTAAGCTAGTTGCAATCTCTAAACTGTTCCCTAGTCAATTTTAAATCTTTTAATTAGCTAACACAAGCAAAACGCGATTATTAATGTGTTGATTTAATACGAGGGAAAAGATCGTTTTAACTTTTGAATTCGGAAAACTCGTCGATGCCAGATTAATTATTAAAACTTGGTATTTTCATAGTATATAAATATAAAGCTAATCTTTCTTATTTAGTGAGAAATACATGATTTTAATTAAATAAAAATTTGTCAATTTTAGGTGAAAAAATCTTAATTATTTTTATACAAAAATACTTTTATTCAATTTAATCGTTTAATAGAAAAACTCGCAAAACCAGAAATAACAAAAATCTAATCTACCAATTACAGTTACAGACCACAGCCAGCTGGGCTTATGCCCATTACAATTTATTTACATAAATTGAAATAAGACAAAATCGCCGTTAGTCCTAAACTTTAAATAGATAAAATATAAACAGAATTAAATAGTAAAAATAAGGATAAATATAGAGTCTCAGATATGGTCCAATCCTCAACTGGGCCAATGCTTCAACGTCCGGATGGAGCCGGTTTCGTTTGCACTTAGCCGGGTCCATTGACCGATACGGTCGTCACCCAAATCCAAATATTAAATAAAATTCCAAAATCCGTTTTAAATTTATTTTTAAAGTAATCTAGAATTTACGGAAAAATTCGGCAGCATCTCTTCTATTTTTGGTCAACCCAAAAACTGGGAAATAACGCCGATAATTTTCTGCAAATCCTAAACCAGGGAAAACCCGAATTTGTATATATATAAAATCCACAACCAATCCACAGAATAATCGGAACGACCCGAATAATTTCGGAAGTCCGATTCCAAACCCAAAAATCATAGAACGCTACCAGAAAAACCTGAAAAGCTAAAACATACCAAAAATCCATTCCCGAAATATTCCGGGAATCCAAAATAATCCACAGAACCTTTCCGAAGGTTCCGAAAAATTTTGACGTCGATAAAACCGAATTCCAAAAGGGAATCGGGGACCATTTCTCATCATAGACTGAAATAAAACGAGACGGGACAGGGGTTATACCTCGGGTTGCTCGGCTAGAGCTCTCAGATGAAATAATAAAGAAAGAAATGAGCTCCGAACAGCAAAATATTCCCAGGTCAGCGCTGGAACAGCAGCGACCAGCAGCGTCGTCGCCAAAAGTCAGCAGATCGGGGAGTCGGGAAGGGCGCTGACCAGAGAGACGCTGTCCAGGGGGAAATCACACGGGGAGACGTGCAATGAAGGGCGCTGGGGTGCTCGGCCAAGGGGCAGCGGCCACAGGGAGGAGATCGGCGCTGTCGGCGTCGGGGCGCGAAGGGGTCGGCCGCGCAAGGGGGACGGGCACGGGCCAGAGGCGGGCGGCCGTCGGCGGGGCGCCGGCGGGACAGCGGGCTAGGGGCGGATCCGCGGGGAGCGGGCGCGGGACTCGGCCGCGAGGGGGGTCGCGCAGCTTGGGTGCGCTGAAGGAGGCAGGAGCACGGTCGCGGGGGCGCCGACGGGGCGGTTGCCGAGGGGAGCTCGGCGGGGCTGGCGCTCGCGGGGGAGCGGGGCCGAGAAAAGGGTCGCCGGACGTCGGGCTGGCGCGGGTGGCCGCGGGCGTGGGGTCGGGGAGTCGGGCGCTGGAGAGGGTTTGTGGTGAAGGAGGAAGAAGAGAGGAGAGTTGGGGAAGAAAGAGAGGGTTGTGCTCCAGCAGAGGAGCTTGAGTCGTTCTTAAAGAGAAATGAGGAGAATTGGTATGCTGTGAAGAGGAAATAAAGGGGAGACGATAGTGTTAAGTGGTGAGAGGAGTTTGTGGAGAGAAAGGGGGAACGTGTGGGAAGAAGTGGAGTTGTGCTGGTCCAAATTGGACCGGCTCTCCAAAGCATTTTTTTTATTGAATACATTAACCAACAGATTTTGGAAAGGAAGAAAAATATGGGATTGGGTTCGGACTCAGGCCTGGGTCTGGGTTCGGACTCGGGTCTGGGTCTGAATTCAAAAATCCTTGTTGTTAATTTCGAAATCATTTTAACACTCAGAAAATATAATAATAATAATAATAACTAAAACACTAATTATAATTATTCACAAAATATGGGTTTCACAATCTTTCCTCCTTAGAAAATTTCGTCCTCGAAATTAAAGGCAGGGTAGGAGAATCAAACAGGTACGGGTACTACACTCGTAACTCAGGTCCAACAATAAAAATTTCCAAGGCAGTCGTGGATGAGACGGTTTATGATATCATCCATGTAAAAAAATACAAAAGCGAACCAAAGTACACGAGGTTGATCAGACCATCATGCACCGGTCCTGATTAGACAATATATTAGTGGGTGCACCCAATAAAATACTGTCATGATCAAGCTTGATAAAGAGATAGCTTGCAAAACTAGGCTGACTTAGCAGCATCAGTCAAGTTTAGAACGAAAAGATAAGAAGTAGGAGTTTAAATGATGGCTCAAATTCTGATCTTCTTCTCACCTCTGACTACGCTTGCAACTGGTTTCTCTGGCACTGAAAGGTTGAGTCCAATCTTCAGCTCTGAATTATCCAATATGGGACTCAGATCCGGAATGTAGCGTCTGAGCTGGCTCAACTTTTCTGCTCTGCTAACACTGATCGTTCCTCTGGTAGGAGAAAATCTTCACAAAAGACGCTATCTCCTTCTTCAAACTCCACTGATTGACGATGCTAACTTGGTAGTTGTTGTAAGGAAACTCTACCAATTTTAAATGATCTTCTCCAAGACCCTCTAATTTCCAAAACACAAGATCTAACATATCTTCAGGCGTCTGGATTATCTTCTTTGATTGTCCGTCGGTTTGTACTCCATAAATTCGGTAGGGGTGCCTCTCGTACAATGCTGCCAACTTCTCGGTGAATAAACTAACCTTGAAGGGAATAAAGTGTGCTGACTTAGTCAGTCGGTCCACTATAATCCAATTGGTGCCCTTCCCTCCTTGGGAACAAGGCAATCCTTACTCAAAGTTCATTGTTATATGCTTCTACTTCCACTCCGAATTGTCCAGCGGCTGCAACAAACTTGTTGTTCTCTTGCTAAATTCCTCATGTTGACAAATTCACATCTAATCCCATACCTGGAATTGTCCTTCTTCATTCCATAGCACCAATCAATAGAGGCATATTCCGATACATCTTATTAGCTCCTGAATATATGGAATACTGCGACTGGTGCATTTCTTTCATCAACTCGTTCCTCCGTTTGTCAGCCGATACGTAAAGTCTCGTACCATTCTTCAGAGTTCCACTGCTGATCAATTTAGAAACCCTCAAGTGTTTATGCCAACACTTGATCTCTAAGCCTGCAAAGTGCCTCGTTTTGAAACTACGTCCTCTTGATTTTGTCCATCAGTCTCGAACTTCATCAACACTGAATCAGCATCCAGCTCCGTCCTTCTATCTCCAGGTAGTATAACCTCCAGTCCAAGCTTCTCGACGTCTTCTAGTAGGTGCCACTCCTTGGTTAAGAACATCGCCACTGGGTATCGACTAAGTGTATCAGCGATCACATTAGCCCTACCCGGGTGGTATAGCGGGTCGATGTTGAAATCCTTCATCAGCTTCGGCCATCTTCTTTGTCTAACATTCAGTTCTTTCTGAGTGAAGACATATTTCAGACTCTTGTAGTCCGTATATATTTTCACTCCCCTTCCATAAAAATCATGCTTCCATAGCTTCAAAGTAAAGATAATTGCAGAAAATTCCAAATTAGGTGTGGGATAATTCTTCTCATGAGTCTGTAGTTGCCTAGATATATAAGCAATTACTTTTCCATGTTGTTGAAGAACGCAACCCAGTCCTTTTCCAGAGGCATTACTGTAAATTGAGAAACCACCGGTTCCTGCGGGTAGCGCAAGGATTGGTGTAGTGGTAAGTTTCTTTTTCAGCTTCTCAATGCTGCCTGGCAATCTTTCGTCCAGATGAACTCTTCATTCTTCCAAGTGAGCTTCGTCATCGGCTCAGCAATCTTGGCGAAATCCTTCACGAACTTCTGATAGTAGCCAGCCAAGTTCAAGAAACTTCCGAATTGAACTTGGGGTATACCACTTTTCAACAGCAGCTATCTTCCATCGAAATTTCTTCTCTTGACAACATGGCCAAAAATCCACCTTGTCAAAGAAAATCCACGTTCAGATAACTTACCATAAAACTTCTTTTTCTTCAAAGTTTCCAGAACTTTCCTCAGATGTTCTTCATGCTCTTCTTCAGTCTTCGAATATATCAGAATGTTATCTATGGAGAAGATAAACTGATTCAAATACTCATGAAAAACTCTGTTCATGAGATTCATGAACACAGCAGGAGCATTTGTCATTCCAAAGTCATGACCAAAGAAACTACCCATACTTGGTATTTGAACGCCGTCTTGGAAATGTCCTCCTTCCTGACTTCGATTTGATGGTAGTCAGATCTTAAATCAAACTTCGAAACACCCTAACTCCACACAAACAGATCAAACAGATCCTCGATCCGGGCAGAGGGTACTTGTTCTTTAGTGTCTGGTAATTGATGCACATCCGTTGTTCTATCCTTCTTGGACACAAACAAGATAGGTGTTCCCTAAGGTGAAGTTCTATCTTGGATAAATCCTAGAGCCTTCATTGATCTGGTCCTTCATCTTCTTGGCCTCCTTCAATTTGACTCTGTATCATCCTTTAAAAATAGGGAAAGAGCCGGGGACTAGGTCAATGGTGAATCCTATGTCTAGATCTGGGATAATCCGGAAAGACTATCAGGAAAAAAACATCTGCCATAAAGGTGTAACTAAAAATTTTATTCATGTGGAGAATTACAGCAAAAACTCTTATGATTGATCTAAGGACATCCTGTTACAACTTCCAAAAAAAATAGATAATGCTCTTCAGCAGTCCTAGGTACTATTCTTCATGGTTCTGGCTCTTACATGAGCAGTCTCCAACTGCTTCATCTTCTATGAACCTCGAGTATGCATCATGCCTTATTGTAGTAGGCAGGGTCTGCTGGATAGGAAGAGAGTCCCTAGGTTGTGGCCTAACAGGTGTTGCTGGGATAGGTATTCTGGTATGATGGAAAGATAAGGGGCAATCCATTACCCGATGTTCAGCAGATCCACATACCAAACATTTTCCCAATCTCTTACGACAGATATTGGCTTGGTGACCAGGCCTTTTACAGTAGTCACAAACCAATAGCTTCTTACGATATAACTGCCGGATAGGGCTCAAAATGTCTTCTAGATTTCAGGGGTACCCCTCCTAGGGTGAGGTTCCGCTCCAACTTGGTTTAAGATAGCTAAGGCTACATCATTGACGTTCTTCATGTCTTCTCTCGTGATATTCATCTGTTCCTGCTGGGCTTCATTTTGAGCTTTCTGGGACTCCATGATTACTTGAAATAGGGCAACCATTTGGGAGGTGTTTGCTGGTACTGGTGGAGCAACAGGAATGGGTACTTCCCCAAGGAAATGCAACTTAATTTGAGAAGAGGTAGGAATCGCCAGTGTAGTGAAAACTTCACTGGATGCATTATGGGGACGGTCAATCAGCTGCGAGGGAATAAACCCTGGACTTAGTTGAGGAGATGGGGTATGATCCGGAGATGACACCTCATCGCCAGCAGGATTGGTCTTGTCAATGGTCATTCTCTGGAAGGTTTAGGATGCAAACATAAGCAAGGTATCCTACCAGTCTATAATCAAACAAAAATATTTATTTATAATATATTTCGGTCCTATGTTGTGACAAATTGATGTTCTAGTGTTCTAATTATTTCTAAATATGTTTTTCTAAGTTGTTGTTCAGACCTGCATGGGCCACCACTAAAAACATGTCACGACCCGATCCCAAATAATTGGGTCGAACCGGATCATGCCCAGCCTGCACCGTTGTTGAGACGGCGGCAGTAAGCTGTTCCATTAGCAGGTAACCACAACAACGTCTATATTTGTCACAGCTCAAAATTCGGAAATTTAAAACTTTATTAAACTTTTACAATGAAATGAAAGATACAACTTAAACTATTTTCTACATACATCAAGAAGAAAAGAAAACTCTAGGCAAACAGCTCATCAGTCTCGAAATCCTCGTCTTCTAGTTGGGACCTCGGGAAATATCGCGGAACAAAGCCTCATCAGTGATACCTAAAATGTTGGGTCTTCAGTCAGGAGGGAGCAAAGTACAATTCATGCAAATTTGACAATTGAAATAATAATAGAATCATGCACTTTTAAACAGTTTTGAAATCAACAATTAAGCAGTTACAGTTTTAAAACAGTTACAGTTCTGTGATGTGAATAGGCAATGAAATATGACCGGCTTGGGCTTGTTACAGTAAAGGATATAGGATTTGTTACAGTAAAGTTACAGTATGGTCATACTCATTATACTATTCCCCCAGTCCCTAATAGTTACAGTAGTTACAGTCAGTGCTCGTGTTACATCGTGGTTTAAACTTGCAATAAAACGATTACTAAATAATTATAAACTAACACGAAATGTACTTGCCTCAGGTTTGACTGGACTAGAAAGGTTGATACGTCGGGATGGAAGTTCAGACTCTTCCTCGAAATCCTACATTCGATAAGCTGTCTCAGAAACCAAGAATCGTCAATGCTAACTAAGCTAGTTGCAATCTCTAAACTGTTTCCTAGTCAATTTTAAATCTTTTAATTAGCTAACACATGCAAAACGCGATTATTAATGCGTTGATTTAATACGAGGGAAAAGATCGTTTTAACTTTTGAATTCGAAAAACTCATCGATGCCAGATTAATTTTTAAAACTTGGTATTTTCATAGTATATAAATATAAAGCTAATTTTTCTTATTTAGTGAGAAATACATGATTTTAATTAAATAAAAACTTGTCAATTTTAGGTGAGAAAATTTTAATTATTTTTATACAAAAATACTTTTATTCAATTTAATCGTTTAATAGAAAAACTCGCAAAACCAAAAATAACAAAAATCTAATCTACCAATTACAGTTATAGACCACAGCCAGCTGGGCTTATGCCCATTACAATTTATTTACATAAATTGAAATAAGACAAAACCGTCGTTAGTCCTAAACTTTAAATAGATAAAATATAAACAGAATTAAATAGTAAAAATAAGGATAAATATAGAGTCTCAGATATGGTCCAATCCTCAACTGGGCCAATGCCTCAACGTCCGGGTGGAGCCGGTTTCGTTTGCACTTAGCCGGGTCCATTGACCGATACGGTCGTCACCCAAATCCAAATATTAAATAAAATTCCAAAATCCGTTTTAAATTTATTTTTAAAGTAATCTAGAATTTACGGAAAAATCCGGCAGCATCTCCTCTGTTTTTGGTCAACCCAAAAATTGGAAAATAGCGCCGATAATTTCCTGCAAATCCCAAACCAGGGAAAACCCGAATTTGTATATATATAAAATCCACAACCAATCCACAGAATAATCGGAACGACCCGAATAATTTCGGAAGTCCGATTCCAAACCCAAAAATCACAGAACGCTACCGGAAAAATCCGAAAAGCTAAAACATACCAAAAATCTATTCCCGAAATATTCCCGGAATCCAAAATAATCCACAGAACCTTTCCGAAGGTTCCGAAAAATTTTGACGTCGCTAAAACCGAATTCCCAAAGGGAATCGGGGACCATTTCTCATCATAGACTGAAATAAAACGAGACGGGACAGGGGTTATACCTCGGGTTGCTCAGCTAGAGCTCTCAGATGAAATAATAAAGAAAGAAATGAGCTCCGAACAGCAAAATATTCCCAGGTCAGCGCTGGAACAGCAGCGACCAGCAGCGTCGTCGCCAAAAGTCAGCAGATCGGGGAGTCGGGAAGGGCGCTGACCAGAGAGACGCTGTCCAGGAGGAAATCGTACGGGAAAACGTGCGACGAAGGGCGCTGGGGTGCTCGGCCAAGGGGCAGCGGCCACAGGGAGGAGCTCGGCGCTGTCGGCGTCGGGGAACGAAGGGGTCGGCCGCGCAAGGGGGACGGGCGCGGGCCAGAGGCGGGCGACCGTCGGCGGGGCGCTGGCGGGACAGCGGGCTAGGGGCGGATCCGCGGGGATCGGCCGCGAGGGGGTCGCGCGGCTTGGGTGCGCTGAAGGAGGCAGGGACGCGGTCGCGGGGGCGCCGACGGGGCGGTTGCCGAGGGAAGCTCGGCGGGGCTGGCGCTCGCGGGGGAGCGGGGCCGAGAAAAGGGTCGCCGGACGTCGGGCTGGCGCGGGTGGCCGCGGGCGTGGGGTCGGAGAGTCGGGCGCTGGAGAGGGTTTGTGGTGAAGAAGGAAGAAGAGAGGAGAGTTGGGGAAGAAAGAGAGGGTTGTGCTCCAACAGAGGAGCTTGAGGGGTTCTTAAAGAGAAATGAGGAGAATTGGTATGCTGTGAAGAGGAAATAAAGGGGAGACGTTAGTGTTAAGTGGTGAGAGGAGTTTGTGGAGAGAAAGGGGGAACGTGTGGGAAGAAGTGGAGTTGTGCTGGTCCAAATTGGACCGGCTCTCCAAAGCATTTTTTTTATTGAATACATTAACCAACAGATTTTGGAAAGGAAGAAAAATATGGGATTGGGTTCGGGCTCAGGCCTGGGTCTGGGTTCGGACTCGGGTCTGGGTCTGAATTCAAAAATCCTTGTTGTTAATTTCGAAATCATTTTAACACTCAGAAAATATAATAATAATAATAATAATAATAATAATAATAATAATAATAATAATAATAATAATAATAATAACTAAAACACTAATAATAATTATTCACAAAATATGGGTTTCACACAAAATGATGACTTTGGCATAGGAGACCAATGTGGGGTGACACACTACTTTAACTAACTTTCTAGGGTCTTTACACTAGTGAGGGATGGGGTTCAACACGGCTAAAACTCAAAATAACACAAAAAGCTACAAGTCGTAATTAATCAATAAATAAATCAAATGATCATTGTGTTCTAACAATTTTAGAGATAGACAAAAAGCCTAGTTTTCTCAAAGTAAAGTATTATAGTGATCCTTGTTAATCATATAAATTTATTATAATTTTCCTGGAATTTATTAACCAGTACAAGTATTTTATAAAAATCAGCTTTCCTAAGTATACAAAAAATGAGTTTTGGTTTCATATGCCAAACTAGTGGCAAAATAGTAAATTAAATACTACAAAAATTATTCAAAATTAGCTAAAGTAACATAGTATCTAAATACTATTTTTCTAGAATTTTAACAGTACTCTAATTATTTTTAGAAATCCACAAAAATAGCATTGCACATAATTGAAATTAAATAATTAATTATCTGCGTATTTTGTCCATGTATATAATTTGAACCAAAGTTCAAATACAGGACCCAAGGCCATGAATCAAGTCCAATATGACTTGTACAGGTCTTGAA
>JANAVB010033417.1:25000-322500 GCA_029216955.1 Iris pallida
CACCGTTTGCTGTAAGAATTACAAGACCCATGCTTGTTTGTGGAGCTTCCATGCTTTATCCATTTCGAAAGATAATCAAATTTTTGAGGTGAAGAGGTATGTGGGAGAACACAATTGTGGAGCTGGCTATATAGATAAAGGTAATATAGTTGTTCCAGCAAAGTTTGTAAAAAGTTTGGTTAGTGACATTGTTCGGATGGATCCTAAAAAGTCGACAAAATCAGTTGTTGATGAATTCAAGGTTGACTACGGTTTATCTCTTACCTACGGGCAGGCATACCATGGCATTAGGTTGGTGCACCAAGAAATGTATGGAGATGATGTTAGAGCTTACAACGACTTGTGTTGGTATGTCGAAAAGGTATAGGAAACCAATATTGGTTCTGTTATCGACTTTCAGAAAGATGATACGTCAATGAGGTTTCAGCGGCTTTTTCTTTCATATGGGGCTTGTGTCGAAGGCTTTCAATATTGTCGCCCGATGCTATATTTGGATGCGACTTTCCTTACAGGGAGGTTTAGAGTGTGTTTGATGTCTGCTACAGCGAAGAATGGTAACCAACAGTTCTACCCTATTGCCTACGGTATAGTCTCGGACGAAGATGGTGACAATTGGGAATGGTTCCTTAAAAATCTCAAGAATGTTGTTGGATGTAGTAGGCGTATCATTTTTCTTTCAGATCAAGGCACCGATTTAGTTTCTGAAGTTCCCAAAGTGTTCCCAACTGCTTACCATAGCTATTGCTATTATCACATGAAGAATAACATACCACTGAAGGAGAAAGAAAATAAAAGAGTGTATCTGTATGTACTTGAAGCTTGGAGGCAAGCAGTATATGCTCTAACTCCAGGTGTGTAAATGAGACAGATATATGCAGCTTTTCTGTGTATTTTCCTTTATTTTAACAAGTAGAATAAACATTCTCCGTGTAAATAACACGGAGAATGTCATTATCCGCATTAATTCATACGGAGAATGACATTATCTGTTTTAAATTATACACAAAATGACATTCTCCGTGTCATTTAGAACGGAGAATGTCATTCTCCGTCAGTTTAGAACGGAGAATACAATCCTCATGCGTTCTAACAATGGGAATGACTATTCTTCGTGCTATTCTCCGTGTTATTCTCCGTTTAAAAATATACGTAGAATGACATTCTTCGTGTTAAATTAAACGGAGAATGGTCCTTGTTTTTATGTGCTTGTTTCTTGATTTCCATCTTTATTAATTTGTCTTTTTCCCCTGTATAAATGTGGGTATAAACAAGCAATTAAGAATATTTATGATCTGAATTGTGGTCATGTTGTGAAATGGATGGATAAACAAAAGCCTGAAAATTGGTCAAATGCATTCTTTCCGGGATGTAGATACGGCGAGGTTGCTTCTAGTTGTGCAGAGTCATTCAATTCATGGATAAAGGCTGAGAAGAAAATGCCTATTTCAGCACTTGTAAATGTCATCCGAGTGAAGATGATGAAGATGATCTCAGATCGCCACAAGGATGCAAGTGATTTCAATAACATATTGACTCCATACGCCGAGAATATGCTGAAGCAGCTTACAGATGATGGCATGTCTTATAAGGTATATCGGTCTGGTGATTTCGAGTTTGAGGTGATGGCAGATACTTCCTCCCACTTGGTGAATCTTCTTGATTGGCATTGTAGTTGTCGTAGATGGAAGGTATATGGATTCCCATGCAGCCATGCAATCCAATGCATCAGATTTGGTTCAGGCAAATCTGTCTACGATTTTGTGGAGCAGTATTGGACATCAGATTTCTACCAGAAGCTATATTCATGTGCTATTCGTCCAGTTCCAAATTCTGGAAAACAGTTTGAAAATAATTCAACTGATTTGGTCCTACCCCCTGTTCCGAAACGGGGTCCCTGCCGACCAAAGGTGGACCGTTATAAGAGCAATTATGAAAACAAGGGAAAAGAGAAGAAGAAGGTTAGGTGCCATAATTGTCTTGAATTAGGTAATCACAATCGCAGTACTTGCCCTCTCCCCCTACGTGCTTCTACGGTGGTCGAGGAGGCAGTGCCCCCTCGTTAATACATATACATATATTCTTCCTTTTACATAACTGTTTTTTTCCATATATTTCTTACAATTTTGATATCAATGGTTCTATTTTGAAGTCTGTTATATCTAACGTTTCACAGTTTTTGAATGCATAATGACCATTCTTCGTCATTCTTAGACGGAGAATGCCATTCTCCGTTTCAAATTACACAGAGAATAGCATTCTCATTTGTTCTAACAATGAGAATGTCATTCGCCGTGTAATTTCCATTCTTTTTAACACTTAGAATGACATTCTCCGTGTTAGGTGACACGGAGAATGACATTCTTTGTGTCACCTAACACGGAGAATGTCATTCTCCGTGTTTTGTGACACGAAGAATGACATTCTCCGTTTCAATTTAACACGGAGAATGACATTCTGTGTGTTAGGTGACACAGATAATGCCATTCTCCGTTTTAGGTGACACGGAGAATGACATTCTCCGTGTCGATTTAAAATGGAGAATGACATTTAAAACAAATAATGACATTCTCCGTGTGGATTTAAAAGAAGAATGCCATTCTACGTGTTAGGTGACACGGAGAATGACATTCTGTGTGTCACCTAACACACAGAATGTCATTCTTCGTGTTATGTGACACGGATAATGACATACTATGTGTCAGGTGACACGGAGAATGACATTCTATGTGTTAGGTGACACACAGAATGTCACTCTCCGTGTTAAATCTCATTTTATGTGTTAATCTAGGACGGAGAATGGCATTATAAGTATTAAATCGAATGGAAATGTTCATTCTCCGTGCCATTCTCCTTGTAATTCAGGACGGAGAATGATATTCTTCATTTCGGGTAACACGGAGAATGGAATTCTCATTCGTTTCAATACTGGGAAATCCATTCTCCGTTTTAACTTATATGGAGAATGAACATTCTCATGCGTTATAAGACTATAATTGCCATTCTCCGTTTAATTCAACACGGAGAATGACATTCTCCGTGTTGAATTAAACGGAGAATGGCATTATCATTTTAATTAAAACAGAAAATGTCATATTCTAATGTGTACTTTAATTTAACACGGAGAATGAACATTCTCATTTGTACTTTGAATGTCATATTATCCGTGATTTTATTATAGAATACACCGCAGATGTTACAAAGTATACAGACAGAGAAAATAAAATTGAAATAAAAATTATAGAAAGAAGTTCTTTTATTAATATGTGTTCAAAGGATCTATTACAGATTAAGAAAGACTTTAATATGTGTTCAAAAGCTCTATTACAGATTCAGAAAGACTCATACTGTTCTACAAAAGATCTATTACAAAGACTCATATTGTTCTTAAAGAAAGCATCTATTACAAATTCAGAAAGGCCTAAAGAAGCATACAAGCGGGTTTATCTTCACAGAAGTGCAACCCTTATTCATCTTGGTGCACATACGAGAGGGTTTATCTTCACAGAAGATAGCATCGAAGCGTACGTATTCCTCCTTTCTTGTACCCGCAACCCCGAATGCCGGAATGAGCAGAACAAAGCACAACTTGTGGCTCTTCCGGAATAACGGGGTGGCTCTGCCAAGGGAATGCTAGACCGTTTCTGAGAAGGGCATAGCATGACACCCCAACTTTTTGACAAAGCACGAGGACTGCCAAGATGTTGTTCAGGTTCGAACAAGGTCTTCCAATGCATCTCGAGATTCACTATAATGTGTTCTTCTACAAGGACATAACTACTTTGAACGAAGAGATCCACAGCCAACAGCCAACTGATGTCAGGCCATTCTCCTCTCAAAACTAAGTCAGGGTCGTGCATAATGGAAATGCTATGAAGATGATGGAGTTTGCTCCTCAAGAAAGCCCTTTATATAGGACATACTGTCCAATAAATGCAGATGAACCTAATAGTCAGCATAATAAATCTCATTTAATAGGTTCATTCCGCAAACTACTCAACTGCCCACCCCCCCAATAAAGAAGGTGGCATTTAATAGTTGTTATAAGTGTAATTTAAAACGGACAATGGTCTATCATGCATAGAATGACCATTCTCCGTTTTAAATACGGAGAATGACATTCTCCGTGCTAAATAACACGGAGAATGACATTCTCTGTGTAATTTAAAACTAAAATGACCATTCTCTATTTAAAACACAGAGAATGGCATTCTCTGTCTTGCTTAACACGGAGATTGACCATCGTCAGTGTTTTAAAACTAAAAAGACTATTCTCTGTGTTAAATAACACGGAGAATAGCATTCTCCGTCTTACTTAGCACGGAGAATACATTCTCCATGTTAAGTAAGACGGAGAATTCTATTCTTCGTGTTATTTAACACGGAGAATGTCCATCCTTATGCGTTTTAACATGGAGAATGACCAATCTCCGTGTTATTTAACACAGAGATTGATATTCTTCGTTTTATTTAACACGGAAAATGGTCATCCTCATGCGTTTAAAAACTGGAATGACCATTCACCGTGTTATTTAGCACGAAGAATATTCATTCTCCTATAAGTACAAAGAGATAGGACATTCTCCGTGTTCATTAAAACGGAGAATGCCATTCTCTATTTTAAATTACACGAAGAATGGCACAAAATGGCATTCCTCATTGTGAACTTGACACAGAATGGCACTACCAAAATACACTCATTTAGCGACGGCTTTTTAGCGACAGAATTTTTCCGTCGGTATTAGCGACGGTTTCGTGGCCGCTCAGCAACTGATTTCCGACTACAAGCCTTTGCCATTTTTATTTTAATTTTAGGGGGAGGAAAGGTCGCACATCCGTCGCTAGACTGTCGATGTTATAGCGACGGATTTACCTTCGTCGCTACACAGTCGATTATTTGGCAGGAATTGTGTAGGAAATTGGCGGGACATTTTTGGGACGACTTAGCGACGGAACTTCAGTCGGCACTTATCAAATAAGGCGACTGATGGGCGACGGCTTATTACCAGTCGCTCGTCCGTCGCTATATGAACGTTCCAGACTTTAAATGGAACGGCGGGGGGAACTTTTCGCATTCCCCCCAAATTTACTCTCTCTCCTCTCTCTCTCTCTCCTCTCTCTCTCTCTCTCTCTCTCGCCGGTGTCGGCTTCGGTGATCGACGTCGGTGTCGTCGTCGGCGTCGGCGTCCTCTCCTCTCTCTCTCCCGAAGGTAACCCCCCTCTCTCTCTCTCTCTCTCTCTCTCTCTCTCTCGCGGTGTCGTATAGGGGCTGGGCGGCGCGCTTGGGGCTGGGCCGTCCGGGGCTTGGCAGCTGGCTTGGATCGGGGGCTGGGCAGTGGGCTTGGGGCGGAGGCGTCGGGGGCTGGGCGGCGGGCTTGGGGCTGGGGCGTCGGGGGCTGGGCGGCGGGCTTGGGGTTGGGGCGTCGGGGTCTGGGCGGCTGGCTTGGGTCGGGGTCTGGGCGGTGGGCTTGGGACGGGGGCGTCGGGGTCTGGGAGGCGGGCTTGGGGTTGGAGCATCGGGGGCTGGGCGGGGGCGTCGGGGTCTGGGAGGCGGGCTTGGGGTTGGGGCGTCGGGGGCTGGACGGCTGGCTTGGGTCGGGGTCTAGGCGGTGGGCTTGGGGCGGGGGCGTCGGGGTCTGGAAGGCGGGCTTGGGGTTGGAGCGTCGGGGGCTGGGCGGCTTGCTTGGGTCGGGGTCTGGGCGGTGGGCTTGGGGCGGGGGCGTCGGGGTCTGGGCGGTGGGCTTGGGGCGGCGGCGTCGGGGGCTGGGCGGCTGGCTTGGGTCGGGGGCTGGGCGATGGGCTTGGGGCGGCGGCGTCGGGGGCTGGGCGGCTGGCTTGGGTCGGGGACTGGGCGGTGGGCTTGGGGCGGCGGCGTCAGGCGCTGGGCGGCTGGCTTGGGGCGGGTGCGTCGGGAATATTTACAACCGACGCACACCCATAAGCACTCTTCATATATATATGCAACCGAACTACTGGGCGGCGGGCTTGGGGCGGCGGGCTTTGGTCGGGGGCGGCGGGTGGCTTTGCTTCTCAAATTCATCTGAGTTTATATATTGGCTAAATAATGTGTTATCCATATTGGGTGTTCCATTAGTTTGGTGGTGTTTGGATTAGTAAATGTGAATATATATGGGGTTTGGATTCATGGTGTATATGTTCACTGTCTCAAGGACAGTGCGAGTTCTATCAGTTGTGTGCTTTTGTATAGATGTATATATCTATACATCTAGCTGTGATATACATATGTGTATGTGATAATCTCAGTTAGCGACGGACTAGTTACCGGTTAGCGACGGATATTTCCAGCTCCATTAATTGCATTAATCTACGGTACGACATGGTGACGGATATTCCCTGCAGCCATTCGACTGGCGAGGCAGAAACATTGCAATGGACGACAGATCTCCTCGTGCCAAAAATCTCGCTTTTTCGAGGTGGTTGCGTGAACGTATCACTGAGCGTTTGCGTGAGCAGCGTGGTTCTTATTAGCTATTAGTACTTATTTGTATTGGACTATTTGTATTGGGTTGTTTTTGTATTAGACTATTTGTATTGGACTACATATTGAGTTATTTTTGTATTAGACTATTTGTACTGTCCTCCGACCCTCATCCCTCGGCAATGATGATACGACAACCAACAAGAGAGAATACTAGATCCATCTCAGTATGACGTATACTCTGAGAGATCACAATTACAAGAATGATATCAGTAGTGGGATTGAGTGCTGGAGGAGATATTATCAGAGTATACGTCCTACTCAGATGGGTCTCCCATCGTTACTAATTTTTTCTGACAGCATGGTGGATGTGCTCCGTCAACAGAATCTTGCTCCGAGCCAAAATTTTGCCCCGGAGCTCAAGTAGACATCCTTCGTGTAGAGCTCGAGTGAGAGGTTCCTGACAGCATGGTGGTCTCATTTGTCAAAGTATTCGTGCTCATCCCACATTGGTTGTGGGACGAGCATGGATACTTTGACAAAGGAGACCACCATGCTGTCAGGAACCTCTCACTCGAGCTCTACACGAAGGATGTCCACTTGAGCTCTGGGGCAAAGTTTTAGCTCGGAGCCAGATTCTGTTGATGGAGCACATCCACCATGCTGTCAGAAAAAATTAGTAACGGTGAGAGACCCATCTGAGTAGGACGTATACTCTGATAATATCCCCTCCAGCACTCAATCCCACTACTGATATCATTCTTGTAAAGGTGATCTCTCAGAGTATACGTCCTACTCAGATGGATCTCTCAGAGTATCCTCTCCGGTTGGTTGTGTTCTGAGCCATCCGTCTCAGGGATTTGATTCTGTATTTTGGTTTCTGTATTTTGGCTCCAGCTCCATTTGCATTTAATCTACGGTACGACATGGTGATCAGAACATAGTTCCTGCAGCCATTCGACTGGCGAGGCAGAAACTATGTAGCCGTAGATAAAGTTGACTGTCTTCCGACCCTCATCCCTCGGCAATGATGATACGACAACCTATCATTATATCTTATATAGTAGTAGATGATGTCTTAGTATTACATTAGTGAGTTCATCTTGATTCTGTTACGTTCTTCAGATACTAGATACGATAAGAACATATACTACACCATATGTACAGAACATAGATGATTCACACTAATGTATGCTTGAATGGATCTTGGATTGTCTTCTGAGCCATCCGTTCTCACACTTGAAGATAAATCGAATTATAACGACGGATATTAGGTTACTCTTCAGGATAATTGATGTCTATTTTATATTAATTTGGTTTGGTCTATATGATTCTTGGATAATTGGCGTGCATTAAATTTGTATGTGCATATTTGGTCTATGTGATTCTTGGATAATTGGTGTGCATTATATATTGGTTTGGTTTATGCATATTTTTGTGAACAGGGAAAGTGCTCCATTTGCATTAGTCTACGGTACAACATGGTGAACAGGACATAGTCCCTGCAGCCATTCGACTGGCGAGGCAGAAACTATGTAGCCGTAGATAAAGTTGCCTGTCCTCCGACCCTCATCCCTCGACAATGATGATACGACAACCTATCACTATATCTTATATAGTAGTAGATGATGTCTTAGTATTACATTAGTGAGTTCATCTTGATTCTGTTACGTCCTTCAGATACTATATACGATAAGAACATAGATGATTCACACTAATGTATGCTAGAATGAATCTTGGCTTGTGTTCTGAGCCATCCGTTCTGATCAAGCATCTTCCTTCTCCTCTCCTCCACCATGGCTCTGAACCAATCTGCTCCTCCCTACTTCCCTTCTTTTTATTTGACCCTCTCAGCCACATAAGATATCCAGCTCAAGTGTAGAGTCGGGGGAGAAGAAGTGGGCGGGAAGAGGAGGGAGAAGCAGCACAGCCGGCGGCATGACCCGGAGGAAGTACATAGGTTTTCCTACGGCTGTTGAAGAAAACCTCTGTACTTCCTCCGGGTCATGCTGTCGGCTGTGCTGCTTCCCCCTTCTCTTCCTGCCCACTTCTTCTCCTCCAACTCTACACTTGAGCTGGATGTCATATGTAGCTGAGAGAGTCAAATAAAAAGAAGGGAAGTAAGGAGGAGCAGATTGGTTCAGAGCCATGGTGGAGGAGAGGAGAAGGAAAATGCTTGATCAGAACGGATGGCTCAGAACACAAGCCAAGATTCATTCTAGCATACATTAGTGTGAATCATCTATGTTCTTATCGTATATAGTATCTGAAGGACGTAACAGAATCAAGATGAACTCACTAATGTATGCTAGAATGAATCTTGGGTTGTGTTCTGAGCCATTCGTTCCGATACTTGGCAATTAAGTCATTCGACTGGTGAGGCAGCAACTATAAGGCTACTTGCATGTTCGTCCAACTTTAAATTATAAGATTACTACATTTGGTTACATAAATCACTAACCTCATCGCGGCCAATGTTTACAGTCTTAGTCTCAACTGTCTTCGATTCTATGATCCCATGCTTTCGAAAAATAGACAATGCAGACTCCATGGAATAGAATGGCCTTACATGCAAATCGTCTGTGATTATATATCTTTTCCCTCCTTTCACAAACACGCCATCCTTGTTGCCTCCATGCAACCCCCTCCCACGCAATATCCTCATCCATTGCCTTACCACAGGGACATCGAGCGCCAATAACCGAACTATACAGACGGTGAGTCTTGGTGTAGCACTCAAATGTGGGGTATCCGTAAATTTGTCGAGGTTTTAAATTATCGACATTGAGTTTTAAACCCTCACGTAGCCTTTCTGCTTCACTTCTAGGGTCGAGCAGCATCTTCTTGCAAGCTTCGGTCTCCAGATACTTAGTGTCAAGATTCTGGACGCTTTCGTAGAGCATGTCAACACATCCTAGCGTCAATTTCCTGCCGAGTAAATTGACGCTAGGATGTGTTGACATGCTCTACGAAAGCGTCCAGAATCTTGATACTAAGTATCTGGAGATCGAAGCTTGCAAGAAGATGCTGCTCGACCCTAGAAGTGAAGCAGAAAGGCTACGTGAGGGTTTAAAACTCAATATCGATAATTTAAAACCTCGGCGAATTTACGGGTGCCCCACATTTGAGTGCTACACCATGACTCGCCGTGATGAGGTTAGTGATTTATTTAACCTAAGACATGGGATCATAGAATCGAAGACAGTTGAGACCAAGACTGTAAACATTATGTGAGTTCATCTTAATTCTGTTACATCCTTCAGATACTTGATACGATAAGAACATATACTACACTATATGTACAGAACGTAGATGATTCACACTAATGTATGCTAGAATGAATTTTGGATTGTGTTCTGAGCTATTCGTTCCCATACTTGGCAATTAAGCATGTGAAATAGAACTGATTATGTTTAGTTTGTCTTACGATACAGATTTTCACATCCAAATTGAAATGGATCGTTACTTCGTTGTTCGTACATGGATGTACTAGCGGATCAACCTCCTGGACCGTAGGTACTTATAAGTATTGATCGTGTCGGATTAGTATCGATCTATCGTTTTGGTATGGACCGTATCGGTTGGTATTGGTCTTAGCGAATTGGTATCGTCCTATCCGATATGTATCGGCCGTATAGCCATTAAGTCATATTGGCCTTATCGATTTGGTATCGGTCATATCCGATAGGTATCGGCCGTGTTGGATTAGTATAGACTATTTCGGATTAGTATCGTGGAAGGTTTAGTAACAAATGTACTTGGATTTCTCTCTTCTAGAGCTAGATTACCATTGCAAGAGAGTCACGAGAGCGTAGATGGCCAGTTACAGAACATACATACTTCCTTTTTAATCTCGCTTTTTCTGATGAAAAAGGAAGTATGTATGTTACTGTAACTGGCCAATCACGATCTGGTGATTCTCTTGCAATGGTATTCTAGCTCGAGAAGAGAGAAATCCAAGTATAGTTGTTACTAAACCTTCCACGATACTAATACGAAATAGTCTATACTAATCCAACACGGCCGATACCTATCGAATATTACCGATACCAAATCGATAAGACCAATATGAATCCTAGCTATTCGGCCGATACATGTACATATCGGATATAGGACGATACCAATTTGTTAAGGCCAATACCAATATGATACGTCATATACCAAACCGATAGACCGATACTAATCTGATACACTAGATACTAAGTACATCTGGCCTATACCAGCGGATCCACAAATTACTGCACGATAGGCCCAACGACTCCAGTTACATCCGGTTATTGGTGAGTACATGATTATATAGTAATTCTGTTAGTCTTGTGATACAGATTTTTACTCTCTCATGCTACCAACGTCACAACTTTTTTAGTGCTGCTCCCTCTAATGATGATGAACGCAAAAAACCAACGTCACAACTTTTATAACTTGAGTAAATTTCTTTACCCTATATGAAAATTTCTGTTGTCAGAAAGATGGCTCCTAGGACTCGTCGAGGTGGTACTGCTAGTCGAGGAAGGGGTCGAGGCAAGAAACCCTTGGAGGTCGACACGGAGGAAGTCTCCGTCATCAAACAAGAGCCGGTGACTGTTAAGGAGAAGGTGTTACCAAAGGTCGAGGTCAAGGAAGAACCGATGACCATCAGGGAAGAGATTGCTCCCAAGCTTGAAGCTAAGGAGGAGCCACCGTCAGAGAGTAGTAGCATCGGGACCGACCCTCATATCCCTACAGAAGACCTCAACCAGATTGAGCCTTCGTATGCAAAGTGGCTGATAGAATGGTACATGCCTCAACGCAACTATCATCCCTGGCTGTGAGAATTCATCGTCTGACTTGTGGTCTTTGTTGAGGCCAAAGTCGATTTTCCTATGTGTTTTGGAATATTTGTGAAAATTTTGGAATATTTGTGCTATGATCGGTCGTCAGGATTGGATATTAGGTTACTGTAACTGGCCAACTCTTTCCTATGTGCTTTGGAATATTTGTGAAAATTTTAGAATATTTGTCCTATGATCGGTCGTCAGGATTGGATATTAGGTTACTGTAACTGGCCAACTCTTTCCTATGTGCTTTGGAATATTTGTGAAAATTTTAGAATATTTGTGAAATGATCGGATTATAACGATGGATATTAGGTTACTCTTCCGGATAATTGATGTCTATTTTATATTAATTTGGTTTGGTCTATATGATTCTTGGATAATTGGTGTGCATTAAATTCGTATGTGCATATTTGGTCTATGTGATTCTTGGATAATTGGTGTGCATAATATATTTTGTCTATGTGATTGTTGGATAATTGGTGTGCATTATATATTGGTTTGTGTTTATGCAAATTTTTGCGAACAGCTAAAAAACTGTAAAAAAAATTTCAAAATATTCTCAGTTAGCGACGGACTTGTGACCGTTTTGTGACGGATATCACCAGTTTCTGACTACTTTTTGACGGTTATGTCGTCGCTAACTGGATATTTGAAAAATTTTCCCAGTTGGCGACGGATGGTCGACGGACTATCCGTCGGCATGATATATTGTTCGACGGAATAGCGACGACCTATCCGTCGCCCGTGTTCTGGAAATAACAAGAATTTCCAGAACAAGGTCAACGGTTAATCCGTCGCTATTCGGTAGATATATTTCGACGGCAAAGCGACGACTTATCCATCGCCAAGTTACTGGAAATGACATGAATTTCCAGGAGCTGGTCGACGGCATTTCCGTCAGAAAACCGTCGCTAATCCGTCACTTGATATCGACGGTATCGACGGATTAGCGACGGAATGATACGATCTGATACGCTTTTGCAACGGTTTACCGACGGAAATTTATGTCGGTATTGTCTACACAGTTCAGTACTTAAAAGTTGAAGTGGACGACAGTCCGTCGGAAATGCGGCGCTAATGCTTCGTATTGTGACGTCGATTATCCGTCGCTATTCCGTCATGTGACGACAACTTAGCGACGGAAGGTTATTAGCGACAAGCTGATTGCCGACGGATTTTTTTGGCCAATATCCGTCGGCAATCGGTCGCTAATAGTAATTACCGTCGTCTTAGCGACGGATGTGGCCGTCGCTAAATCGATAAATTTTGGTAGTGTGGTCATTGAAAAATGATATATATATATATATATATATATATATATATAAAGAGAGAGAGAGAACAATGTAATACAAGACAGCATATGTAACCAAAAGACGCAGACACAGAAGAATATAACTGCATTTTCATATATACAGAACAATGTAATATAATACAGAGCAGATGTAACAAAACGACACAGACACAGACACAGAAGAATATAACTGCATTTTTATTTTCATATATACAGAACAATGTAATATACAATTCTTTCTTAGTACATTGTCATTTTAATAATGTGTTTTACATTGTTATTTTCATAATGTGTTCATCATTTGTATTTGGACTTTTAAGCAACCTCTTAAGCCATTGCAACCTAACTTTTGTAATCCTATTGTGAATTTTGTCATCGTCCTTTCCTTTTGCTGGTATTGTGAACGGATGAATCATCAAGCACCTCATAAAATATGCTGTGTACAAGAGGCAGTTGGGTGCTTTTTGTTGTGGACAATTTGAACGAAAGTTCGTATTTGTGCTTTCATACTCTATCATCGCCTTGCATTTTTGCCTCATCATGTCAATTTTTCTTCTTATAATAGGCTCTAAGACCTCCCTCATATATTCTGCATCTGCCTTGCTCGATTCGTACGTGTTTTGCACCAAGGAGTTGTAGTGTGCCCACTCGTACGAGCTGAAGTTGAATGTCAGGAGTGTATAGTATTTTATACCATCATTAAAGACAGGAATGAATAGCCATTCTATGTCGTCCTGTAAACCCATGATTAGGTCATCGACATCTGTTTTGAAAGTTCCAGTGGCACCGGCTTTTGCATCTTCAACACGAGCATTACGAATGATGGACTGTTTTCCAAAAAACAAAGACATAATAACATTAGTTAGTTTCATCAGTGTACACATGAATAGGAGGGATGTTTCAGTTTTAATTCTTACCAATGTGTAGGGCAACATAAATGCAAACCACTTATGTTGCACCTCTTGTGAACTTGATTGTGGTTCACTTCTTGATTTTTCTTGTTCTTCTTTCATCATCATTATTATTATGTTTAGTATACCAGCCTCCATGTCTTGATAGTTGAATATGTCTTGCATGTCTAATGCTGTCAGAATAATTTTAACTTCATTTTGACTTACAGGAGAACAATATATTAGATTACTGCACATAAATTTAGTTCAGTTAGATTAAATCAATAGAAATGGACAAAAATAATTATGAAAAAGATGAAAGAAATATAGAAGAATACATACAATGGAGCCATCTTGTTTTTGAATACGAGGTCCTTGTAAAGCTGTTGCAGCTCTTCATCTGCCTCATTCCAAAGTCTGAGGTCCTCGCATTCCCTGAGTATGTCGCCATTTTTTACCAGTTCTGTAATTCTGGCTTCTTCTTTGGATGCTGAATCATCCTTCTTATTGTTTTTTTTTGCTCTGGGTTTGGGTTGAGGTTTTGGCTTCGGATCGTTCTTAAGCTTCTGCCTTTTTATTGTATTCTTCCCTTGGGGAGTAAAATCATCATTAGTTATTACATCTGATGGTTTTGGCCTTCTCTTTCCTCCCCCCTTCCTAATACTGTTTTGCATACTTCTGGTTCGACAGGTTTGTCAGGTTATTTTTTTAATTTGTTGAGGCTCTGTAAGCTGCAATGCATCAATTATGGCTTTTTGATTATTGATTTCAGCATCCTTTTCAATGGCTTCTTTACTCAACAATTCAACTTTCCCTTGAAGTTTGTTTTTCTCATCAGCGAGCCTTTTATTTGCTTGTCTCAGCTGCTCTGTTATTTGCACAGATATAAAACAAACATCAATGAAAGGTACGATGTTAATGGAAAAAAAAAAGGTAAAGCACATTCTCAGTTTTAATAGTGAAAAAGACATTCTCCGTGTCATTAGTACACGGAGAATGACATTCTCCGTTTTAATTTAAACGGAGAATATCATTCTCCGTGTTAAATAACACGGAGAATGTCATTCTCCCTGTACTAATGACACGGAGAATATCATTCTCATGTGTAATTTAAACGGAGAATGTCATTCTCCGTGTGACAATAGGATTTAACATTCTCCGTTTAATCTAAAACGGAGAATGTCATTCTCCGTGTAATTATACACGGAGAATTGTTCATTCTACTACATGTAACAAGGAGAATGTCATTCTCCGTGTTACTTAAAACAGAGAATGTCATTCTCTGTGTCATTTAAAATGGAGAATGTCATTCTCCGTGTTACTTAAAACGGAGAATGAACAATCTCCTGCAACATAAAACGGAGAATGGCAATTTAACTGTAATAAAACATGGAGAATGACAAATCATAAATATACAAAAGAGCAAATTTTACCTTGTGCTGCATCCTTTTCAATTGCTGCTTTATTCAACAATTTAACCTTCTCTTGAAGCTCTTTTTTTTCCTGAACAAGCCTGTTATTTGCTTGTCTCAGCTGTTCTGTTATTTGCACTGTTATAAAACAAACAAGAATGAAAGGTACGATGTGAATTAAAAAAAGGTAAAAATTTCTCAATTTAACAATAGAAAAGACCATTCTCCGTGTTAATTTAACACGGAGAATATCATTCTCCGTATTAAATGACACGGAGAATGACATTCTGTGTGTTAAATTAACACGGAGAATGACATTCTCCGTGTTAAATTGAACGGAGAATGTCATTTTATTGTAATAAAACTTGTAGAATTATAAATCACAAATTTAAAAAAGAGAAGATTTTACCTTGTGCTTCTAGCTCTTTAACTCTGTCACTGAGCATTGCATTATCATCGAAAAGTTTAAGGTTCTGTGATCTCAAATCCTCCAATTGCTTCACTGAACCATCTACTGTGCTTCTGATTGCACGTTGATGGGATTCTTGTACAAGTAGATCAGAATTCTGTCTTTTGATTTCCTCTAGTTCATGTGCCGAGCTCTCCATATCAGCTTTGACTGCACGGAGTTGTGCCTCTAGCTCTTTAATCTTTTCGAGGTGCTTCTCGTTCTGCGCCAGAAGATCAGAATTCTGTCTTCTTAATTCCTCCAATTCCAGTGCCAAGCCACCAATTGTGTCACTGATTTCGACTTGTTCGGCAGCAACCTCAGCACCAGGTATCCCTTCTTCTCCTGTCTCTCCCCTTCCCTCTTGTGGAATGTCTTCTTCTAGAGGTTCTTCACCTTCCAGGTGTCCTCCTTCTTGTCCAACAGATATGACCAAGTTTTCGAATATGTACAGAGAATTCATTTCCTGGGGGTATTCGGTCCTGAGGAAGGTTGAGATTCTGTACCCATCCTGTCAAATCCCTATTTTGGAAATAGATATATGACCGTATTTTTATATTTGTATGATTTAAATTTTGTATATTTTTAAATATTATTATTTTGGATCTTGATATGCCTTGACTAATGAGCCATGATTTTTTACTTGATTCCTATTATTAGTGTTGTTACAATTATTATTACTATTATTATTATTATTTTTGTATTTGATTCAATTCCTATATCTACCCTCCCAAAGGAAACCCCAACCCTAAAATCTAACTCTCCTCTCCTTCACTCCCCTCTCAGCCGCCAGCTCTCCCCCCCAAAACCTAACCTTAGCCCTAAGCCTCTCTCTCCCGCCCCTCAGCTCACCCTCCCTCAGCTCTCTCTCCCCCGAGCCTACTCTCCTTCTCCACCATCTTCGCCGTGGCTACCGCCGGCCGCCACGACCACCGCCGCCACCATCATCGTCATCTTCAGCACCACCACCATTTTCATCCACCACTGCTCCCATCTCCTCCGTCCCCTCTTCCTGGAGCCGCCACCACCATGGCCTCCTACCCCTCCACTTCAGCCAGCACCGCCCTCGCCATCATCGCCGTCTCTGACTTTTCCTCCTCCCATTTCCTGGCACAGCGTGGCGCTGCTGCCTCCCTTCGCCGGGAGCCACGACCCGCCTGGCCGCCGCCTACCTCGGCAGCACCCTCGCCTCTGCGTCTCCTCCCCCTCTCTGTTCTTCCCCGGCGCGGCTCTTGCCGCTGCTGTCCCCTCCGCCGGAGCCCGACCGACCCCGGTGAGCTCCTCCGCCCTTTCTTTCTCTCCTCCTCGGGCAGCGTGCTGCCTCAAGCAGCGCACCCTCGAGGTGCGAGTCCCTCATTTTACGTGCATCTCGGGAAGCGAGCCCTCGAGCTCCGTGCATGCCTCGAGCAGCGGGACGCTTTGGGCCCCGCACTGCTCGGGTTATGTGCCGTCTCGATACGCGTACACCTTGGTGTACGTGCTGCCTCGGTTCTCGTGTCGCCTCGATTTAAGTGTTGCCTCGGGCAGCGGGATGCTTCGAGCCCCGCGCTGTCTCGGGCACCGTGCTATCTCGGTTTGTACGTTGTCTCGATTTCCATGTCTCGGCCTTTGTGCCATCTCAGTTTTATTATCGCTTCGATTTGTGTGCGCACGCTGATTTGCGCATCGCCTTGATTTGCGTGCTCGCTCCGATTTGTGTGCCGCATTGGTCTTTGTGCCGTCTCGATTCGCATGTATGTCTCGATTTGCGTATTGCGTTATTCGTGCACCATCTTGATATTCGTGATCCCTCGGCCTACGTGTACGTCTCGATTTACGTGCATGTTGTCTCCTGTTCCTCTCGATATTCGAGTCATCTCGATTCTCGTGTGCGTCTCGATATACGTGTGCGTTTCGATTTACGTGCCCGTATCGGTCCGCGTGCCTTGGTTTCTGTGCCAGATCCCTACGCTGCTTGCGAGACCCGTACGGTATAGCCTCGTGCCATTCTTCGTAATTTTGTTATTATTTTATTATTTAATTCTAATAATTGTTTATTGTGTGTTCTGAGGATCTCGATTGGCGTGCTAGCTTGGATCGCGACTGCCGAAGACTTGCTTACCTAGCCGAGACCTCTAGGCAAGTATCCCTTGCTCATCGGCGGCTCTTGCCATCTCTCCTGGATTTATTTGTATTTAATTTATTGTAAATTGTATAACCATGAGTAGTGTAGCTTAGCAATAGAACTGCCATGATAACCTAGACTAGCTTGGTCCGATACTAGGATAGACCGTATCGGACGACTCGGATGGGTCATCCACACCTTCGAGGACACGAGCACGACTCACTTATACGGATTGTCCCCATGTGCCCCGTGTCCGACTCGCGGTCGGATAACGGCTTTGGCTAACTTTACTTGTGGCGGTGATTGTGCTTGGGTTAGGGATTTATGGACATATGTTGTGGTACGCCCTGCGAGGCAGTTATTTTATTATTATGCATATTGGCTTGGCGCCCAGTACGCATTGTAGTGCTGCTGGAGGCCGAGACATTAGTGGTCTCGGGTTCGATTGATTTCCCAGTACGCCTCGTAGCGCTGCTGGAGGCCGGGGCTTAGTGTTCTCGGCTATCGATTTGTTCCCAGTACGCATCGTAGTGCTGCTGGTAGCTGAGACTTAGTGTTCTCAGTCTGCGATTCTGCGATTCCGCGGCAGGTTGCGCCGAGTGGATTTTAGCCCCAATTCACTGGGACCTCCTGTCCAGAATACAGAGAAGACTCTGTCGGATTCTTCCAAAATTCTCGATCGGGAATTTGGTTCGAAGGATTGGGCAGAACCATTCCTTTGGTTTGCTGGACTGGGCTCGTGCCTGTTTACCTTGGTATAGTATACCTAATCCCATTGCTTGCTAGGTAGACTCCAGACTAGATTAGTCGCCTAGCTCCAGACCTGTCTTGTTCGTCGGGTAGCGTAAGGAGAGCGGTTCTACTCGGGAGACGGTCTGCAACCCTGGTCCTTGTTTGGTTTAAGGGTTGTGGATTTACTCCATAGCGGTTCATGAAATCCTTGTCTTTCCGGCAACACTTATTGCTAGACTCTTGTCCTCTGATCCCATCCTTTCTAGGAGTTGTCCTAGCCTAGCTGGATAGGGCTGCTAGTGCCTTATATATCAGGATGGTAACTTTTGGATATGAATCATGATTGAGTATATTGGGGATTTTGATCTCGGGATATTGACTTGGTAGACCTACGTGAATTCTTGGATAGTGTTGTTATTGACTTGGGGGAAAGCTCATGTTTGACCGGGTATGACGGTGGATTCCTGTACATTGATGATGGTGCGAGTGTCTTATGAAACGAGAGGAGTATCGAGGTTGTATCCTTATATGATTTTATCCGACTTCCCAAGTGCTTAGATTCTGGTGTGATTGATGTGACTTGTTATTGGAGGGTTATTTCCCGATAGTTTGTGATCATTGAGTTAGAGGATTCTTGTGAGTCATAGGGCCTAACGTTGTTGATTCTGATTAGCTTGGTACCTGGTGTTTGTCCTTTTTCGACCTGACATTTTTCCCCATTGTTGATAGGAGACTCCTGATAGTTTGATAAGGTGGATGGATCGACTTGATGATTTGAGCTGTAGGTTCCCATGTGTACTTGAGAGACTATTATAGTGGAGATTTTGATCTTGTAACCGACTTGATATCCATGTCACGATTTGGGCATGTGACTTCTTGTGACTGATAGGTTTGACCTTGTTCCTAGTATTACACGATGACCTGGACCTGTCTTGATTCTTGATAGTGGCCCGTAGAGGTGCACTCCTGACTCGCACTCTGGACTTGATGGTAAACCTGGCATGTATACTCTTGATTCTTGATAGTGGCCCGTGGTGGCACACTCCTGGCTAGTACTCTTGACATGACATGTTTACTCTTGACCGCTGTTACGACAGCCAGTCCTGACTTGCTAGGTATGACCTTGTCTTGACACCGTGGTTGATTTTCCTGATTGTGCTTGTACAAACTACCTGTCTCGTCTTGCATCATGTCTAGGACATGGATTATTGGTTACCACGGTCAGGAATTCATAATGAATCTGACTAGGTTAACAACTAGATTGATCAAGCAGCTCATATAGATCGAGGTATTCCAGCTACAGGCAATCCCGTTATCTGGGCGCTCATGTGGACTTGTAGCCTGCCGTCGAATAGGGCACATTTCCAGTCCACTGTCATGTGGGGCACCCCTCCAGCTAGCTATTAGGGTACATTTGTCTTCCGGGCGATGTACCCACTATATATATTCGTCCTGGATAACCTGGATAGTCTGCAGGGCTTGTGGCTATAGGAATACCTCAACTGCATCTTGTTAGTAATTAGGCATGTGATAACCCTAGTTAGCTAATAATAAGCAAGCCGTAGGCATTGTGTGGCCGCTTGTCCTTTTGTGTTGTTTGGTTTGTTGCCTGCTAGCCAGCTAATATTGATTTCCAGCTGGCAATGCAGGTGTTAGTGGATGCTAGGGAGATTATGATTGTGTTAGCTTCACTATACTTGTGGATTGTTATCGTGCGTTGGTACCGCACGATCCCTTACCTTTATTTACTGTTTTTAGATGTTATTCTTGTCATATTTTATCCTGCTGGTTTTCTTCGCCCGTCCTTGAGCTTTCCTTTCTGGTACTTGCTGCGGTTGGCCTGACCAATCCTGGATTGTTTCCAGATTGCCTGAGACCGACCCTGTGGATCTTCCAGACTCGACTTGGAGGATGTGCTTCAGTTCCCGACCATGCTAGGAACTGTGGGAAGGTATACTAGTCTACATTATTATTCTGTACTGTAGATTCCTGATTTTCATATGAGTATTCCCTGCTTTCCATATGATTATCTCTCTTGATGTTGTTTCATTGTGATTTGCATGTGGACATGAGATCGGATTTAGGCCATAGATTGATTGCATGCTAGGATACCCAGCAAGACTTGACAGCCGTCATCGCCGTATAGCGTATTCGTACCTTATACGGTGTAGCTGGCCTACATCCGTCCCCGTATTTCGGTACTGGAGCGTGACACATCCCATGTGAAAAATCTTGGGTAATCTGGAATTGGTTCAAACTTCCTTTCCAGAAGGGTAGTATGTTCTGTAAACCAATATAGGAAGTATATTGTACAACCTTCCATTTTGGAGTAAACATTGGAGTAATCACCTCCCACACATTTACTTGTACTCCTCTTTATGCTATCCATGACATATTCCAATATTAACCTTGGCCAGCATATACTGTTGATAGCTTCTATGATGTCCACCAACGTGAAGAATTTGTACGGCAAACTTGAACCGCCAGTTTTAGTGAAGAATACAGTTTGGCACAAGTGGAAGATCAACAGCTTGGCCAAATCATCTGGATTAGCAGTCTTATCTCCATTACGAAGCTGCTGTAATAATTGGAAGAACTTATCTTTCACTTCCTGATTACTGACTTTTGCTTGTGTGCCCTTGGAATTAGTCAGCAACCTTGTAAAATGCGTTGTACACAGGTTAAAAGATTCTGGTGCTGGTGGCTGTTTCTGTGTCTCCATTACCAATTTTCTGCAGTTAAAATCAGTCTCGCTTTCTTCCCTAAGCGGTAGATCGAAGATGGTTGCCACATCATCGACGCTTGGCACTATTTGGACAGTGTTGCTCAACTGAAAGTAACCAACACCTTTCTTGTCTTCCCTGTAGGTTCCTATCAAGTTCTCAAGGCCTTCTGTTGCCTTCGCTAATTCTTTTGTCTCAACTCTGCTTTTGTAGAATATCTCAATTAAGTTCCAGAAACCGGTATTCTTTAAAGATTCAATGACTGGCACGGGTAAACATCTGCCATTTACAGTGACAACATTCATAAGTTCTAGAGTTGTTTTGAAAGTAGCACGGAAAACTCTAGAATCCTTATTCCTGATAGCGGTTTTTTCTACAAAACAAGAAAAAAAAACAAAAACAAAACATAAACAATAAATTAGGTTTATGATAACTGTTATCCATTGATATAAGAAGAAAATGGTCACTCTCCGTTTACTTTTAAATGGAGAATGACATTCTCCGTGTAAAAATACAAGAAGAATGGTCATTCTTTATGTTAAATTTATAAGGAGAATGACATTCTCCGTATAATTTAGCACGGAGAATGTCATTCTCCTTGTAAATTTACAAGGAGAATGTCATTCTCCGTGATAAATTTTCAAGGAGAATGTCATTCTCCGTGTTAAATTACATGGAGAATGTCATTCTACCTGTAAATTAACAAGGAGAATGACATTCTCCCTGTATTTTAACACGGAGAATGTCATTCTCCGTGGTAAATCACATGGAGAATGACATTCTTCGTGCTAAATTTATAAGGAGAATGACATTCTCCGTGCTAAATTATACGGAGAATGTCATTCTCCCTGTAAATATACAAGGTGAATGTCATTCCGTGTTAAATTTATAAGGAGAATGACATTCTCCGTATAATTTAGCACGGAGAATGTCATTCTCCGTGTCAAATGACACGGAGAATGACATTCTCCCTGTAAATTTACAAGGAGAATGTTATTCTTCGTGTTAAATTACACGGAGAATGTCATTCTCCCTGTAAATTAACAGGGAGAATGACATTCTTCTTGTATTTTAACACGGAGAATGTCATTCTCCGTATTAAATCACATGGAGAATGACATTCTCCGTGCTAAATTTATAAGGAGAATGACATTCTCCGTGCTAAATTATACGGAGAATGTCATTCTCCCTGTAAATATACAAGGTGAATGTCATTCTCCGTGTTAAATTTATAAGGAGAATGACATTCTCCGTATAATTTAGCACGGAGAATGTCATTCTCCGTATAATTTAACACGGAGAATGTCATTCTCCGTATAAATTTAACACGGAGAATGACAATCTCCGTGCTAAATTACACGGAGAATGTCATTCTTCCTGTAAATTTACAAGAAGAATGTCATTCTCCGTACTAAATTACATGGAGAATGTCATTCTCCGTGCTAAATTATACGAAGAATGTCATTCTCCTTATAAATTTAACACGGAGAATGACATTCACCTTGTATATTTACACGGAGAATGTCATTCTCCCTGTGATTTAACACGGAGAATGTCATTCTCCTTGTAAATTTAACACGGAGAATGACATTCTCCTTGTAAATTTACAAGGAGAATGACATTCTCCGTGCTAAATTATACGGAGAATGTCATTCTCCTTATAAATTTAACACGGAGAATGACCATTCTCCTTGTATATTTACACGGAGAATGTCATTCTCCTTGTAAATTTATAAGGAGAATGTCATTCTCCGTGTTAAATTTACAAGAAGAATGACATTCTCCGTGCTAAATTATACGGAGAATGTCATTCTCCGTGTGATTTGTCACGACCCGCACCCGGTTTTCGGACGTGAACTCGTGAGCAAGCCAGCTACGTATCGAGCAGACTCCAGCCCGACTCGAATACGTAAACGCTATCAAGGCTATGGTATCATATCTAATCTAAACTATATCTCAATCCACATGAATCATATAAACAAGAATGAACAAGTATGGGTCGTGGTCTGCAGCCCACTAGCATATATGTCCGATAAGACTCTAAAGGAAATAACAAGAGTCTAAACTGAATCAAGAAATATGATATCTCACGATAAGGAATGTAAAGCACGAGCGGATAATAAACACAATAACGATACCTGAATCCCGCAAGAATCGTAAATCCTCCGCCATCCAGAACTACTAGCTAACTCCATGCAATCGCTAAACCTGAGGAGATCATCAGGTCCTCAGAGAACATAGCAAGATACATAATATACATGCCTATCTAACAGTTTTATCATGCGCAAGGAAATAAACAAAAAAGAACAAGGACAAGACAAATGACTACGAACACAAACACGAACACGAATACGAATACGAACACTAGAACAACTACGTATAAATGAACTGCCGGATGAACGATAATCACGAGATCAATGGAAGAAACCAAACCCTAGTCTCGAGTGTGGACTCACTGGTTTGAACTAAATACTAACCCTCGTCCCGAGTGTAGACTCTCTGGTCAGTACTAACCCTCGTCCCGAGTGTGGACTCTCTGGTTAGTTCACGGCAAGGCACCCTCGTCCCGAGTGTGGACTCTCTGGTGCAAATACTACATCCTCGTCCTGTGTGTGGACTCTCTGATGTAAACACCCTCATCCCGAGCGTGGACTCTCTGGTGCAAGTCAAGTCAAGTCTACACCCTCATCCCGAGCGTGGACTCTCTGGTGCAAATAATCGACATCCTAGTCCCTAGCGTGGACTCACGGATGTAAACAGATCAAGGAAAACATCCTCGTCCCGAGTGTGGACTCTCTGGTGCCAAGGAAACAATGTCAAGGATTTAGCAGTTCACTCACACGTACTCGTTCTATGACACGACTCAAGCAAGGTACTGACGAGAACTCCAAATGTGAAACACAAGGCCAAAACATGAACATGGCTATAAACAATAAAAAGAACTCCACAAAAATAACACGAAAAGCACATGTCCATAAACAATCAAATAACTGAAAAATGAAAAAAAATGCATGTAAGTAAAACTGTAGAGGAAGGCAAGGTATACTTGCCTGGAGGTTGCACGAAGATCCCACAAAATATAATCAACTGGTGAGCCATAAAGTCCAAGTCATCCTAACATTCTCCGAAAGCTGAAACAAACATTGCCAACATTCTCAGAATAGTCAAATTAATTAGGATTGCCTGTCCTTAAGTCCAATTCTGGACACAGGGGCAAAACGATAATTTCGGGCAAAAACGGTGTCCGCCGTTGGACCCGCTTTGCACCGAAAAGCGTGCCAAAGTTAATGGTCTCCAAAGTCGTCAAACTATTTGTTTACGGATCCGGTTTTCCGATACGAACCCAACCGTATGTCCAAAGTTGGATTCCGACGGGCCGTGCACAAAATCGTCCGTTGAGTCGGACCGTGGGGCCCGCGAAACGGTGATTTTCTCAACTGTCTCAGAATCGGACCAAACTTGGCATGCAGGACCAGAAAAACGATACGGTCCTGTTGGCGTAAGTTTTGTCTCGATCTGACGAGCGTGCACAAAGTAATTGGAGAATTTGCAAAGTGCACGATACGGTGAATTTTGCCGGATACGCATCAAATTCGTCGCGCACACGCGACCAATTTGAATTCTGCCAAAGCCCATACGACCATGAAGCCGTTACGCACCTTTTGATGCCTTCGGTTTGCGACCACGCTGCCCGGAATGGCGGGACGCACGTCGTGTGGATCAATTTTCTAGTTTTTAAAACAGGTTTTTGGGAAACTTTGGGATTCGAATTCTCGACGCGTAGTCGATGATTTTCGAATCCACAAAAAGGGTCGTGAAGTCCTACAGGTTGTCTATAATTGTCTTCAAATAGTTTTTCAAATATTGTATTGGATCGATCGGGATCGATCGCCAAACTTGGGTGATTGGACAGTATATACCCTGTTTTTCGAACAGGTTTTTCCTGAACTTTCAGGAATTAATACGATTTATCTAGGAAAAACGAAACGATTGTAATAGAAGGGGTTGAGAGAGGGTTAAGTAGTCTGTTCATAGGATTTTACATCTTCAAAAACAATCGACTACAGTGAAAGATATGGGGATCGAAACATAGGTACCTTGGGGTGTTCGCTGCTGTTTTGTCTTTGTCTTCACGCGCGCGCGGGTGATCCCGGCCGCCGGCGGTGCCTCGCGGCGGTGCGCGGCCGTCGGGGGTTCGCCCAGGCTGGAGGGTGGTGGCGCGACGTTTAGGGTTTCGAATTCGTCTCTGTCGAACTCTCGACCCATATATCATACGAATACATTCGTATGTATATATCCAATCCTCGGTTGAACGGAGGATACTGTTGGTTTTGATCGGTTGGATAAGCAACTGGTTAGGTTGGCTGGGCCTGGGGTGGGCTCAGCCGGGGTGAGACCCTGGGCTTGGCATGCTGGTTTGGAATCATGTGGCCTCGGCTGATTGGGCCCGGGTGTTTATGGGGCTGGGCTTGCCTGGCTGGATTGGGATTTCCCTATATTGATACATATACATATTTGTATATATATATATATATATATATATATATATATATATATATATATATATATATATATATATATATATATATATATATATAATAATTTATATATAAAATATATATATATATATATATATATATATATATATATATATATATATATATATATTTATATATATATACCTTCAATATAATTTTTGATAGACATATATATTTATTTACACACAAATATTTACCTCTATATTTTCCTATATGTATACATATACTATATATATTTATATATATACCCACGCATACACATCTATTTATTCGTATACATGTATACACATACACACCTATATATATATATTTATATTTATATATAAATACACATAAACACATATATAATATATATTTATATATACGTATACCTACACACGTATACCATATATATTTAAATATACCTATATTTACACATACATGCACACGTATACAATATATATTTATATATATGCATACTCACATATATAATCTATGTACACATACATATACATATTATTTATATAATAAATAATTTGATAAATATAAATCGTCAATTCTTAAAATATATACAAAATATTTGTGTTTACCAAACATGTCTACAAGGCCGTATTTGGTCCCACTACATGACTACATGGGCTTGGATTTGACTTGGGTCCAATCTGGACAGGTTCGGTACAACCTGGTTCCTAAAACTCAATAATATAATTAAATAATAAATAACTCTTCGGCGCGGGTTAAGTCGTAACTTGGCCTGGTTTTTCTAGTTAGGATGTCCCTATGGCTAGGTCTCCCCGGGCGTGGCTAGTACACTAGTCAAGGCACACTGCTACATCTCCCATGCCACAAATCCTAGTCGTCTAGTACTTCAAAACTCAACTATGGTTAAAGTCATATACCGTAATAATAACTAAATAATTAATTCTAAAATTCTAAAAATCACAATTTAAATCAAATGAATAATAATAAAAAAAATTCAAGATTTTTGGGAAGGGGGCTACAAATCTACCCACCTTAAAAATAATTTCGTCCTCGAAATTCTAATTCATAACCATTTCTTAAAATTTTAAAGTCCACTATTACCTTAATCTCCTTCAATTTAATTCCTCAAAATATTTTATAGCCTTCTCTAGTCATTTCGTAACTACGAAACTTCAAGAACTGCTACCCACCTTTGGTCACACTACTCCTCAAAATACGGTCACTAAAGTCTTATGGTCTTCTAACTAGTTGCTAACATTTCTACCGGCATATATCTAAGCATATGGCATCTATACTCCCTCATATCTATAAACAACCAAACATTCTATAATCAAGCAATATTATGCTATAATTTAAGAATTTCTAATGAATCCTAGACAGCACGATCATTCGTCACCTTGGAATAGGAAGGGACGAGAATCAATGGTACAAAAGGCAAGGAAGAATAATCGAGAACGAATACGAAGTTTCAAAGACGGTAGAGAAATTTCTAGGAGAATTTTCATGGCAGAGTGGATTGAGATTTCTAAGGTTTAGTCAGATGCGCAGGCTCGTACCAGTACAGTTACGTAACCGGTACGATATGCTCTGACCTGCATGGGCCACCAAAAAAACTTGTCACGACCCGCACCCGGTTTTCGGACGTGAACTCGTGAGCAAGCCATCTACGTATCGAACGGACTCCAGCCCGACTCGAATACGTAAACGCTGTCAAGGCTATGGTATCATATCTAATCTAAACTATATCTCAATCCACATGAATCATATAAACAAGAATGAACAAGTATGGGTCGTGGTCTGCAGCCCACTAGCATATATGTCCGATAAGACTCTAAAGGAAATAACAAGAGTCTAAACTGAATCAAGAAATATGATATCTTACGATAAGGAATGTAAAGCACGAGCGGATAATAAACACAATAACGATACCTGAATCCCGCAAGAATCGTAAATCCTCCGCCATCCAGAACTACTAGCTAACTCCATGCAATCGCTAAACCTGAGGAGATCATCAGGTCCTCAGAGGAAATAGCAAGATACATAATATACATGCCTATCTAACAGTTTTATCATGCGCAAGAAAATAAACAAGAAAGAACAAGGACAAGACAAATGACTACGAACACAAACACGAACACGAATACGAATACGAACACTAGAACAACTACGTATAAATGAACTGCCGGATGAACGATAATCACGAGATCAATGAAAGAAACCAAACCCTCGTCTCGAGTGTGGACTCACTGGTTTGAACTTGTCACGCCCCAGAACCAGAATACTGGAGAGCGGGGGCAGACATAGCCAGCTACGCAATCCCAAAGTACGTTAATACTCTGAAATCACGTATAAGCTGTCAAGACATGGGGGTTACTCTACAAGCCATCAGTCAATCCTATGGTTTAACAATCCTAGGTATCTCAATCACAGGCAATTATACAAGAGCAAGGAGTATGATCATCATACATACAATAGTAAGGCGTCCCGAACCATATATACATGACTGATCATGAAGCCAGTACCACAGAACTGAGGACTAGCTAGAGTATTAGTCGTACATGATAAGGACTAGCTATAGTCTAGAATACACATATCATGTTTATGCCCGTAGGCTACAATATCAAGGAAAGTACCAAAACACGAGCTAAACACGTGCTCGGGGCTAAACGTTACAAGAGAAGAATTTACATATCAGTGGGAGGATGAAGAAGAAATCTACTGAGGCACTCTGGTGCTCCGGCTGGTCACCGTCGAGTAGATGGTGCGGTAGATCCTTCGGGCTCTTCTATCAGAACCTGGCCATGCAAAACCAGTGGGGTCAGACCCCAAATAGCAAGTACCACAAAGGAGGCCGAACTATGAACTTAAAACCAGCAAACATTAGCAAACAACAAGGAGAAAAAGCAATAAGTAAAGGAGGATCGAGATTTGTGCAGTACCAATGCACTTATCACGAACATAGAGAGACTGTAAGTAAATCATCATTTGACATAAAGTAAACTGGAGACATGTTTTAAATAAATGGAACATTAAGTGACAATCATAGAGTGACAATCATAATAATCATTATCCTGGAACAATTAGGAACTGGATCTGGGAAGGTGATATACGATGGAATAACCATGGGACTATTCAGATAACTAGGTTACAACCCGTAAACCAAACAAGGACCGGGGTTGTAACCCTTCGTCTGAACCGAACTTGGTTTCTCCCACCATTTATCGGCAAGATAAAATAAGAAATCAGGATATGTAACAATCATGTACAAGATCAAGACAAGACTAGACAGACTGAACTCCATCCAACATTCACGGCCAATCATCGCCTACGGTTTTCTATATTAACTAACTAGGGTTATCACAATCCTAGTTACTAACAAGATGCAATGATAATTCCAAGTCCGATTACCTGTTTGTTACTACCTGAGTGATCCCAGCAAGAAAAAGAAAAGATAGCATGATATAGCAGACACACTGTAGTAAGATACATGTGTCCTAAGGTACCACGCTCGACGGCGGGCTGGAAGTGCGCTCATCTCGACGGATAGCAACAAATCCCATGTATATATATATATAAGGCCGGGACCAAAGGGGCAACAGGTAACTGGGAAATTCTCCATGAACTATTATATTATTCTAGTTATTAGCCTTAGCCATTTACAGTAGGTACCCCTGACCGTGGTACTCAGGGGTCCCCATCCTAGACATAATACAAGATAAGACGGATTCATTTGTACAAGCACAATCGCCCACGGTGTCCAGGTCATTTATACAGGTCAGGTCAGGTTAGCCGTCGCAACAGCATTTTAAGGAGTATCATGTCAGGTTTATCATGTCAAGAGTGCGCCATGGCGGGCCACTATCATGTCATTATCATGTCAAGTTTACTGGTCAAGAGTGCGCCACGACGGGCCACTATCATGTCATGTCAGGTTATTAATCAGGAGTGCACCACTACGGGTCACTGTCGTGTTTAGGGTACATGTGCTGGACAATATAGTGCAAGCATTCAATCAGGAGACTCAAGTTATGCTGAGGTTACAAGACACAAGTCATCAGTAAAGATCAAATAACAATAGAGAAATAATAATAACAACAATAATTAAATAGTTGGACAAGGCACAGAAAGGAGCCCTGCGGCTCAGGGTCACTATCAAGTCATGTTAGTTCCTAGTCACACCATGTCATGTACAATTGTCATTTCAATCATGTCAATCAAATCGTGATTTATTAAATTCAGGACAAAAGGCGTGAGGATATAAAATGGACGTAAAAATACTCAATAAATCACGTGCCTAGTTATCACACTAATAATAATAATAGAGTAATAATAATAATAATATAACAAGGCAAGGGAAGTCCATGCGGCTCAGGGGATGAATTCATGCGGCTCAGGACAGGTCAGGGTGTATGCGGCTGAAAGTAAAAACTCATGCGGCTCGAGATTTGCTGGATTCCATGCGGCCAGGAGGATAGACGCTACGCGGTTACAAAGGATACAACGCCATGCGACTCACGGGGAAAAGGTTCTCATGCGGCTGGAACGGACTTGGGTTCATGCGGCTCGCAGAGCAAGGGCTATGCGGCAGAATCGAGTCGAGTCCCATGCGGCCAGGGAATAAATGGATCTTATGCGGCTGCACTCAGTGAGTCTTATGCGGTTGGGAAGAAGTTCTCATGCGGCTGGGTTAAGTAAAGTCTTATGCGGCTGGTCGTAAGTCCTATGCCATGCGGCTCGATCTAATCAGGGTCATGCGGCCCGGGAATCAAAAGTCCATGCGGCTGGATGGATCAAATCTTCATGCGGCTGGGAGTAAGTTCCTGCAGCATAGGCCATGCGGCCAAGTCATGCAGTAAGCTTATGCGGCTAGGAAGGATAACTGGCCGCATAAGAGCTATGCGGCACAGTTCATGCGGCTGTGAACTATTCTTCTTCTCCATTCTTCTGAGAAGAAGAACCACTCAAGCCATGGCTCCCAAGCTCCATGAATCTTTCATCCAGAGTCCAAATCCGAACTTTCTTGGGTCAAAATGGGGCAGAATGAAACGCTCTACAACATAGAACCATCAAAACTCGGAAATAACAAGATTAAATAGATCAAAATCCATGAAAACTAAAATTACTTCAAAGCTAGATCTACAACAATCGAACCATCAAAATAGAAAACTCCAAGTTCTAAAAAAGCTTAGAATATAACAAGGATGAGAATGGAACAAACGAAATTAAGATCGTCCAACATTCGGCAAGGTGTACTTGCCTTGGGCTGGAGGAAGAAGATGAAGATGGAAATAAAAATGAAAATAATGGAAGAGAGAGAGTGGTAGGTGGCTTATATAACAAGCCCAAGCAATCTCCACCACTCATCCCTCTCCACTCAATCTAAACCATAAACCTCTCTCATAAAGAACCAAACTAAACCAAACCAAGTCCAAGTCAAAGTTAAACCAAACCCAATAAAACCAAATCCAAGTTAAACCAAGTCATGAAATCCTACACTTAGGAAATTTTAAAATATCACGTAAATCGATAAATACGAAATACGGCTCAAATTAAAACACGTATCCGTATAAAATACCGATACAGTGAGACGGGTCTCACAGAACTAAACACTAACCCTCGTCCCGAGTGTGGACTCTCTGGTCAGTACTAACCCTCGTCCCGAGTGTGGACTCTCTGGTTAGTTCACGGTAAGGCACCCTCGTCCCGAGTGTGGACTCTCTGGTGCAAATACTACATTCTCGTCCCGTGTGTGGACTCTCTGATGTAAACACCCTCGTCCCGAGCGTGGACTCTCTGGTGCAAGTCAAGTCAAGTCAAGTCTACACCCTCGTCCCGAGCGTGGACTCTCTGGTGCAAATAATCGACATCCTAGTCCCTAGCGTGGACTCACGGATGTAAACAGATCAAGGAAAACACCCTCGTCCCGAGTGTGGACTCTCTGGTGCCAAGGAAACAATGTCAAGGATTTAGCAGTTCACTTACACGTACTCGTTCTATGACACGACTCAAGCAAGGTACTGACGAGAACTCCAAATGTGAAACACAAGGCCAAAACATGAACATGGCTATAAACAATAAAAATAATTCCACAAAAATAACACGAAAAGTACATGTCCATAAACAATCAAATAACTAAAAAATGAAAGAAAATGCATGTAAGTAAAACTGTAGAGAAAGGCAAGGTATACTTGCCTGGAGGTTGCACGAAGATCCCACAAAATATAATCAACTGGTGAGCCATAAAGTCCAAGTCATCATAACAGTCTCCGAAAGCTGAAACAAACATTGCCAACATTCTCAGAATAGTTAAATTAGCTAGGATTGCCTGTCCTTAAGTCCAATTCTGGACACAGGGGCAAAACGATAATTTCGGACAAAAACGGTGTCCGCCGTTGGACCCGCTTTGCACCGAAAAGCGTGCCAGAGTCAATGATCTCTAAAGTCGTCAAACTACATGTATACGGATCCGATTTTCTGATACGAACCCAACCGTATGTCCAAAGTTGGATTCCGGCGGGCCGTGCACAAAATCGTCCGTTGAGTCGGACCGTGGGGCCCGCGAAACGGTGATTTTCTCAACTGACTCAGAATCGGACCAAACTTGGCATGCAGGACCAGAAAAACGATACGGTCCTGTTGGCGCAAGTTTTGTCTCGATCTGACGAGCGTGCACAAAGTAATTGGAGAATTTACAAAGTACACGATACGGTAAATTTTGACGGATACGTATCAAATTCGTCGCGCACACGCGACCAATTTGAATTCCGCCAAAGCCCACACGACCACGAAGCCGTTACGCACCTTTCGATACCTTTGGTTTGCGACCACGCTGCCCGGAATGGCGGGACGCACGTCGTGTGGATCAATTTTCTAATTTTTAAAACAGGTTTTTGGGAAACTTTGGGATTCGAATTCTCGACGCGTAGTCGATGATTTTCAAATCCACAAAAAGGGTCGTGAAGTCCTACAGATTGTCTATAATTGTCTTCAAATAGTTTTTCAAATATTGTATTGGATCGATCGGGATCGATCGCCAAACTTGGGTGATTGGACAGTATATACCCTATTTTTCGAACAGGTTTTTCCTGAACTTTCAGGAATTAATACGATTTATCTAGGAAAAATGAAACGATTGTAATAGAAGGGGTTGAGAGAGGGTTAAGTAGTCTGTTCATAGGATTTTACATCTTCAAAAACAATCGACTACAGTGAAAGATATGGGGATCGAAACATAGGTACCTTGGGGTGTTCGCTGCTGTTTTGTCTCTGTCTTCACGCGCGCGCGGGTGATCCCGGCCGCCGGCGGTGCCTCGCGGCGGTGCGCGGCCGTCGGGGGTTCGCCCAGGCTGGAGGGTGGTGGCGCGGCGTTTAGGGTTTCGAATTCGTCTCTGTCGAACTCTCGACCCATATATCATACGAATGCATTCGTATGTATATATCCAATCCTCGGTTGAACGGAGGATACTGTTGGTTTTGATCGGTTGGATAAGCAACTGGTTAGGTTGGCTGGGCCTGGGGTGGGCTCAGCCGGGGTGAGACCCTGGGCTTGGCATGCTGGTTTGGAATCATGTGGCCTCGGCTGATTGGGCCCGGGTGTTTATGGGGCTGGGCTTGCCTGGCTGGATTGGGATTTCCCTATATTGATACATATACATATTTGTATATGTATATATATATAGATATAGATATATAATGATATATATATATATATATATATATATATATATATATATATATATATATATATATATATATATATATATATATATATATATATATATATATATATATATATATATACCTTCAATATAATTTTTGATAGACATATATATTTATTTACACACAAATATTTACCTCTATATTTTCCTATATGTATACATATACTATATATATTTATATATATACCCACGCATACACATCTATTTATTCGTATACATGTATACACATACACACCTATATATATATATATATATATATATATATATATATATATATATATATATATATATATATATATATTTATATTTATATTTATATATATTTATATATAAATACACATAAACACATATATAATATATATTTATATATACGTATACCTACACACGTATACCATATATATTTAAATATACCTATATTTACACATACATGCACACGTATACAATATATATTTATATATATGCATACTCACATATATAATCTATGTACACATACATATGCATATTATTTATATAATAAATAATTTGATAAATATAAATCGTCAATTCTTAAAATATATACAAAATATTTGCTTTTACCAAACATGTCTACAAGGCCGTATTTGGTCCCACTACATGACTACATGGGCTTGGATTTGACTTGGGTCCAATCTGGACAGGTTCGGTACAACCTGGTTCCTAAAACTCAATAATATAATTAAATAATAAATAACTCTTCGGTGCGGGTTAAGTCGTAACTTGGCCTAGTTTTCCTAGTTAGGATGTCCCTATGGCTAGGTCTCCCCGGGCGTGGCTAGTACACTAGTCAAGGCACACTGCTACATCTCCCATGCCACAAATCCTAGTCGTCTAGTACTTCAAAACTCAACTATGGTTAAAGTCATATACCGTAATAATAACTAAATAATTAATTCTAAAATTCTAAAAATCACAATTTAAATCAAATGAATAATAATAATAATAATAAATAATTCAAGATTTTCGGGAAGGGGAGCTACATGATTTAACACGGAGAATGTCATTCTCCGTGTGATTTAACACGGAGAATGACATTCTCCTTGTAAATTTACAGGGAGAATGACATTCTCCGTGTTAACACGGAGAATGATCAACGAATCATGAAAATAAGTTAAAGTTATACCTTCTTTTTGGATAGCAGGTTTCTTCTCCTTATATGCAACTTTTTTAGCTATCCGTTTCTTTGATCCTCCGTCATTCCCTTTTGGATTTGATGATGATGATTCTCCGTCACTCTCTTTTTGATAATCTGCTTCTTGATTTGGTAATGCCTTCGATTGTGACGACATTGTGCGAATGTCTCGAATGAGAGGAACGTTTGAAATTTTTTGGAGGAGAAACCCTAGATTTTGGAGGAACGTTTGAAGATTTTTGGAGAAACCCTAGATTTTGGAGGAGAAACTGATCGTCTTATCGAAGAAGAGAGAGTACGAAACGTATTTTGCTTTTTGTTTTTGAATAGCAGGGTTCGGGTTTGTTTGGAAAAAAAATTATAAGGAAGGTCAAAAAGGTCATTCGAATCCGCTTTTATATATTAATAGATAATTCTGGGCACGCGATGAAATGTTATTTTGCTGTGGATTTTACATAAAACTTTTACAATTTTTGGACATTTCATAAATTTCCCCGATTTTAATATGCTATAATTTTTTATAGTTTTTAAAAAGTTGGGGGGCTACTTTAGGTCCGTCCCTTACCATAATGCTTACAATGTCATATAAAACACACACTTTTTCCTCTTTGTATGTACATCCTTAGCATATACAAGAATTCAATGATAAGATTTAATTTTAGCATTTTCTACCTTGACCGAGTGTGTCACATAGCCATATATTGAAAAGAGAGAAACAGTTCAGTAAGACGAAAAAAATGGGAGCTTAATTGAGAATGGTTGAACGAATAAAAACCATTATATCCATCCAAAATCCATCTTTTTGTACTGTCAAATATCCTAAAATAAACGTCTCAAAGTTCTTCGGACATAGGCAATGGAACAAAAAAAATGAGCTGTCAGCATTGTTCACTATCTCCATCTATGCTGCGATAATTTTCATGTTGTTGTAAATTTTAATAATTAGCAATCGAGGGGAAAAAAAAACTATTATAACAACACAAAAAGTTATAGCTTAGAAGTATTCGACTGTTCAAATCGTGAGATTATCGGAACAGCGGCTTAATCAATGGCCTGATGTTGTCATAGCAAGAAATAGACGTGTATGTTGGGAACGCGGTGTGACCTGAACTGAAATTGATCCATGAAGTACGATATTGAATTGGGCCCATATGCCTTAAAAGAGAAGTTTCATATAAGGCATGAACAAATCTCAATTATCTACACCACATGATCCCACCTCCTAACCGATGTGGGACTAAATTACCAACTCCATTGTCACCTTCCATTTGAGCACTCAACCGGAAACGAGATACAACCTAACAGTATAGACTAAGAACAACAGCATCAGGAGTATGCATGTACTGCATTCTGCTAAATAAAATAAATTGTAATTATGGTATTTAAATAAGGTATTTCAGATCCAGAATATGTTCATTTATCTTACTTCGACCGAAATATGTCCAAATGACCTAATCACTATATGTGTACTGGATGAATAACAAGTACTAATATTAAATACCTTCAGAAGATTTTATCTTTAGGAGATTTTTTCAGAAGATTTTCTCTTCATGAGATATTCTCTTCATGAGGTCTCTTCGTGAACACACATAGTCGACATTTATGATCATCATTATATCATTTTCTAGACAGATGCTCACTAAGTATGATGATCCATTTTAGTTCATATAGTGCGTATATCTAGACTTGATTTCTGGTAATTTAAATCATTCGAAAATTTTCATGTATATCTTACTAAATTTTGAATCTTTTCTCCATTTCGTCAAACCATTTTTCCAAATCTCAAAGCCTTGAGGAGACATGTCCACGGAAAAATCTTATTCAATGGGACGTACTCACCATGTAGTAGTGACAGACTCATCATATGGTAGTAGTGAATAGTGAGTCCGTCCAATGATATAATGATACATAGTAATATCTTACTACTTTTGGTAATCATATCTTAATGATATTTGACAATTGTTTGATAATTTTTTTTGACATTTAATATTATCATGTATCATTATACTATTTAGCGAACTTATAATTGATCAGTATCATGTGATATGTGGTGAGCAAGACTCTCTCTCCGCGAGCACCCTCAAGCCTAATAACCATTTTCTTATGTCACTCCCCGATCCTGGAATACGTATTTTAATACGTAAACCGATAAATTGTATTTACCTTGTATTTATATGATATTTATATGCTGTATTTCTTCATGCATTTCCCAAAAATATTCGACAAAATATTATTTCGTAATTTATTTTCTGCATTTGGGCCTACAGTTTTGGCTCATTTGGGTAACCTATTCTTGGTTCACCTATGATTCATCATGAACCCATGGGTTCAAGATTCTATATAATAACTCAACTCATTCTCTCTCCTCTCATTTATTTCCTCTCATTTACTTTCCTCCACCAACCAAGGCAAGTACCAACTTGCTCAAGAGAGGGATCCATAGATGTTGATGTTTTCTTACAAAATTATTTGTCAAAATATGTTCTTCTCCTCATTCTATACTAGTTTAGAACTTAAAGTTTTCCATTTTGAAGCTTTAATTTTTGTAGATCTAGGTTTTAACCATTTTCGGATCTTCTTGGTTTTGATCTAGCAAACTTCATTATTTTCAAGTTTTGATGGTTCCATGTTGTAGAAAATTTTATTCTACCCAATTTTGACCTTTGAAAAGTTGGATTTGGACTTATTTTGAGCAAGTTAGGGACTTTTGAAGCTTTTGGTTCAAACCATGGAGTTCTTGCTGTTTTGGAGAAGACAGTGAGCAGTGCGCGAGCTTTTTAGCTTGCGACACTGAGTTGCGCGCGCTCTTTAGCGCAGGGCAATCCGATCCATACGCTGCCTTTTGGGAGCGTATGTCTTGCATACGCTCACTTGGGTGACAAGGAGTCGTATGGAGTCCATACGCTGCCTTTTGGGAGCGTATGTCTTGCATACGCTCACTTGGGTGACAAGGAGTCGTATGGAGTCCATACGCTGCCTTTTGGGAGCGTATGTCTTGCATACGCTCACTTGGTTGAAGAGGAGTCGTAAGCAGTACATACGCTGCCCTTTGAAAGCGTATGTCTTGCTTACGCTGACCTGAGCGTAGGCTGACCTGAGCGTAGGCTGACCTGAGCGTAGCCTAACTTGAGCGCGCTCTGACCTGGACTCCCCTATACCTTATATTTTTATATGTATATATTATATTGTATATATATATATATATGTAAATGTTTGTGTATGCTATATATCCTTACGCCTTTTGTCCTGAGCATGATATGAGCACTAATGTGCCCCGGTGAACAAAGTGTTCCTACCTGATACTTGTACCTGAATGTCCCAGTTCTCGTTCATGCTCGACAAATGACTCGTGACTCCACGTGGCATATTTGCAATGATGCATTACACCAAGGAGGGTAGAACATGTTGACATACTGATTGACATGGATCCTCTTTTGGGGTACTCGTACTTGAGTACGACATTTAGGAGGATAATCATGTAGGCCACAGCATGTGAGTCCAAGATTTCACCTAGGGTTAAACTAGGCAACTAAATATACTAGATGCATGGGGAGGGCAGAATCCCGAGATCGTGTTACACCAGCCGCCTTGAGATATTGTCTTGACGCGCCGGCTGGTCTCCACGGATACTGTGTTATCCGCAACGAGTGGATGACTGTATCCGATTAATTCCTGCTATATATTATATGTCTTGGCAAGGTGGCCTTACGAGGGACCTGTGCTCAATGACACCTGTCTACGCGAACCCATGGGTTGGCTAGCCTTGCTGGAAAGATACGATCTGAGGATTTTGAAATAACATGATGCGAGGATAACCTCGTCCCACTAGAAACTCGTAGACTTGATTGGCCGCGAAAACGACTTGCTTGTATCCTATTTACCTTCCGTGAATAACTGAGGGAAGCGGACTGTCATGGTACGTGATCCAACCCATGTTCTTGTTTGATTGTTGGGTTGGTTATCGTACTATGACAGGCTGTGGACCGAAGTTATGAACGGAAGACTTATTCTGGTTGTGAAGTGCTACTTCTGTGAATGACTGAGGAACATGGTCTATCATGGTACATGATCCAACCCATGTTCTTGTTTGATTATTGGATTGGTTATTGTGCTACGATAGGCTATCGACCGAAGTCACGATCAGGAGATTTTATTGTTTATACCCTTTAACTTATGTGAAAGTTATAGAGTACGACACGTCCCGACTCCATGCGGTACCTTTTGTCCTTGTTTGGTTGTAAGGGTGCCACATGGGTTCGAGGATGTTGCGCTACCCTATAATAGTAGCATGAGCATTAGTATTATCAATCATTCTATTAACTGGATTTTTAATCTTAACTCTTGTGCCCCTTTGGCGGTACTTGCTATTCGGGGCTGACCCCGCTGGTTTTGTTTGGCCAGATCTCGTAGCAGAGCCAGAGGACACGATCTTCCTCCCTGATATCCATGGTCCATACTAGGAGCATGGCGGTTCGGGGACTCGAGTGGGTTTCTTCTCCACCACTCCTGCTTATATTTTGTGCGGCATTTAGCCACCGGCACCTGTTAGCCGGATTACTTAATATTTTATGTCTGTAGATAATTGTAATTAAACAGACTGCAGCTGTGTATAATTTTGTACTCCTGACTCTCTGAGATAGCTAAATTATAAAGCTAGTCTCTCATGATCATTTTGATGAAGCATCGGGGACGCCTTACTGCTTTATCTTTAATGTTCATTTATTTGCTGATGTGATTTGATTGATTGAGATATAGAACTCTGTGGGACCATAGGAGACTTGATTGTAGCATGTACCCCCTAGTCTCTCGACAGCCACGATCGTCGTATGACGTTACGTACCTCATATGGAGTAGTTGGCCTAGTCCGTCTCCGTATTTCGGTACTGGGGCGTGACAAGGTTTTAGTGGTGGCCCATGCAGGTCTGTTTTTTTTCAGACTTGAGGGGTATTGCGAATTATTAGGAGTCTCAATCAAAACTTGTTCCCCTTGAAATTCTGTTTCGAATTCTCTGTCCTTGCCATGATCTCTAACCTGACTTGCACCCTCGAAATCTTCCTCGTTCGGACTTGATAATCTTATATCTTTCTCCATAGGGGTGCTTCATTCTCGGTAGCGGGTGAGGCCCATGAGGAAGAGCAGCGAGAGCATGGCTCAACTGGGCACCAGCAGGGGAGAGAACCTTCCCTAGGACAGACACGAGCAGAAATGGAACCAGAGGCAGTGCAGCCGCAGGTTATTGAAACTCCTGCAGCACTAGCAGCAACGGCAGTCCCAGATGCCGTAGCACTCCTGGAGGTCATCCGGAGGATTCTTGTCACTCACCAACAGCAACAGACTCAGCAGCAGGAGCAGAACGTGTTACTGAACCAAGGGATTCAGTTAGCTCTTGAGAGGAGTGCCGGGGTTGACTCGAGAGCATCAGGAAGGTTCCGTCGCTTGAACCCGAGGTATTTTGATGGCACGGAGGATGCCATCACTGCGGATGCATGGATTCAAGACATCGAAGCCATCCTTGTGGCAGCCAAGGTTCCAGATGATAAGAAGGTTGATCAGGTCAAATTAGTACTTCAGGATCTTGCCCGCGACTGGTGGGCATCAGAAGAAGTTGGTATAAGGCGTCCTGTTCGTTGGACCACCTTCAGTGAAAGATTCAAGGCCAAGTATTTTGGCGTAGTAGCTCGATATGAGCTCCAGCAGAAGTTTATTAGTCTCAAGCAAGCAGGCAAGACCGTAGATAGGTATGCAGCAGAGTTCTGCAGATTGTGCCGTTTCGCACCAGCAATGGTGGCAACGGAGCCAGAGAAAGCTATGAGGTTCCAGCAGGGACTTCATTTGGAACTATTACAGCTTGTGGAGGGACACGACTACCAGACGTTTGACGTTGTTTTGACGGCCGCTCGGAGGCACGAGCTTACCCAGCAGAGGTTGGCATCGAGGACAGGAGGTCAGAAGAGATCTCATTCCCAGGTTGGAGGAGGAGTGATGCAGCGAACATCGGCACCAGCACCCGATGTACGTATTCATGATGCAGGAGCGCCGCGAAGGACGGCCGTGTCAACTAATACAGCGCCAGTTCGGCATCAGCAGCCGAGGAACCAACAGCAACGTCAGGGAGCACCCCAGGGATGTACATTCTGTGGGAAGGCAGGGCACACGAGGGAGGTGTGTCGGTCAGCGAATGGCTTATGCTTGAGGTGTGGTAGTTCAGACCACCATATCTCCACTTGTCCTGTGATGCAGAGGCCAGGAGGGCCAGCTCAGCAGTTTCCAGCGTTGCCAGCTCCGGTGGCAACCCCGAGTGGAGGGCCAGTATTAGCAGTAAGGCCCCTAGCCCAGCGTCTACCAACGCAGGTTCAGATGTTTCGCCAAGCACAGGAAGCCGAAGGCCCTCAGAGGCAGCAACAGCATGGTCGAGGAAGGCCGCAACAAGGGGCTCCGCGGGGCCAGGGCCAGGCTCTCACATTATCCTTGGGAGAGGCTCTAGCGTCTAGTGACGTGGTGGCAGGTAAAATTCTCGTCACCTCATTTCCCGCTGTAGCATTATTTGATTCAGGTGCTACTCATTCATTCATCTCTGCACAATATGCTACACGGATTGGACTAGTGTTTGAGGCATTGCCGGAGAGGATGGATATACTCACCGACAATGGGCTCGTAGAAGTTAGCAGAGTGCACTTTTCATGTCCAGTAGAGGTGTGTGGGCATTAACTGCCCGCGTCATTGATTGAATTCCCTATGGGGAATTTTGATGTCGTTCTTGGCATGGACTGGTTGAGAGACAGTCATGCGACAATTGATTGTAGAGGAGGTAGGGTCATATTCAGCGTTTCTGGGATGGAACAGTTCATCTTTACTCGAACCTTGAAGAATCAGGCCGGAGACGTCATCTCAGCAGCAGTGTCAGAGCCAGGACAGATTCCGAGAGTGGTCAAAGATTTTCTCGACGTCTTCCCTGATGAGCTCCCAGGGATACCCCCAGTCAGAGAGGTAGAATTTAGCACTGAGTTGAACCCTGGAACGAAGCCTATTGCAGACAGAGTTTACAAAATGTCGCCGTCAGAACAGGATAAGTTGTATCAACATGAGGAAGAGTTGAAGTCTAAGGGATTCATCCGAGACAGTAAATCGCCCTGGGCCGCGCCAGTGATTCTAGTCCCCAAGAAGGATGGGTCGACGAGGATGTGCATCGACTACCGCAAGCTGAATGCAGTAACAGTGAAGAATAAGTACCCGCTACCAAGGATTGATGACCTGTTTGACCAGTTGAGCAAGGCCAGCGTCTTTTCCAAGATCGATCTTCGGTCGGGATACTATCAGGTAAGAGTCCGGGAGCAAGACATACCGAAGACAGCATTCAGATCTAGATATGGGCATTATGAGTTTTTAGTAATGTCCTTTGGACTAACCAACGTCCCCGCAGTATTCATGGATTTAATGAACCGCATCTTTCTGCCGTATTTGGATAAATTTGTGGTGGTGTTCATAGATGATATTCTTGTCTATTCCAGCAGTGAAGAGGAGCATGAGAAACATCTTAGGACTGTCTTGCAGACGTTGAGGGAGCATCAACTTTATGCGAAGCTCGACAAGTGTGAATTCTGGTTAGACCACATTTCGTTCCTGGGACATATAATTTCTGAAGCAGGAGTGTCAGTGGATCCGAAGAAGATTGAGGCCGTAGAGCATTAGCCGGTCCCGAGAACGGTTGCAGAAGTGCGAAGTTTCTTAGGATTAACTGGTTACTACAGAAGGTTCGTGGCGGACTTTGCCAGGATCTCTGCGCCCTTAATGCGTTTGACGCACAAGGACGTAGAGTTTGTTTGGTCAGCTAGCTGTCAGGCATCGTTTGAAGAATTGAAGAAGAGATTGATCTCAGCCCCGATCTTGACGCTTCCAGTAGGAGCGGGAGGCTTTACAGTATATTGTGACGCATCAGGGAAGGGTCTTGGATGTGTATTGATGCAGCATGGAAAGGTGATAGCATATGCGTCTCGGCAGCTTCGAGACCATGAGAAGAATTACCCGACTCACGATTTGGAGTTAGCAGCTGTGGTGTTTTCACTCAAGTTGTGGAGGCATTATTTATACGGGGATCGGGTAGAGATCTATACTGACCATAAGAGTTTGAAATACGTATTCACGCAGCGAGATTTGAACATGAGGCAAAGAAGATGGTTAGAACTGCTGAAGGATTTTGATTTAGATCTTCAGTATCATCCAGGCAAGGCGAACATAGTTGCAGATGCACTGAGTAGGAGAGACAGTGCCTTTATCTTGACCTCGCAGAAGCATATTTTAGAAGACCTTCAGAGTATGAGAATTGAAGTAGTTTTGCCAAGGGATATAGGAAGAATGACCAGTATGCAGATTCAGTCAACCTTAGTAGAGAGGATAAGGGCAGCACAAGCAGGAGATCCACAGATTCAGAAGTTACGGTCGGAGTGTGAATCAGGCCGTAGGAAGGAGTTAGTGATTCATGAAGATGGTACGCTCAGGTTTGGAAACAGACTCTGTGTACCGAGTGGAGACCTTCGGCAAGAAGTTATGTCCGAAGCTCATAGTTCTATTTACTCTATTCATCCAGGAGGAACGAAGATGTATCGAGATATCAGGCAGTTCTTTTGGTGGAATGGCATGAAAAGAGAGATAGCGAGATTTGTATCCAAGTGTCTGGTATGTCAGCAGGTGAAAGCCGAGCAGCAGAGACCAGCAGGATTGCTACAGCCGCTTCCTATCCCAGAATAGAAATGGAAGCACATCACGATGGATTTTGTGACCGTTTACCTAGATCCCCGGCTGGCAAGAATGCAGTCTGGGTAATAGTAGATCGACTCACGAAGGTCGCTCATTTCCTTCCCTTCCGAGTTGGACAGACTACTGAACAGCTAGCAGAAATGTACATGAAGCAGATAGTAAGGCAGTACGGTGTTCCAGTTAGTATAGTATCAGATCGGGATACGCGGTTTACTTCCCATTTTTGGCGGAGCTTACACCAAAGTTTGGAAACCAAGTTAAGATTCAGTACTGCTTATCATCCACAAACTGACGGGCAATCAGAAAGAACCATTCAGACATTAGAAGATATGCTACGGACGTGTACCTTGGATTTTGGCGGATCTTGGTGTCACGCCCCAGAACCAGAATACTGGAGAGCGGGGACAGACATAGCCAGCTACGTATATTGAAATGGAAACCACCTCGATATACGGTCACGGCTGTCTAGATATGTGAGGATTTTCTACAAGCCAACAGTCTCTTATGGTCATGAACAAGCCTAGTGTCTCAATCACCACAAGTAAGTAAAGTCGCAAGATGTATGATCATTAAATATACAATAATAAGGCGTCCTAAATATTACATATTCAGCTGATCATGAAGCTAGTTGTTACAAAATGTTAGGACTAGCAAAAGTTTAGTCATACATGATCAACCCTAGGATTTGTCAATCATGTTTACAGCCCGTAGGCAGACAGTAAGTAAAAGTGCTTCGAGCTAACAGGTGCTCGTCGGCTAAACGCCTCAAAAGAATAATTTTTACAATAGAGTGAGTGAAACAAAATAGAAAACCCACTCTTGGCCCGGATTCCGTCTAGTGTTCACCATTGGGCTGGAAGCTTGGTAGATCCTCGGAAGCTGCTCCAAAATCTGGCCACACAAAACCAGCTGGATCAACCCCAGAAAGAGCAAGTGCCACAAGGGGGCCACGAAATAAGAACAAAAGCCAGCAATCAGCACAGAAAATCTAATATTAAAACTAAAATTACGAAAATATGTCAGGATGATATACGACGAGATAACCATGGAACTATTCCGATAGCCAGGTTACAACCCGTAAACCAAACAAGGACCGGGGTTGTAACCCTTCATCTGAACAGAGCTTGGTTTCCCACCATTTATCGGCAAGATAAGTAATGTAAGTAATCAAGACAGGAAGCAATCTTGCATGGGATCGAGACATGACTAGACTGGTTATACCTCATTCAATCAATCACGGCCAAGCAGATCCTACGGCTTACTACTTTAACTAACTAGGGTTTTCACAGGCCTAATTACTAACAAGATGCAGTGAGATTGTTCCACAGCCACAAGCCCTGCAGACCATCCAGGTTACCCAGGACGAAAGATTAGGGTTGAATTCAGGTGGGTACATCGCCCAGAAGACAAATGTACCCTTAGGTGACTTAGAGGGTGCAACACTCGACGGTGCGCTGGAAATGTGTCCTACTCGACGGCAGGCTACAGATCCCAAGAGCGCCCAGGTAACGGGATTGCCTGTAGCTGTGTCATCTCTTCATGACTACTGTGTTATTCTAGTTATTAACCTTAATCCATTTTAGTAGGTACTCCTGACCGTGGTACTCAGGAGTCCCATCCTAGACATGATGCGAGACTGGACAAGTGGATTTAACAAACAAGCAAGAAAGAACCACCCACGGTGTCAAGACAGGTCAAGCTAAGTTATCAGGTCATGTCAAGTCAGGAGTGCGCCGTCACGGGCCACTATCATGTCAGGTTGGTCATGTCAGGAGTGCACCACTACGGGTTACTGTCGTGTTATGCAAGTTCTTGCCATACCGTGCCATGTACAATAGTCATTCCAAACATATTAAGTGAAATCAAGTTCATGACAAAAGGCGTAAGGATATAAAATAGGCATAAAATATCTAATAAAATATCAATATACAGGACTATAGAAGAGCCAAGCTTAAGGAAATAAGACCACAACTCTAAGAGCCAATGGGTTAAGCAAGGGGTCAGGGGAGCAGCGTACAAAAAGTCACGCACGCTGAGAGCAGCGTAGGTGAAAGTCACGCACGCTACAGGGAGCAGCTGCATGAAGGTCACGCACGCTCAAGGGAGCAGCTGCGTGAAAGTCACGCACGCTCAAGGGAGCAGCTGCGTGAAAGTCACGCACGCTCAAGGGAGCAGCTGCGTTAAAGTCACGCACGCTGAGGGAAGCAGCATACGTGAAAAGTCACGCACGCTCAAGGGAGCAGTGTACGTGAAAGTCACGCACGCTCAAGGGAGCAGGGTACGTGAAAGTCACGCACGCTACAGGGGAGTAGTGTACGTGAAAGTCACGCACGCTCAAGGGAAGCAGCATACGTTAAAAGTCACGCACGCTCAAGGAAGCAGTGTACGTGAAAGTCACGCACGCTCAAGGGAGCAGGGTACGTGAAAGTCACGCACGCTACAGGGGAGCAGTGTACGTGAAAGTCACGCACGCTCAAGGGAGCAGTGTACGTGAAAGTCACGCACGCTCAAGGAAGCAGTGTACGTGAAAGTCACGCACGCTCAAGGAACACGCTTCCAACAGGAAGCGTACCCAAGTCTGCGTACGCACGCTAAAGAGCGCGTGCAGCTCAGTGTGCGTGAGCTAAACAGCTCTGCACACTGCTCACTGTCTTCTCCAAACAGCAAGAACGCCATGGATGAACCCAAGGCTTCAAAGCATCATAACTTGGCCATCCGAACTCCAAATCCAGATTTCCAAAGTTCCAACTTGGGTAGAATTGAATGCCCTTCCACTTGGAAACACCAAAACCCATGAAAATCCAACTTAAAGAGATCAAACCATGCAAAATCCGAAAATAGAAATAACTTAGATCTATCACAATGGAGGCTCCAAATCACAAAAACCCAAGTTCTAATGTTGATCACCATGTCCTAATCTAGCAAATGAACCAAGAAAATAGGGCTCTCATGAAGTGGCAAGATGCACTTGCCTAGGGTTAGGAGAGTTGTGGAGGAAGGAGAAGAAGAAGAAGAAGGAAATAAATGGTGGTTATGAGGAGAGAGAGTGGTAGGTGGGGATATAAAGAGGGGGAGTTGTGGTGGGTTGAGGGTGTAGCATAGGGCTAGGGTGATCCAATGCACAAAATCGAACCAAACCGAACCAACCCAATTAAAACCGAGCCATGAGAAAAACCCAAAATACGAGAAATACCAAAATTCCACAAGCTTGAGAAAAATAAAATACATGACAAAATTCAGATACGAGTATAAATACGAAATATGGGAAATACGGGAAATGAGGGTGACAACTCTACCCACCTTAAAAGAATTCCGTCCTCGAAATTTAATCAAGGAGCTAGAGATTGTCACGACAAGCTATATTAAGCACAGGCAAGTTACACTAAGCAGTTCAATCATACAATCATACAATGCAAGCAAGGAAGGGAAAACGTAAGGCATAAAAAAGACATTATACCTCACGAGTCAAACAGGTAGGGATATCGCGATCGGATGTCGTCCTCACGCTCCCACGTTGACTCGCCTAGAGAGTGATGACCCCAAGCAACACGGACTAATTTAATAGTCTTGTTCTTGAGTGTCTTCTCCCTCCGATCCAATATAGACACGGGCCTCTCCTCATACGAAAGGTTGGTACCAACAACCAATTCCGAATGGTCTAGGATGTGGCTCGGGTCCGGAATATACCGTCGTAATTGGGACACATGGAATACATCATACACCTCACTTAGCGACGGTGGAAGAGCGAGACGATAGGATACATCTCCTACTCGCTCTAGAATATCGAACGGCCCTATATACCTAGGACTAAGCTTTCTCCGCACGCCGAAGCGAATGACGCCGCGGTTAGGCGAGATCCTAAGGAATACATGGTCGCCGACAGCAAATTCTAAGGGACGCCGATGAGCATCGGCCCAATGGCGCTGGCGGTCCTGGGCAACTCGGAGGTGATCTCTGACCTTCCTGACCACTTCAACCGTCTGGGAAATCAACTCGGGTCCGAGCATCTGCCTCTCTCCGACATCGTCCCATGCTAGCAGGGATCTGCACTTCCTGCCATAAAGAGCCTCGAAGGGTGCCATCTGGATACTGGCCTGATAACTGTTGTTGTACGAGAATTCTACCAGGTACAGATGATTCTCCCATGAACCACCGAAATCAAGGGTGCAAGATCTCAACATATCTTCAAGAGTGGATTGTGCGCTCTGATTGACCATCCGTCTGTGGGTGATAAGCTGAGCTGAACTGAAGGCGAGTCCCCAAACTCTTCTGTAAGCTGCGCCAAAAGTGTGATGTGAATCTTGAATCCCTGTCTGAGGTGATGCTGACTGGCACACCGTGAAGCCTGACGATCTACTTGAGGTACATCTCTGCTAACTGCGCCGTCGACTGTCCAACTCTGAATGGAAGAAGGTGTGCCACCTTGGTAAGCATGTCCATAATTACCCAAATAGCATCTCTGCCGGCCGGAGATCTGGGCAATCCGGTCACGAAATCCATGGTTATATGTTTCCATTTCCATTCTGGGATCGGTAAGGGTTGAAGAAGTCCAGCGGGCCTCTGATGTTCAGCTTTAACCTGTTGGCAAACCAAACATCGAGAGACAAACCGGGCTATCTCCCTCTTCATGCCATTCCACCAAAAATGCTGACGAATATCACGGTACATCTTCGTACCACCCGGATGAATAGAATACTGTGAACTGTGGGCTTCTGCCATGACTTTCTGTCTAATATCTCCACTAGGTACACAAAGACGAGTGCCGTGCCGAAGGGTACCGTCTTCATGGATACATAACTCTGGCCTTCTTCCTGCTTCACACTCTGCTCTGAGTCGCTGGATCTTGGAATCTGCTGACTGCACCATCCGGATCCTCTCAACTATGCTGGACTGAACCGTAGACTGGCCATCAATGCCACACTGGTTGGAAGAACCACCTCAATTCCTATTTTCTGAAGATCTGCCAATAATTCTGGTTGTGCCGTCAGGAAATAAACTCCGGCTCTCCTGCTCAATGCATCTGCTACAACGTTGGCCTTTCCGGGATGATACTGCAAATCCACATCATAATCCACCAATAGCTTGAGCCATCTTCTCTGCCGCATATTAAGGTCCTTCTGGGTGAAAACATACTTCAGGCTCTTATGATCAGTAAAGATCTCCACTTTATCTCCGTACAAGTAGTGTCTCCACAACTTCAAAGCAAACACTACCGTCGCCAATTCCAAGTCGTGGGTCGGGTAATTCTTCTCATGATCACGTAGTTGGCATGACGCATAAGATATTACCTTCCCATGCTGCATCAAGACACACCCCAATCCTCTGCCTGAAGCGTCGTAATAAACTGTGAATCCTCCGGTCCCATCTGGAAGGGTGAGAATGGGAGCCGTTATCAAACCTCGCTTCAACTTCTCAAATGATTCCTGACACTCGGCTGTCCAAACAAACGGCACATCCTTGCGGGTCAACTGGGTCATCGGCGCTGAAATTCTTGCAAAATCTGAAACGAACCGCCGGTAGTAGCCGGCCAATCCAAGGAAGCTGCGAACCTCTGCCACTGAGCTGGATACCGGCCACGACTCGATAGCCACAATCTTCTGGGGATCCACTTCCACTCCTCCTCGGGTAATGATGTGACCCAAGTACGAAATACGATCGAGCCAGAACTCGTATTTACTGAACTTGGAGTACAACTGATGCTTCCTAAGCGTCTGAAGGACGACTCTGAGATGCTGCTCATGCTCTGCTTCACTCTTGCTGTAGACCAGGATGTCATCTAGGAACACGATCACAAATTGGTCCAAGTAAGGCATGAAAATGCGATTCATGAGGTCCATGAATATGGCCGGCGCATTGGTCGCTCCAAAGGGCATAACAAGGAACTCCCAATGTCCATACCTCGATCTGAATGCTGTCTTCGGGATGTCCTGTTCTCTGACTCTGATCTGGTGGTATCCTGACCGCAAGTCGATCTTCGAGAACACTGAAGCCCCTCTGAGCTGATCAAACAAGTCATCTATCCTCGGAAGAGGGTATCTGTTCTTGATTGTCACCGAATTCAAGGTACGATAATCAACACATAGCCTGGACGTACCATCCTTCTTTTTCACAAGAAGCATCGGGGCTCCCCAAGGCGATCCACTTGCACGGATGAATCCCTTGGTCCTCAGTTCTTCAATCATCTTGTACAAAATCTCCAATTCTGAAGACGCCATCCTGTAGACTCGCTCTGACACTGGTGCTGTCCCGGAAATCAAGTCTATAGTGAACTCAATCTCCTGCTCTGGCGGCATCCCTGGAAGCTCTTCTGGAAAGACATCTGGAAACTCTTCAACTATTTGGGATAACTGCACTGCTGCTACTGCCATCCGCAATGCTGGGGAAGATGGCTCCACTGCGCCTCTGGAAAATAAAAACTCTGGCTCGCCGGGGATACTAAAGGCAACTCTGACAATGTGGCAGTCTATCCTAGCATACTGGTTCCTCAACCAATCCATGCCTAGGACTATATCATAGTCTGCGATAGGAAACTCTATGAATCTAGCGGAGAACTCCCTACCGCTAACTATGATCCGACACGAGGAAAACACTCGATCTACTCCCACAAGACCATTACCAGTAAGTATATTGAGCCTCACTGATAATGACTCGGGCTCCAATCATATCCGTGTCGCGAATCGTGCAGACATGAATAAATGCGATGCACCAGAATCAAATAATACCGAAGCTGGAAAGGAGTTGACGAGAATAGTACCTGCCACTACCTCACCTGGTGCAACTTCTTCTTCCATAGCCATCATCATGGCCTGACCTTGTCCTCTGGCTGCTGGTCCCCTCTGCTGGAAACCTCTCTGCCTATTCTGGGTCTGAGCTTGGGCTTGTGCATACTGCTGGGGGTGTTGTTGCTGGAATGCCTGAGAGTGAGGCGGCAAGGGCCTCGAAGACTGATACTGCTGCTGCTGAACTGGTGCTGGGGCCGGTCCTCTCACCGAAGAGCTAGAAGGGTTGGATGCTGATGAACCACCCCTATTCGGGCAAGCCCCTATCCTATGATCTGCTGCTCCACACGCCAGGCACAATCCCTGTGCCCTGCGACAGTCTGCCACCACATGCCCTGGCTTCCCGCAATGAGAACATCCCATCGCGGAAGTCTGCTTCTGCTTCTGCTGCTGCGGGTACGTCGGGGTCGAATGCTGAACCGACGTTACTGAGGCCGCCCGCCTCAGAGTTCCAATGGTCAATCCCCCAGCTGCCGGGGCTGGAGCTGATGATTGGTGCATCTGACTGTGGGACCGCTTCCTACTTCCAGTCCTATCCACGATCCTCTGGGAGGTGTACTCATGCCTCCTAGCTGCTCTCAAGACTGCATCGAACGTCTGGTGCTCGAACTGCTCAACCGTCAACAAGATCTCCAAATACAGTCCCTGCTGGAACCGCTGGGCCCTATCAAACTCGGTCGCCACCAAGGTGGGGGCAAACCTACTGAGTCTAGAAAACTCCGATGCATAACTATCGACCGTCCTGCCTCCTTGCTTCAAGTTGGTAAATCTTGTCTGCAGGTCGTACCGAGCCACAGCATCGAAATACTTCGTCTGGAATCTCTCCTTAAATACTGCCCAAGCAATGGGTGCCACTAATCCCATGGCCTGCGCCGCCCACCAATTACGAGCTAAATCCAACAACTGCAGGCGTACCACCGCCACCTTCTTATTCTCAGGTGTCCTAGCCGCTTCCAGAATCACCTCGGTATCCTGAAGTCATGCATCCGCGGCAATCGCATCCTCGGTGCCGTCGAAGAAAGGAGGGTTCAATCGCTTAAAGCTGTTGGCCGCCTGGTTCCCTGGATGACCGCCTCTAGTCAAGGCATCTTGAACTGTCTGGTACAGGGCGTCGCTTCGACGATCCTAGAAAGCTATCAAAGTTCTGATGAGGCCTACTAAGGTACCATCATCTGGCTCTGCGAGCTGGACGGGCCGAACTGGTGACTCTCCTCCAGTAGGCACAACTCTGGAGGCTACTCCGGAATGCTGGGCTTGATCTCCGGGTTGCTGCTGATCCACGGGAAATGCTCCACCTCGTCGATCGGTAGGACCAGGTACAGTGTCGCTGAAGAAGACGACACAGGGAACAATAAGGAAAGGACCAGGACAGATCAATGATATAAGCACAGGATCAGGGCAAGAATCCAGGGATTCAGAGGATACGAACAGATATCAAGGACGAGTACTGATTGAGACATCTATCTGGTAAACCCCTACACATCTTGATTTATAAGACCTGCATGGGCCACCACTTAAACCATGTCACGCCCCAGAACCAGAATACTGGAGAGCGGGGGCAGACATAGCCAGCTACGTATATTGAAATGGAAACCACCTCGATATACGGTCACGGCTGTCTAGATATGTGAGGGTTTTCTACAAGCCAACAGTCTCTTATGGTTATGAACAAGCCTAGTGTCTCAATCACCACAAGTAAGTAAAGTTGCAAGATGTATGATCATTAAATATACAATAATAAGGCGTCCCAAATATTACATATTCAGCTGATCATGAAGCTAGTCGTTACAAAATGTTAGGACTAGCAAGAGTTTAGTCATACATGATCAACCCTAGGATTTGTCAATCATGTTTACAGCCCGTAGGCAGACAGTAAGTAAAAGTGCTTCGAGCTAACAGGTGCTCGTCGGCTAAACGCCTCAAAAGAATAATTTTTACAATAGAGTGAGCGAAACAAAATAGAAAACCCACTCTTGGCCCGGATTCCGTCTAGTGTTCACCATTGGGCTGAAAGCTTGGTAGATCCTCGGGAGCTGCTCCGAAATCTGGCCACACAAAACCAGCTGGATCAACCCCAGAAAGAACAAGTGCCACAAGGGGGCCACGAAATAAGAACAAAAGCCAGCAATCAGCACAGAAAATCTAATATTAAAACTAAAATTATGAAAACATGTCAGGATGATATACGACGAGATAACCATGGAACTATTCCGATAGCCAGGTTACAACCCGTAAACCAAACAAGGACCGGGGTTGTAACCCTTCATCTGAACAGAGCTTGGTTTTCCACCATTTATCGGCAAGATAAGTAATGTAAGTAATCAAGACAGGAAGCAATCTTGCATGGGATCGAGACATGACTAGACTGGTTATACCTCATTCAATCAATCACGGCCAAGCAGATCCTACGGCTTACTACTTTAACTAACTAGGGTTATCACAGGCCTAATTACTAACAAGATGCAGTGAGATTGTTCCACAGCCACAAGCCCTGCAGACCATCCAGGTTACCCAGGACGAAAGATTAGGGTTGAATTCAGGTGGGTACATCGCCCAGAAGACAAATATACCCTTAGGTGACTTAGAGGGTGCAACACTCGACGGTGCGCTGGAAATGTGCCCTACTCAACGGCAGGCTACAGATCCCAAGAGCGCCCAGGTAACAGGATTGCCTGTAGCTGTGTCATCTCTTCATGACTACTGTGTTATTCTAGTTATTAACCTTAATCCATTTTAGTAGGTACTCCTGACCGTGGTACTCAGGAGTCCCATCCTAGACATGATGCGAGACTGGACAAGTGGATTTAATAAGCAAGCAAGAAAGAACCACCCACGGTGTCAAGACAGGTCAAACTAAGTTATCAGGTCATGTCAAGTCAGGAGTGCGCCGTCACGGGCCACTATCATGTCAGGTTGGTCATGTCAGGAGTGCACCACTACGGGTCACTGTCGTGTTATACAAATTCTTACCATACCGTGCCATGTACAATAGTCATTCCAAACATATTAAGTGAAATCAAGTTCATGACAAAAGGCGTAAGGATATAAAATGGACATAAAATATCTAATAAAATATCAATATACAGGACTATAGAAGAGCCAAGCTTAAGGAAATAAGACCACAACTCTAAGAGCCAATGGGTTAAGCAAGGGGTCAGGGGAGCAGCGTACAAAAAGTCACGCACGTTGAGAGAGCAGCGTAGGTGAAAGTCACGCACGCTACAGGGAGCAGCTGCATGAAGGTCACGTACGCTCAAGGGAGCAGCTGCGTGAAAGTCACGCACGCTCAAGAGAGCAGCTGCGTGAAAGTTACGCACGCTGAGGGAAGAAGTATACGTGAAAAGTCACGCACGCTCAAGGGAGCAGTGTACGTGAAAGTCACGCACGCTCAAGGGAGCAGGGTACGTGAAAGTCACGCATGCTACAGGGGAGCAGTGTACGTGAAAGTCACGCACACTCAAGGGAAGCAGCATACGTGAAAAGTCACGCACGCTCAAGGAAGCAGTGTACGTGAAAGTCACGCACGCTCAAGGGAGCAGGGTACGTGAAAGTCACGCACGCTACAGGGGAGCAGTGTACGTGAAAGTCACGCACGCTCAAGGGAGCAGGGTACGTGAAAGTCACGCACGCTCAAGGAAGCAGTGTACGTGAAAGTCACGCACGCTCAAGGAAGCAGTGTACGTAAAAGTCACGCACGCTCAAGGAACACGCTTCCAACAGGAAGCGTACCCAAGTCTGCGTATGCACGCTAAAGAGCGCGAGCAGCTCAGTGTGCGTGAGCTAAACAGCTCTGCACACTGCTCACTGTCTTCTCCAAGCAGCAAGAACACCATGGATGAACCCAAGGCTTCAAAGCATCATAACTTGGCCATCCGAACTCCAAATCCAGATTTCCAAAGTTCCAACTTGGGTAGAATTGAATGCCCTTCCACTTGGAAACACCAAAACCCATAAAAATCTAACTTAAAGAGATCAAACCATGCAAAATCCAAAAATAGAAATAACTTAGATCTATCACAATGGAGGCTCCAAATCACAAAAACCCAAGTTCTAATGTTGATCACCATGTCCTAATCTAGCAAATAAACCAAGAAAATAGGGCTCTCATGAAGTGGCAAGGTGCACTTGCCTAGGGTTAGGAGAGTTGTGGAGGAAGGAGAAGAAGAAGAAGAAGAAGGAAATAAATGGTGGTTATGAGAAGAGAGAGTGGTAGGTGGGGATATAAAGAGGGGGAGTTGTGGTGGGTTGAGGGTGTAGCATAGGGCTAGGGTGATCCAATGCACAAAACTGAACCAAACCAAACCAACCCAATTAAAACCGAGCCATGAGAAAAACCCAAAATACGAGAAATACCGAAATTCCACAAGCTTGAGAAAAATAAAATATATGCCAAAATCCATATACGAGTATAAATACGAAATACGGGAAATGAGGGTGACACTTGGGAGGATCACCTTCATCTAGTGGAGTTCTCCTATAACAACAGCTATCATGCTAGCATTCAGATGGCCCCGTTCGAAGCATTGTACGGAAGGAAGTGTAGGTCCCCTTTGGCATGGGACGACGTCGGAGAACGGAAGTTGTTGGGGCCAGAGATGATCACGCAGACTATGGAGATAGTTAAGTTGGTCAGAGAGCGCCTTCGAATTGCACAGGACCGACATCGTCATTGGGCAGATCAGCATCGTAGGCCTCTAGAGTTTAGAGTTGGCGACCAAGTATTTTTGCGGATTTTGCCTACTCGGGGTATCATCAGATTTGGAACCCGAGGAAAGCTTAGTCCAAGATACATTGGTCCTTTTAAGATTCTCGCTCGGATAGGCGATGTGGCTTATCGACTTGCCCTTCCGCCTTCGTTAATTGGCATACATGATATGTTTCATGTGTCCCAATTACGTGGGTATGTCCCGGATCCGAGTCATGTCCTCGATCATTCTGAGTTAGTCGTTGGTACCGACCTAACTTACGAGGAACAACCCGTGTCTATTTTGGACCGGCGAGAGAAGGTACTCAAGAATCGGACGATAAGCCTTGTCCGTGTTTCTTGGAACCATCACTCTTCGGGAGAGTCAACCTGGGAGCGCGAGGACGAGATCAGATCTCGATATCCGTATTTATTTGACTAATGAGCTATATTTTTACGCCTTATTGACACGATTCCATGCTTATCTACACCAACTTGTTTTGCACTTTGTGATGTATGATAATAACTGCTATGATAGTTAACTTGTATATGATTGTGCCTTGCTTGCCCTGATTTCACTACCCTGTCTTGGCTGGTATTCCGAGGACGGAATTTTTCTAAGAAGGGTAGAGATGTCACTCCCCGATCCTGGAATACGTATTTTAATACGTAAACAGATAAATTGTATTTACCTTGTATTTATATGATATTTATATGCTGTATTTCTTCATGCATTTCTCAAAAATATTCGACAAAATATTATTTCGTAATTTATTTTCTGCATTTGGGCCTACAGTTTTGGCTCATTTGGGTAACCTATTCTTGGTTCACCTATGGTTCATCATGAACCCATGGGTTCAAGATTCTATATAATAACTCAACTCATTCTCTCTCCTCTCATTTATTTCCTCTTATTTACTTTCCTCCACCAACCAAGGCAAGTACCAACTTGCTCAAGAGAGGGATCCATAGATGTTGTTGATGTTTTCTTACAAAATTATTTGTCAAAATATGTTCTTCTCCTCATTCTATACTAGTTTAGAACTTGAAGTTTTCCATTTTGAAGCTTTAATTTTTGTAGATCTAGGTTTTAACCATTTTCGGATCTTCTTGGTTTTGATCTAGCAAACTTCATTATTTTCAAGTTTTGATGGTTCCATGTTGTAGAGAATTTTATTCTACCCAATTTTGACCTTTGAAAAGTTGGATTTGGACTTATTTTGACCAAGTTTGGGACTTTTGAAGCTTTGGGTTCAAACCATGGAGTTCTTGCTGTTTTGGAGAAGACAGTGAGCAGTGCGCGAGCTTTTTAGCTTGCGTCACTGAGTTGCGCGCGCTCTTTAGCGCAGCGCAGTCCGATCCATACGCTGCCTTTTGGGAGCGTATGTCTTGCATACGCTCACTTGGGTGACAAGGAGTCGTATGGAGTCCATACGCTGCCTTTTGGGAGCGTATGTCTTGCATACGCTCACTTGGGTGACAAGGAGTCGTATGGAGTCCATACGCTGCCTTTGGGAGCGTATGTCTTGCATACGCTCACTTGGGTGACAAGGAGTCGTATGGAGTCCATACGCTGCCTTTTGGGAGCGTATGTCTTGCATACGCTCACTTGGTTGAAGATGAGTCGTAAGCAGTACATACGCTGCCCTTTGAAAGCGTATGTCTTGCTTACGCTGACCTGAGCGTAGGCTGACCTGAGCGTAGGCTGACCTGAGCGTAAGCTAACCTGAGCGTAGCCTGACTTGAGCGCGCTCTGACCTGGACTCACCTATACCTTATATTTTTATATGTATATATTATATTATATATATATATATGTAAATGTTTGTATATGCTATATATCCTTACGCCTTTTGTCCTGAGCATGATATGAGCACTAATGTGTCCCGGTGAACAAAGTGTTCCTACCTGATACTTGTACCTGAATGTCCCAGTTCTCGTTCATGCTCGACAAATGACTCGTGACTCCACGTGGCATATTTGCAATGATGCATTACACCAAGGAGGGTAGAACATGTTGACATACTGATTGACATGGATCCTCTTTTGGGGTACTCGTACTTGAGTACGACATTTAGGAGGATAATCATGTAGGCCACAGCATGTGAGTCCAAGATTTCACCTAGGGTTAAACTAGGCAACTAAATATACTAGATGCATGGGGAGGGCAGAATCCCGAGATCGTGTTACACCAGCCGCCTTGAGATATTGTCTTGACGCGCCGGCTGGTCTCCACGGATACTGTGTCATCCGCAACGAGTGGATGACTGTATCCGATTAATTCCTACTATATATTATATGTCTTGGCAAGGTGGCCTTACGAGGGACCTGTGCTCAATGACACCTGTCTACGCGAACCCCTGGGTTGGCTAGCCTTGCTGGAAAGATACGATCTGAGGATTTTGAAATAACATGATGCGAGGATAACCTCGTCCCACTAGAAACTCGTAGACTTGATTGGCCGCGAAAACGACTTGCTTGTATCCTATTTACCTTCCGTGAATAACTGAGGGAAGCGGACTGTCATGGTACGTGATCCAACCCATGTTCTTGTTTGATTGTTGGGTTGGTTATCGTACTATGACAGGCTGTGGACCGAAGTTATGAACGGAAGACTTATTCTGGTTGTGAAGTGCTACTTCTGTGAATGACTGAGGAACATGGTCTATCATGGTACATGATCCAACCCATGTTCTTGTTTGATTATTGGGTTGGTTATTGTGCTACGATAGGCTATCGACCGAAGTCACGATCAGGAGATTTTATTGTTTATACCCTTTAACTTATGTGAAAGTTATAGAGTACGACACGTCCCGACTCCATGCGGCACCTTTTGTCCTTGTTTGGTTGTAAGGGTGCCACATGGGTTCGAGGATGTTGCGCTACCCTATAATAGTAGCATGAGCATTATTATTATCAATCATTCTTTTAACTGGGTTTTTAATCTTAACTCTTGTGCCCCTTTGGCGGTACTTGCTATTCGGGGCTGACCCCGCTGGTTTTGTTTGGCCAGATCTCGTAGCAGAGCCAGAGGACACGATCTTCCTCCCTGACATCTATGGTGCATACTAGGAGCATGGCGGTTCGGGGACTCGAGTGGGTTTCTTCTCCACCACTCCTGCTTATATTTTGTGCGGCATTTAGCCACCGGCACCTGTTAGCCGGATTACTTGATATTTTGTGTCAGTACATAATTGTAATTAAACAGACTGCAGCTGTGTATAATTTTGTACTCCTGACTCTCTGAGATAGCTAAATTATAAAGCTAGTCTCTCATGATCATTTTGATGAAGCGTCGGGGACGCCTTACTGCTTTATTTTTAATGTTCATTTATTTGCTGATGTGATTTGATTGATTGAGACATAGAACTCTGTGGGACCATAGGAGACTTGATTGTAGCATGTACCCCCTAGTCTCTCGACAGCCACGATCGCCATATGACGTTACGTACCTCATATGGAGTAGTTGGCCTAGTCCGTCTCCGTATTTCGGTACTGGGGCGTGACACCTTAAATGTACCTTCCTTTAACAGGTGGGTGGTGACAAACTCTTGACTCGGTCCCTACAGCACTAGCCTAGTGGTAGTACATGGCTTTAGGCTACGACCTGACTCGAAGAAAGGACACTTCAAAAAAAAAAAAAAAAGTAAGACAAACTCTTTGACTCGTATGTACTGTACTTAACCCACAATTAAGTAGGCGCAGACACTAGGAAACAATTTGAGAGACCGACAACTGATCGAGTAAAACTAAACAGGAGGACCACGGGCCAGACCATGCCACGCGACGGCTTCCCATTGGCCGAACGTGGCTCGACGCCAGCAGAAGGCTGGACCAAAGAGGGGATACGTCAGCCTCAGTCTCACTTTCGGTCTCTCCTCTCGGTTCGTTAATGTATTTTTGAAAACTAAAATTATCCCTCGTAGATTTATGCTGAGGTCAGCAGCTCGTGTGTTGGGGCTCTTCAGCAATCATCCCACAAATTAGTGATTGCCAAAACACACCTAAAAAAACACACACAAAAGAAATTGACCTCCGCTACTCCTACTAGTTTTCCATGTAATCCAAAACACACACACACAAATTGTGACGTACTGAAATGGACTAGATCGGCAAAAACCCTTCAAAACACACACACCGCTTCCATAGTTCCATTGTTTAGAAATAGTTGCCGGAAGTCTAATTCCGGACAAACAGCACAGGAGTAGCCATATGCTGCCGAACCAATGCCAGTTGCATTCACACTTTCAGAGTTGCCGTCTCCCTATGACATTTGTTATTTATGTGGTCCAATGAACGCAGGATTGGATCATCTTTATAAGTACTACTCGTTAGTACTGCAAAACACGGACCCTCGAAAAAAAAAATGCTTTCTACGAGTCCTCCGAGGAGGCTGCAATCGATGATCAAGACATCCACACGTCGGCTCGCAGAACGTGGCTCGACGACGCCAAGATCTTCGCCGGAGCCCTCGTTCGAGGCGCCGGGCTCTGCCAAATGCCACGTCGGCGGCGCGGCCGAGCCCTACAGCTTCCCGGAGACGTCCATCGTGACCGTCACCGAGTGCGACTTCCTGCAGCGCCACACGCCGCAGGCGGTGCTGGACATGATCAAGGACAAGTCCTACGAGGCGAGGCTGGCCGCGTTCCTGGACGTGGGCGACCCCCCCTCCGGGGAGGGCGGCGTCGTGGTGCTGCGGGAGCTGTTCGGGAAGTACCTGACCCAGAGCGACGTGGGGCAGCGGAAGGGCCTGGTGGTGCCGAAGAAGGACGCGGAGGAGTACTTCCCGGACGTGAAGAGGTGCGAGGAGGAGACGATGATACTGCGGTTCCTCGACCGGGGGTCGAGGAGGTGGCTGGACCTGAGGTACTGCTTCTACCACAGCAGCCAGAGCTACGTGCTGACGACGGGTTGGTGCAAGTACGCGAAGGCGAACGCTCTCAAGGAGAAGGACCTGATCAAGTTCTACGAATGCGAAAAGAGCGATGGCGGCGGCGGCGACGGAGAGCGGTACATCATGATCGACATTGACCGATGCGCGGAAGCGAAGGGGAAGGAAGTGGAAGTGGAGGTAGGGAGCAAGAGAAGAATTCGCGAGGAGGTGATGGTGGTGAGGAAAAGAAAATACAAGAGCAGTTGCGCGACGACGACGACGACGACGACCACCACCACCAACCGGAGGAATGGAGTAGTGGTTGAGATTGACGAGGAGGGGAGAAATAATATTGATATCGAGAGGGGAGTGAAATTGTTTGGAGTGATAATTGGCTAGTTATTAATTTTTTAGCATTTCGTGTCGAAGGGACGTCATGTTTGGTTGCGGATTATTAGAATTTCAAATATCTAATTTCGTGCATGAAATTGACTGATTTTTAGGTAAACGTTCCTTTTAAGAAGAATGAGATACTATTAAAGCAAAGAAATATTAGATTCATCCTATATGGATGGGGATGCATATTCGGTAGGTTTTAATAAAATATTTAGTAATTTTTTTCATGAATATTTAATTATCGTTATGATTTGTGGAGGCAATGGAGAACTTCCTGAAGGAGACAGTTGACTACTCGTTCAGACCCCTTCCGCTCATCCAGCTCGGCTTCTGGTGCATCGGCGTCTCTTTCCTCCCGCTGCTCCAATTTCAATAGGAATTTTGTTGTTGCATGTATAAATATCCTGGGTTTAAGAGCTATTATTTCGATCGGCTAAAGCCACCATCTTTATTTGTGTCCTACTACACGGGGCATCACACTGTACAGACCCCAGACACTCGAAACACTGCGAGCGACACAAACATGTCATATAGATTGTGTGGAGAAGTGTAACCTTGGAGTGTCTGTGTCATGTCAGATAGGCGGAGTTGGGTAGAAACACAAACGACACCGGAATTTGGGGCTATCCATGCTTCGTTGGGAATTCCTAGGTTGACTAGGAAAAGAAGAATCAGAAGAAGAAGAAGAAGAATCGATGAATTTTTTAGTCTGAGTTACAATTTTGACTCAGAATGTTTGGTCTGAGTTAGAAAGGTATAGATTAGGAGAATAAAAGAGATTTGTCACAATCATTCTTGATTGAAAATGCCCCTAACTTGTGGTTGCGGAATTGAATGTGATGCCTCCTCATTAGAGCATCATTAGTAAGGCCCATCCCATTTTCTAGATTCTAGATTTAGAATATAGGAGCTCATTTTGTAGAATAATAAGTCTCATCCTTAGTCCCAATTTTTACCGTAAGAGCATCATTAGTAAAGCCCATCCCATTTTCTAGATTCTAGATTTAGAATGTAGGAGCTCATTTTGTAGAATAATAAATCTCATCCCTAGTCCCAATTTCTACAATTTCGGTCACAACCCATCCATGGGTGCTAAGGGTTGGGCCTCCCAATTTCTAGATTCTAGATTGTAGAAACTCGTTTTGTAGAATAGTAAGTTCCAATTTGGAGTCCAACTTTCTAGATTCTAAACTTTATATTATTTTTTTCCTACATTAATTTTTGACCACACAATTTTTGGGACCGGAGCTCACTTTATCATTTCCTACTATTCTCATACAAACCCAACCCATTCTACATTTACTTTTTTTTTGAAATTTTGGGCTCCAAATTGCATTGGAGAGTCCCAACTACTAATGATGCTCTTAGTAGGATTGTTTCGATCCGATCATCCTACATTGAGGATGGGATTTGAAAGAGAAACAAAACAAAACAAGAAGAAGAAAAAAAACCACCATAGTCTAAACATTCTTACTACAGCAGTTGAAATCGATATCAATCATCAATTAACGTGAAGCAGAGCAAAGAAAGATCCGAACCTTGCACTGGATAAGACTAACACCTTGTTAGCTTTCCATGTTTTCCCTCTTCTCATCTCGTTTTGGGCCCTCCCATACATGCTTGAAGCATTCAAAAAATGTTGCGGTCTGTCGCGTCGCACAAACATACTGGGTTTAATTGCCACATTGATTCTTCTTCATCGTCACTTGCATGTAATTGATGGTTATGTTGTTTTTCTAATCCAGAACCTGAAGCTTGGAGGAAAGGTCAAAAGCTCTCCTCTGTAAAGATATTATCAAACAAGACTAAATCTATTATCAATGTCACAGAACTAGTTTGCTACTAAAGGACTATTTGAGACTTTGAGTTGTAATGCAAATAATGATAATCCTCAAGTAGGAAGTGAGCACAAAACGCTAAACCTTACTGACAATCTCCCCAAACCACAATATAACTGGATTCGAGAGAAAGGATATTCATGTAACTGAAAGAATAATTATATTGGAGATGACGAAACCATTCAACAACAGCATTCCCACCCAAACAATTGCCCAATGTCAAAGTTACTAGATTGTGGTTGTAGCCATCAATCTGAACGAGAAAGAACACAAGCAGGCCAACCTAAAGGACGGACATTCGACCTAAGACTAAACAAACATCATTGAGTAAGAGAGTGTGTCACTGAATGCAAGGATGGGCCATCAATATGATAGAACACGTACAACTCTTGGGGAACATTGTTGATGTTCCAGATTGCCCTATGAAATCATGGTCATCTGCTCGACCTCTCAGTGCATCGCCAAGCGAACCGGCCTAATTTACTCAAGTGTGGCCCATTCCATATCCTGGATCATCTATTGATTGGTAAATGGTTCCGGGACCCACCAAGACCACTGTTCTTCTTGAGCATCAAAGCTTAGGCTGGAATATCTTTCTTTTTCAATCATCGCCACAAAGTGGGTCTAATACTGCCATCAAATTCTTCTGAAATAGACCCAAAACATAACACCTAAATAGGTAAGTAAAACAATACTATATCAAAGAAGAATATTAGAAAAAGATATGGGGCGCAGGTAGTGCTGCCGTCAAGTGGGGAAGGGGGAGGGGTAGGATTTTTCTTTTTTTTTCACGGGTACAAACTTTTTAGGGACAAAAGTTGTGCACACATGATCGTTTAGTAGAACGTTTAACTAACGGAGACATGAAAAAAACTTAAATAATTCAAGGTATTTAATTGATTAAAAAATACTTGAGGATAGTAAAGTGAAAAACGTGATAGATATTCCAGGGCATTTTAATGAAAATTTAGCCAAAAAATTCTACATATTCGAACTTGCCTGTCTTCCAGCTGGTAAGGGAATGCATGGAGGCCATCTAATTGGCTGCTACCTTTTGCAGTCAGCAGTATCCAGGTTCATTATCCTAACTGGTTTCCCAAGTGTGGACTTGTCATTCATTTTTGCAATCTCGAGAGCTTTGGTGCAGATTGGAAAGTTCTTTCGGTCCCATGAATCCAAAATCACACCTGAACCAAGGCAGATTTCATTGTCATAGAAAGCTGCAAACTGACCAGCAGCCAGACCTTGATCGTCTTCAGATAAATGTACTGTCACAATTTCTTCGTGGCTCCCTTCATTAGATCCAGTTGTTATGCTGCAGTTATGGAAGTTGGGACCATGCCGCACCTGAAAATTGTGCTTCTTTTGGTCAGTACTTAACTAAAAAGAGAGGATACGTTCTGTAGTTTTTGTTTACCTTGCAACGGAGCTGATTATCAAACTCGGGTGGTGACCCACTAACCCATTTGAGGGATCCAACATGAAAAGTACGTCTCTTTTTATCCAATGAGTAGTAGTTCCTGGATACAAAAACTACATTGTTTTGCACATCCTTTTCGACCACATACCTACATAGCATGTATAAATCGGTATATTCCAAATATCAAGTGAATCAATATGGCATGGACTGCAGAAGAAATTACACAAATGTGCAACTATAGCGCATAGCAAAACAAGTTGGAACGGAAATATCTAACTTGTAATGAATGTTCCATGCTCTTAATAATCATTAAGTAAAGCTAGAATAATCACCATACACATTAATTTAGAATGTAGACCAATTACATACCAGGGCCCTCCAGGAAGGCGTAGACCTTGACGCTGACCAATAGTATAAAACCAAAACCCCCTGTGATTTCCAAGATAATCTCCGGTTTCAGCTTCTAGCAAGATACCTTCCAGCTCCCCAATATGTCTTGCAACAAACTCACTGAACTTGACCTACAAGTTAGAAGGCCCATTAAAAGGAGAGATCTATCAAGGTCCCACTTACCAGTACAAGGAGCTGAACGTATGACCAACATAAACAAAGTAGAGACTCCATTTGATGTTGCATGGATATGTACTATGATTCTTGTTCAAGTTAACTTTACTATTTTTCCCAAGACAGTCGTGTGTGGATTCCTACGGGGAGCTAACCTACTAACCAAGTCCTCCAGGGGACCTTGATTTACCCGGGGAGTGTGGAATGGGGCATTTGCACTATATATATATATATATATATATATATATATATATATATATATATAGATAGATAGAGAGAGAGAGAACACTTGTAATGGACTCTCTGGAATGACGTGTCATAGTCATATAGCTGTCAAGAGTCCGCATTTATGTCTAACAAGTAACAACCATTTTACAAAGGCATGTAAGGTAAACCTCGCCACATACCAAGAAGCATTAGAAAGTGCACTGCTGCTCCAACGGCTAACGGCTATAACAATTGAGGTTCATTCAACTATGGAGCTAGTATTAAAATTCATTAGATTGAGAGGGAAGACACTGATGTGGCAAGAAACATATTTGAGGGTGAAGGTAAAAGATGAATAGAAACATTCCGTCATTAATACTAGAAGCAAGATATTCCATTTATCCAATTAGTTAATGAATTGAAAGCCAGCTTAGCTGGAGCCAAACAAAAAAGTGAATCAATGGACGTTAAGGGCAGGTTTGAGCGAGAAAAGATGGTTATCAGCTCTCACTGGAGAATTCACATAAAATAAACTCTTCTCCCTCTTTAAGAAAGAGAGATTAACTATACAATCTCTCATGCCATGAACATGTCCTCTGATATTCCAATTCACCTCTGTTATTTTGAGTTGACTAGTAATAATACGTCAATAGATAGTGAAAGGTCTTGCGCAATTCCAATCTTGGAGTGTTGCTGGGTGGCTGAAGGGTACATAGTGAATAGTTGCTATGCATAAAGGTATAAGCTTGTTAATCATGTTATCCACTCTGTCGATAGAAGGTAGAAGATAACCAGAATTGCTAACCGACATATTCCTTGCCATCACTTCTCCTTTCATCTACACAGATGACTTTCAGAGAGTTGCTCTCTTGACTACAAAGGAGTAACAAAATCAAATGCATATGTACTTACATAAATAAAATTAACAGAGTTACTGACAACATTAAAGCTCATTCTCTCCTTTTCTCCAAGTAACACCCTTATTGTTCAGATATGTAATGAACAATCTAGGGAAAAAAAAGTTTTATGTATAAAATCCGTACCACTCGGATGGGAGAATACCTTTCCAAGGAAACATATGCCTTGAGAGTCCTTCCGATCCTTGTTTGGAAGATCCATCAAACTAGCAAGCCTGCGAACTTCGTCCTGTAGATAAATGTGCAATCATATAAAAATTAAAAGCTCAAGAATTATTAATTCATAAACCTAGCATGTCTTACAACGATACTTGATACAAGATATACTAAAAAATCCGTGGAAACTAGATCTCGAATATGGTCAGGCCAAACATAATCCACTTTTTTGTGTCGGTCATATATGTAAGTTTCCTTTAACAAACCTTCAAAATACAACCAAGAGGAAAAAGAAGCCGGCTAAGCTGATACTGTGATAGATGAGAAAGAAAATAGGTCTGATCCTTGACCTGCAAAAGTTGAGCTGCAATGGTCAAAAGAAACTTTTAATATTTGAACAGCATCAGCTGACATGACTTACAATAAATAGATTAAGTTTAACTAAAAGAAATTTGAATAACATAATATTATTTAAAGGCTCGATGATCTTGCAAAGGAACTCACATGTATGATTCATAGTGCATTATTAACTTGGGACAAAAATTTACAAAGTTCACCATATATACCTTTCTTGTACACGAAGATGGACCCAATTAATCAGGGAATAATTAGTTCCAACCCCCAATTATCTACAACACATTGAACTGACTAATACTTTTTTTCCAATAAATTATGTATAAACGAGACTTTTTGTCTTTAGCATCCGTACTGTTCAATAATAATAGAGATATATTAGTGTCAAATTCACTGAAGGCTGTATAGCCCTAGGCATATAGTTAATTGGTGAGTGGGTGAGTGGACTACATAAACCTCAATTCATTTCAAAACTAATAGGTTGGCATATAAAATATCATCATCATCATCCAAGTCTTTTCCAATATGAATAGGGTCAGATATGGCGCATAAGAAAGCTCCATAAGAGAATCAACAAAGTTTTTTTGTGACCAAATGTCTTTATTTTGGTGCCAATCCCTAGCCAAGTAGGTATGAGCATAAGACGGTCATATGCCATAAAACCTAGATGGCTAGCTGACGGATCGGTGGACCAACATTTTTTGCATCTAACATAATAAAAACATTTATTTTTCTGGACACAATATACATTGTACAGTATGGGAAGATCATGTTTCACTCTGTCTTGTGTCATACACATGAATGCAATTCGCAATAGCAAAACTTAATGTAGACTCTCTTTTAGTCTAAGGGAATTTGGAGAGTGACCCTTGGTTGCATGAGCTAAAGAAAAAAGATAGGTAGACTAGTCAACCGACCAACTAGCCTTCTAGGTTTTATGGCAAGGCCTACTCTTATTAATTATTACATTGGTTAGGAATTGGCACTAACATAGAGGATTAATGCCAGGTTGCCAAATCCTTACTCGACCTTTCTTGTGCTCCATACCTTATCCCGTCCTGATGGAGAAGGCTTAGATGATAATGAGGAGGATTAAAGTGCATGGCAGAGGTGCAAGTCAACCATTTCCTCCACAAGAAAAGGTCACCTTGGATTAAATATGTCAACAACCCACTCTACTCTAAAAACAGGAACATGATTGATCTTCAAGAGAGACGATATAACAAGTCAGAGTCCACTGAAGTAGTTAAGAGGAATTTTCTCCTGAGAATACCAATAGTATGTTATTGTTGTCTCTAGAGGCGGTGGAAGCGAAAACAATAACACCTTACAATGACGAAAATAACAAGGCACAAATAACCGAACAATAGCAACCAATAACATAACACACAAATATGTAATATTTAATGTGGTTCGATCAAGCTCGAACTACTCCACATGACAAAGAGGGAAAATAACTATTGAATCAACAAGAGAAAATTTTCAATAATTACACACACAAACCATTATGTTAAAACCCTTTCCTTATGATATCTCGATTGAGCTCTTCTTCAACCTCTCCCTCTCTAGATTTCTTAATGGCCTTCAAGAACTTTCTCTTGTAAAACTTTCTTAAACTTCAAGCCTACTTAAATTAGGACATGAGGAGAACCTTACAAAGGATTTTCCCCAAACCCCCAAAGTCAAGCAATATGGACCGTCGAAAACAACTCTTTAGATCTGAATTGTTCCTATTTTCAGCATGAACCCAAGCCAACAACATACCTACTGTATGTCGGTAGTATAACGTCGATATGCTTAGTAAGCATAGAACTGTGACCAAAACTAATGAAAACACACTTCATCAACATGGTTGTAGATGGTTATATGTTGACCAAATAGCACGCATGATTGTAGATGGTTGTAGATGGTTATATGTCTCTATCAAGAAGTCCTCCGTAAGATCGGCCTGCAACCGCATACTCCTAGCTCGCTCTAGTAGTGTCCTATGCATGCACTCTGCTACCATGTTCTACTATGGACATCCTGGAACTGACTATTGCCTTTGTATGCCATGCTCTCTTTAGTAGTCCTGAAACTCTGTCCAGGTGCACTCACCTCCATTAAATGTCCACAAATACTCATTGTTCGTCCATTTTGTTTCTCGACAGTCATCCTCCTCCCTCGGAATCTAACAAACACCTATGGCTTGTGTTCAAGAAAATAAACCCAAAAGTTTTGTTTAGAAGTCATCTATGAAGGTGACTTACTGCTCGAAACTTCCCTCTTATCTAACCGATGATGGCCCCTTACATCCGAGTGAAGCTAATCAAGAATTCCTTCGGTCTTGTGTACCTCTTGGTTGACAACTTTTTGTTGTTTGTCCATCGTGTAATACTTGTAGAAATCTAACTTGCACTCCTTCAGATCCTTTACCAACTCTCTTTTGTTCAACTCACAAAGACCCCTCCGAGTCATATGGTTTATACGCATATGCCATAACCTTGTGTTATCCTCCACCTTTTTATGTAACGATGGTCGCACCACCAATGACTGAGCTTCCGTCCAATTGATACAAGTTCGACGATAATCTATGAAGGATTACCAGCTTTCAATTTACTATATTTAGCAAATCGGCTTAGCGAACAAAGTTGCATCATGTCGCATCTAACACGTCCAGAGAAACGAGATTCTTCTGTAGATCCGAAACACGTCTCATGCTTACAAGTAGCCGCGCCACACCATCAAATAAAGCTTGATGTTCCCTACGCTAATGGTTTTACAGGACACATTGTTCCCCATGAGAACAACATCACTATTGAACTCCTTTTAGATGATGAACCACTCTCTATTGAGATACATATGATATGAACACCCAGAGTCAAGAATCCAAGATTAGGAGAATGTATCATTACACGGTAATTCCTCGGTAGCTGGGGAATACTAGCTTAACCCTAAACGCTTGAACTGACGCATTTAACTCTAACCATTGCTTATAGTCGGTATAATAGATCGGTATTTGGTTGAACTTTTCGGTACTTTTTTAGATCGGTATTTAAAAAATCAATACCAATATTGTACCATTTAGAATCGGTTTTTTAGGTTTCGGTTAAATCGGTATTCGGTCGATTTTTGTTCGATATCGGTATTTTACCAATTAACATTTGATCAATTAACACACTTAATATTGAATCACCACTTAACGTATAATATATATTTTACTTTTTTGGAAGAATTAAATTTTAAAGCCAACATTCTACCAACCAAACAATTAATCAAACGTATTAGAACAATATGTAACAAGTCGCAAACACATAAAAATGAGCTTAAAAGGTCAAACGCGGTCATTAAGTTTAATCTTTAGTTAAGTTTAAGTAACCAAAATTCACTTCAAAATTCTATGAGAACACAAAACATAAGCTCAAAAGATCAAAACTTCAATTCTTAACATTCTTAACACAACTTCAAGTCCACTAAAATCCATTCTAAGTTCTAAGAAACTAACCAAAACAAAGATAAAAATGAAAATGAGTAGTATAAAATTAATTACGAATATATATATATATATATATAATTAATTACGAACAACATTCTAAAAAAAGTATATATATATATATATATATATATATATATATATATATATATATATATATAAAAATATATATATATATATTTTGAAGCAATGGGTAATTGTGGCGAACTTGCCTCCACCGGGGCTCGAACTCCTGACCACTTGGGCCGCATGCATCTCTCTTAACCACTAGGCTAGAGATCATTTGCATATATATATATATATATATATATATATATATATATATATAATTACGAACAACATTCTAAAAAAAGTATATATATATATATATATATATATATATATATATATATATATATATATATATATAATCGATTTGGTTCGGTATTTTCGGTATGGTATTACACTCAAACCTTTACCACTACCATTATACCTTATTTTAGTCGGTTCGGCAATTCGGTATTGATACATAATTTCGGATCGATTTTTCGGAATATTTTTAATCGGTATTCGGTCGGTTTTTCGGTATCGGTCGGTATTTGCTCACCCCTACTTCATGTGCCTCGACTATTTGCAAAAGAAATAAATATCGCTCTCTTGCATAGATGATTTGGACTTCCCTCGATACTCTTGCCTCCATCCTTTTCTTCGACCTTCCACTTTCATTAGCGATCAACCCCGATGACTCCTCGATTGGCTTTGGCCTCTTTATAATCTCATTACTAAGAAAAGTTATTGCCACTTCTTCTATCTCGAGAGTCACCTTTCTCTAAAGAATCGTTGTCAACCAATACTCATAAGAGCCTGAAAGCAAATAAAAGAGTATAGGTGTCTTGTCCTCCTCCTCTAACTTTACTTTGAGTCACAAAAGATCACTAATAATCTTGTTGAAGCTATTCAAATGGTCAAAATTTTGGGTCTCTTCGTGCATGCTATTAAATACAACTTGTTAGGCGAAGATTTTGTCATAAACAAGCTCTCTAGCTTCAACCACAATCTTGCCGAAGAAAACTCGAACATAACATTGTACATCACTTCATCCGCCAAACAAAGCTCTATCTTGCTTTGTGCCCTCTGCTCCATGCCATCACATTCATCACTCGTCATATCGATATGCTTTTTGTCCTTACCGCCAACGGTCTTAAACACCCCCTCTTTCACAAGGATAGCTTTAACCCTTCTTTACCACAAAAGACGTTTCTTTTACCGTTGAATTTTTCCACCAAAAACTATGTGCTATTAACCTTATTACTCGTCATCCTAAAATTCTTAAAAAAAAAAAAAATCTCCATCGAACCTTAATAAACGAGTGATTTCAAGAATCTCAATCAACGAAGATAGGGAGCATACCAATATCATCACCTACCGCTGACATAGATCCAAAGAATTTGAAATCCTGACGGCTTCCTTAGCTTTGATACCAATTGTGGTCCCTAAACGCGGCGAAACGGATAAACAATAACCTTACGACGACGAGAATAACAAGGTACAAATAATCGAACAATAACAACCAAGAACACAACATGCAATATTTAACGTGGCTCTGTCAAGCTCGACCTTACTCCACGGGACAAGGGGAGGAAATTTTGTTGTATCAACAAGAAAAAAAACCTTACAAGGATTACACACACACAAACTATAACGCAGAACCCTCTCCTTACGAGATCTCAACGAGTACTTCTTCAACCTCTCCATAGATTTCCTTATTAACCTCCAAAATCTTCCTCAAGCAAAACCTCCTGAAACTTCAAGCCTACTGAAATTAGGACACGAGGATCCTTATAAAGGATCTTCCCCAAACACCCAAAGTAAGGAGCAATCTGGACCGTCGAGTAACTCTTTAGAGTTTAGATATGTAAATCATTCCCATTTTCAACCTAAACATGAGCCAACGATATACAGGCGGTCTATTCGCGGTATACCACTGGTATGCTTAGTGAGCCCAGAATTGTGTTTAAAACTTGATGGAATGAAAACACACTTCATCAGTATGTCGTCATGATATTATTTTCTCTTTTGAGCCCCGTATCAATCCTTCAGGGACTTCTCAAATCATTAGATGGTGCCCGTAACAATCCATAGTTGAACACGAGTCATATACAACAATTACAACATAAATCAGCCATTTTATACGACCCCTAACTTCCATGGAGGATCCTTTAAGAATCTTGCCAATCTTTCTAAAATGGAGGAAATAAAAAAGTTCAAAAAACTCGAAGTTAACCTTGACATTGATATAGCAAGATTTTGGACACTTGAAGCAAATTTTACCTGCTCCTCAGAAGATTATGTATAGCGACCACAAAATTTTGGGATGAAGGCTTTTGTTGTTGTTGTTGTATCAGGAAATATATGTATCTACATACTTATACGCACAATGTTAGCATTAAACTCCTGATAACAAGCATACTTTTGAGGATAACAAACCGGTATCCATCAACTACAATGTACTTATTACAATATGCCCATGTTATGCATCAGTAATATAACTGTAATATGTCCGACACTTGGAAATATTGAAAGAGCCTAAAATTAAATTTCTGAATATATGTTCCTTATTAAATGTGATGGCGCTATTAGAGGTCTTAGTTAGTTTGTTGAATTTTCCAACAGAGAGAACAATAGTAACCCATAAACAAGGATCTTTATTGGGCAAAAGTGTTCACAAAGTCAGCATGTATGACTCATAGATAGAATGCATATTAAGATGTAGAATCATTGTTAAATAAAAATATAGCTAGGAGGGGGAGTAAAGCAATCTGTATTGTGATTTGTGTAAATGTGTTAAAATACAAGTATAAGGATTCTGTAAATATTGGCATTATGCATATCAATAATGATATATGGTATGCAAACAATTCATGGTCAAACGACCCACTACTACTTCATTGTTTATCTAACGAGAGGGGGTGAAGCAATTAGAAGATACGATTATCTATATACCACATCCTTTGACAACGCTAGAACTGAAGGCCCATTCTTTTCACTGAATGATGGGTGAATGACGCGTGCATAATGACCAGAAGCAATGTAATCAAACTTCATACTTTCAACTGCTTCCAGAAAAGCACCTAAACATGAAAGAAAAATACTTGTGAACTAAATCATATTGAGAAAGAGTTTAAAGTACTGTACGGTAAAATAAAAATATAACGAATGCCTACCAAACTTGATTCTTGTATTGCAAAGGACATCAGGATTTGGAGTACGACCACAGTGATACTCGCCAATAATGTGTGACACCTATATATTTATGCGGCTTAGCTAACTTTCATATGCAAAAAAAAAAAAATTTAACCAGAATTACTTGTATATGTAATCTGAAATGTAAATGATATCATCTCAGAAACCCCTCTCCCATCCCATGACAGTCAACTAAAATATATTTCTTGTAGATCAGAAATAGGCAATTCAGCCAATATAACCTTAAAGCGTATTAACAAAGTGAGCAAAAACTGCATACTAATGATATCATCTCAGAAACCCCTCTCCCATCCCATGACAGTACTACAAGGATATTTTTTGTAGATCAGCAATAGGCAATTCAGCCAATATAGTCTTCAAGTGTATTAACAAAGTGAGGAAAAACTGCATACTGATGCAGAATGGTGAGTTGCATACCACATTGTTCCAGTATTCATCTGACAAATGCACAACTTCCAATGGGACATCAACCTACATCAGTAAGAATTTTTTTAAAAATCATAATTTTTTTTTCCAAAGTTGTGAGAACATAATAATCACACCACTGAAAAAAGTTACTTGTACGTAAAATAGAAATCTAAGAGAAAGAAACAGTGATCCGTCACTTGTTTTGTTGGACCATAGGACAAGTTCGGAAAATATGACCACTTGCCCCCGTCAACCTTATTCACAAAGCTAAGAAATTAGTGAAATCATAAACATTACATGCAATTTGGAGCCAGTTTGTTTGGAGAAGCAGTAACCTTCATCTTCTATTCTCCACCTCCTAGCATTTTTCATGATTGTTATGGTTGAATCCCAACTCCAACTTGGGTAGATATTAACATTTAACAGATTCATTCTTTTGGCTACCTTAAGCACATCCTAACAGGGAATGATCTTTATGATAGCAATAGACAAAAAAAATTACATTTTATGAAAATAGACGGTGCCACACCGCGGGGTAGCAAAGGAATCAACCCGAAGCAAGATAAATATCTTCGAATCACACCAAAAAATTGGAAGCGCATCATGGACAACGACATCACATCCAAGTTTAACGAGAATCTCTCAATTATTATTCATAAATTTTCCATTGTAAAAATTACATCAACACCCTTTTATAGGCTAACATCCAGGAGTTCAAATTCAAACAAAATTCATAATCCAAACTAAACAACTAAGGATAAAGGCATGCATCAAATAAAGATAAATCCTATCCAAAATCATATTCATATCAATATTTAAACTCAAATCTTATTTCAAATTGAGAGTTGAATCTATTGCTAACTTTAAATCTAAACTCAGTCCTAAAAATAAACCAAATATGCCTTCTCGTCTAGCAAAGTTGCGACAAAACTGCCCCTCTTAAAATTGGAATAAGCAGGCTTGTTGCCTGTACTTAGTACTACTTACTAAGACCCATGAAGCTAGTGTTAGGAGTAATGCCGATATAAACACTATTATGTGATCCTATAAAAATATGTTGTCCACAAGAGAGGGGAGGATGAACAGAACCATTAATCGTATATCTTATTCTAGGTGTATAATTAATTTTTCATCTCAAAAATATTGATTTTGCTCCATGGCGCCAAGTTCATTGAATACATGTGCAGTATCATCAATACACCCTTTAACTTGAACTTGGCCTTTGATTACATCATTGATGTCAAAGCTAATACAGCTATTGTATATCTAATTTTGGATCACATAAGCCTGCAGTGAAGCTGTCAGTTAACGCTATCAACATGAATTTCACTAAATTATCTTTTATAACAATGTTAGTTTGTATATGTAACGGTATGTTGCACTATATTAGTTGTCTTTGCATAAGGTCAGGGAATGTTAGACCAAGATTGTTCTTAGTATTAGTTTACTTCTTAGTTTTTAGTCCTCTGGTGAACCAAAGTACATGCTCCTTCAATTCGGATTTTCTCCATTATCTTACCTGAACATCTGCCTATAACAATACATTCTAGTCACAAAAAGTCAAATATTAAGGTAATTTTGGTAATTACAATGGCAATAGAATCTGTAAAATGTTTCGGACTTCATCTGGTAAGCTGTTTCACACTAATAAGCTTTTATTCAGCCACAAGTCCAATCAAAATGCAGTATACTTGAGTATATAAAGTCTTCGGCATAACTCATCATCAAACACCTATAAATGATGAAGACTGTCGGAGAAAATGTTGCACTAAGCCTTTTCCTTCATAGAAATCAGAATATCCTACACAGTCCCCTAGAGAACTTTATTTACAGAAAATATGAATGTTGATAAAATGTTTAGTATGCAAGTGAGGCATCATTTTGACAATAGCATGAATCTGTTGTAGTGTCATCCCACCTATCCCTAACCAATCTACTCTTTCCAGGAAAAATCAGAGGACATATATCCAACCTTTTCACAAACAGCTTTGGCATACTTCAGATCATCATCCCACGGGCATTCAGACCAGAAATTTTCAAAGTCCTCCTGCAAATAATCTTGTATCAGTACTCTGCAAAGAAAATCCCTTATTAATTCCATACTTCACGATCCTAAATGGATCTTAGGCATTTTAGAATAGTTCTTCACGAAACGATAATAATGTAACACATTATATCACTCAGGTTATCATACATAAAATCAAGAGTGCGTTTAACTTTGGCTCTTTAAAACCCTATACATGCAGTGCAATGCTTCAGTGATGTTAGAGGATATCATCCTTCAGATTAAATTTAGCAGAGCACAAATGGGATTACTACAGTTCCTATATTAGCTTCTCACCACCAAAGGGATCCAAGGACAGATGTGATATCAAAGATCAATTATAGCTCACTTCTTCTTTGACCAATCTTAAACTGATCTAATTTTATCTATAAGCCATACCACAACATCAGGATCAGGGACCTATATTTCACAAATATAGGAAGGAAAGGAAAAGCATCACCAGAGAGAAAAACAAGATGTTCTTAATTGGGTATGGATGGGAAAATAACCTAAACACAGTCACGGATTGAGGGACAGAGAGGAAACGGTTACAATGAGAAAGAAGTAAAAGGAATAATAATTGAATCCAAAAATAAATAAATAAATAATTAGAGGACCAAAATTCATGATTAATCACCATATCATATTGATTTGCCTTCGTAGTCAAAAAAGTCTAGGCATCCATGGAGTGTCAAATTGGTCGATGTATCATTCTTTCATCCATTCAGGTTAAAAAAGTAACTCGCAAATTAAGCAAGAAAACATAAAATTTTCACCGGCTAAAGAGAATGAGTATAGAAGTTAACAAAGTCTACTGTTTGGATTTGTTCATGCTCTTACATTCTTTAAGTCAAGCAGGAGGATACATAGAGAAACAAAATTTTCCTGATTCAATATGTTCATGTTCTTGCATTGTTGAACTCAGCTAGGAGGAAAAATAGAAAAACAACTAACGAATATGGGAAAGAAATCACAATGCTTAATGCACATAATATATAAAGAATATCTTAGTCGTAGAAAAATAAAAGCTACAAATAACGTCAATTCTTAAAAGGGGACATTATCTCGCAATCAAGATTCCCACTTCACTTCTGTTTTCATGTTTTCATCTTTTCTTGGGATCCAAAATAGGTTTATATGGCATGGCTGAAATTTTCTTTATTTTCCTGATTGCTCTATGACAACTTCAGCTACAACTACAAGAAAAAATCATTTCCTAATTTTATCTTTGGGTCAGTTATTTCAACCATTTTCTTCCATTCAACTCCATTAAGGCCCGTGTCCTCTGCGACATAACAAAAACAAATATCCCTTTACAACCTAAATCCAAGCTTGTATAGGACAGCCTCACAACCCTATGTTGCACAGACACAAATATGACATGGCACAAAACGCCACCCCTTATGGAGCATCCTATTGTATTTTTCGGGTGTTCAGTAAGTGTCCAACACGATGCTACACAGTTTTCATTTTAATGTGCCCGTGCTTCCTAGGCCTACTACTCCGAGCATCGCCTTAAAATATTTCAGTAGCTAAGCAAATTAGTAACAGGAAGTTCTTACCATTGAATGACAAAGGGACCTTCTAAAACCAGACCAAGAAGAACAGTAAATATCTTGTTGAAATGTACTAGGGCTGCAATTGCGCCGAGCCAAGTCGAGCTTTGCTTGTTCAAACATGACTTGTTTATGAAAAGAAATTAACAAGCCGAGCTCGAGCTTGAGAGTCATGTTCAGACTCGAGGTTGAATTGCTTACCGATAAGCTCGGCTCGGCTCAGCTTGACAAGAACTCACGAGCTGCACCAGCTCAAGCCTCGGTTATACAACTCGGCTCCCAAATGCTAATAAGTGGGTCACCAATAGTGGGGTTGATTATATGGCTCGACTCTTTACCTCTGTGGGCTTAGATTGGAGGCTTTGGTCCATATGCAATGTTCTCATACACTAATATTGACTTCAGCTGCACTGAATTGAGTCAAGTAACAAACGAGTCGAACCATAATCGAGTTAGAAAAATCAAATCGAGCCGAGTACACATCGAGCTTGTTCACGAGCTCCCGAGCCGAGCTTCCTAGGTTCAAGCTCGGCTTGTTAGGGGAATCGAGCCCAAAATTATGTTCAAGGTCGGCTCGTTAAGAAACCCAAATCGAGCTTTTGTCGAGCTCACGAGCTGCTCTGCTCATTTGCAGCCCTAAAATATACAAAAACTTGTATACATATATCAACATTCCATGGTTTTCGTCTGGAATTTGAAAATACAACAGGATTTTTTTTTACCATCCTTAAACACAGTGGAATAGAAACTTCAAATATCATGATAAATTATGTCTACGTGACAATGTTTCCTTGTTGGCCGTGTTGCACGGACACGAGTACTGCCACAACATGACTCGGACACAAGTACATGGATACAGCCACGACGCCGACATTTATTTCTGGCATGTCCTAAGCTCTACAGTAATGCAGCAATTACAACGAGACAGTAGTAGAAAGTACCTGGAACCAAATCTTGAGATAGAAGGCGGTGCAAGAGTGGCCGGCGGCGTGGAGGAGGCGGAGGGCGACGCTGCTGTCCACGCCGCCGCTGAGGAGAACCGCCACCCTCAGCTTCTTTCCCGGCATCGAGCACTGCAAGTACGGGTCCAGATCGACGATGGATTTTGTTGGAGTTGTAGGCAATATCGGCAGAGAAACTAGGGTTGAAGAAGAGGAGGAGGAGGAGGAGGAGAAGGGGGGTTGAGTAGAAAGAGAGAGGAACCGAGTGGGAATTCTCCGAAGGGGCGGGCGACGGCCATGTCCATGGGGAGTGATGAAGAGAGTTCTGGGAAAATTAGGGTTAGGGTTTGGCTTGGGGAGGGAGACGAGCGTGGGGAGAGCCACCGCCATTGCTCGTCGCATGCTGTTCGATTTTTTTTTTCCCCTCTCCTTCGAGATATCTTTCCTTTTGACCTGAGGTTTTAGAAGATTGTGATTGGAGAAGCCTCTGTTGCTCAGGAGACGACACAGTAGTATCTGTGCGTGGTTCGTGTCTTCCTGAGTAAATTTTGGAGAACATTTTTTTCACCGACCAAAAATACAAAACTAGGTGAATGTTTACTTTTAAATATGTCAAATGAGTGTGAATGTTCACCAAACTATTCCTCAAGTAATTTTAGGTTGAATGAAAACTAGTGTCAATATTTACCAAACCACTTCTAAAGTGTGTTTAGGTTGAATAAAAATAACACAAATAACTCTTTAGTGGCCAATGACCTCTAGTTCAAGTGGTTAGAATAAGACACATCCTTCCAAGATGTTGCATGTTCGAGCAATGGGAGTCCAACATTTAATTTCATGTGGGACCATAAATCTGTTACTGGATTAGTGGAATGTGAACATTCATCCTAATTTTAGCATGTAAACAAAAATTGACTCTAAAATTTGAACATTCCACTCTTAACTTTTCCAGTCCATAAACATTTTTTTTATTTTAAAAACGAATAATATTCAACCTACATCACACCACACGTATGTCAAACATGTAAGTAAATATAATAATATTCAAAATTGCATGTCATTTTTTTAAAATTAAACGATCACGAGTGAAAAAATAATGTTGATGTTGGCATTAAAGTAGGGTAGACTAGACTTGAGAATATATTTGCTTGAACTATCTCGGTTTACGGAAGTCGATGTTTGTTTGTCGATTTATAATTGGGCCAAGATGAATCCATAATCCGCATAACTATTGTCTACCTTGTTAGGTAGCAACCATATGTGCAATAGACAACACGGACTTATTATTGAGTTTGATTGTCTTGAAATTGTTTACATAAATTGGTTTTCTTTTTTGCTTCTTATGGAAATTTTCAGGGCTAGGTAGAGTTCATGTCTAAAATTACACGGTTATTTTGATAGCTAGAGATGCAAATAAATGGGCAACTTAACTCGTAAGTCTATTGGTTTCTCTTGTTCCTAGTTTATCAGTTCTTGCTTCCGATATTCTGATTTTCTTGTTATGTGACGACTATAGGACATTGAGGTTTTTTTTATGCACCTTCTTTGTTTGTTATTGTTATACTGAAAAAGTATAACTTACATATCCTTTGTATATTATTTACAAAAGCACCAATTGTGCTTTGCAAAAAAGATAATTCAAAACGTCTATTAGGGGGCGTTTGGTACACGGTATTTTTTTTATTTTCGGAAAAATTTAAAATGGGAATCTATTACCACGTTTGTTTGACTTATAAAAAATTTATTCCCGGGAATTATAAATACCCGGGTAAATAGTTTACCCACAAAACATGGGAATTCTATCCCTGGAGAATAGGTGGGTATTTTTTTTTGCCCGGGAAAAAAAAATTTGTCTAAATTTTTTTCTTCTTTTTTGATCAATTTTGATTAGTTTTGAAAAAAAAAATTCTTTTTTTTTTCGTTTTTATCGCTTTTTTGTCATTTTTTGTCGTTTTTACCAATTTTTTGTCATTTTAAGCGAATTTTTGTCATTTTACCCATTTATTGTCACTTTTTGATTATTTTTTGTCGTTTTTATCGCTTTTTTGTCGTTTTTACCAATTTTTTGTCGTTTAAGCAACTTTGTCGTTTTTACCCCTTTTTTCTTTTTTTTGTCATTTTTTGATTATTGTGTCGTTTTACCAATTTTTTCCTTTTTGTCGTTTTTTTTTTGTCAATTTTTTCGTTTTAAGCATTTTTTTTCGTTTTTGTAACTTTTTTTTGTTTTACGATTTTTAGTCGTTTTTAGTCGTTTTTTTGTCGCTTTTTGGTCATTTTACTGATTTATGGCGTTTTTTGTCTTTTTTGTCGCTTTTACCCATTTTTGTCGTTTTTGTCGCTTTTTGGTTATTTTTTGTTTTGTTTAACCGATTTTTTTGTCGTTTAACCGATTTTTGTCCTTTTTGTCGTTTTATCGATTATTTTTTCGTTTTTTTGTTATTTTTGTCGTTTTAACTGATTTTTTGTTGTTTTTAACCGTTATTTTGTCGTTTTTAACCGATTTTTTGTCAATTTTTTTTTATTTTAACCGATTTTTTGTCATTTTTTGTCGTTTTAATCGATTTTTTGTCGTTTTAACTGATTTTTTTTTGTTCTTTGTCGTTTTTGCCACATTTTAATTTTTTTTGTCGTTTTTACCGATTTTATGTCATTTTTGTCGTGTTTTGGTTATTTTTGTCGTTTTTACCCCTTTTTGTTATTTTTTGTCGTTTATACATTTTTTGTCTTTTTTGGTCATTTTTATCGTTTTAACCGATTTTTGTCGTTTTTTATCGTTTTTTGTTATTTTGTCGTTTTTACCATTTTTTTCGTTTTTACATTTTTTTGTCGTTTTTACCGATTTTTTTTATATTTGTTCATTTTTTTGTTATTATTATTTTTTATTTTTTTCCCGGGAATATTTAAATTGTCACCAAACATGGGAATGTAATTTTTCAGGAAATTTAATTTCTTGGAATTTGATTTCCGGAAATATAGAATTCCCGGCTATATAGTATTCGGCATACCAAACGTCCCCTTAGTTAATATCCACGTAGTAAAACATAAATGGAGTTACCCTGCACGTTGATGATTGACACGTACATTGACCGTGTAAAATGATCTTTTTCCTAAACATTAAACTGAGGGAGAGGGAGAAGGTGATCTCCCTTATGCTTTTCCAAGCAAATACGTCATTGTAGCTCCTAGCTACTATTCCATTTCGCTCTTAATAGTGCTCCTTTCTCGATTCTATATCGAGATTGTCTTTTTCCTTTTTCTTTTTAAGATGAATTGCAAAAGGACAAGTATAAAGAACATTAGTTATTCTCAATAGATAATTCCTTTTATTTTAGGAGGTTATACAATGTAAGTATATTATTTTTACAATTTTATAAATATTATAAGTATATGTTGATTGTTGTTAGAGTTGTGCCTTTTTGGTGCATACCATATAGTTTTACAAAATTGTTAGCATATTAAATTTATGCTTATTTGCACTAGAATGGTCTCAACCTTTTCATATGTCACTTTGTTGCTACGATTTTTTTTCACATGTATACCTTAAACTTAGCTTTATCACTTAAATACCTTAAATTCCATAAATTTGTCAACAAAAATAAAATAACAAAAGATGTTGGTACCCAAGTGCCATAAAAATTATGGGGCTGTGGTGGGGGTATGTGGTGGAGTTAGTGGGATGGAGATGGTGGGAGTTAGGAAGAAGAAGGTGGTGTGTGATAATTTATGAACTAGGACAAAGATGATGACACTGAATTGGAAAGAGGAAGACGACAACACTCGTGTAGAATACGGGGATGAAGAATGAAGAAGAAAATTATAGTTTTGAATCAGGATTTAATTTGAGATGGAAGGAGGAAAAAGAAGACGATGGTAGTGTTGAATGTGGATGGAAGGAGAAAGAAGATGGTGGTTGATTAGGTTCAGTGCCAAGGGATTATCATCCTAAAATGGTGAAATTTGACAAACAAATTGACAACGATTAAGAGCAGAAGTCTTGAACAAAAAAGATTTGTCCTGATAGTTGAGTGAAAATATGATAAAATTCATGTTATTTAGATTCAAATAAGCCTTTGAATTTATAAATCTTAAAATAAATGTTGTTTGCAATATAATACAATCTTATATACTAAACATTAAAAAAGGTTCATAACGTTTTATAACATATCCATAATAAATTAATCCAAACATAACCCGAACCTAAACAAAAGGATATGATTTGTGTCGAGCACGAAAAGACTTAAGACTTATCAGATTGTATACAAGTATTTCGAGTAGAAGTAGCTGAATCATCTTTGTTTTTTTATGGTTGTTCATGTCCCGGGAAAGTAAAACCAAATAGAACTTGAGAGAAGAAAGTAATATTGCTAAAACAGAAAGTTGGGTACTCAGGTCAAGGATATGAGATATACATGACCCTCGTATGGAATCCAATGACTCGTCTGGTTCTCGGAAGGAAAATCAATTATCTTGTGTTTTTTTATGGGGATTGAAAATTAGAATTCAAGCTAGACTTTCTTTAACATGTCTGGTAAAACAAGAAAAACATTCAAAAAAGTTCATTTGATTTCCATCCAGGATTTGTTTGATTGATGCAAGATAGTAAAAAAAAATATATCAATAGAAAAATATCATTATGAAATTCAAAAGTAATGATAAAATAGACAATAACTCACTTTAGTAGAGCTGTCCTAAATTTTGGTAACAAATGCTGAAAAAATGAGAGGAAAAATCAATTCCATAAGTTATAGGGGTAATTATCTTTCTCCTATTTTCCATTGTGTAAGAAAAATAGTTTCTAAATTTGTGCTACCAAACAAAGGAAGAAAATTACCTTTATTTTATAAAGGAACTACTTTTATTTTACGATTCCATTTTTTCTTTTACATGCCCGGCGATGCGTACAATATTTTGTGCACCTTGCATTGCATGCATGTTGGGTCCGCTGCTTCTAACTCCTACCAAATAAATGAAATGAATAATATACCTCCGCTGATTTTCCGTCAACCATGAACCATATGATCTTATACCTCTGTTGATTTATTAAATTCGCGAAATAAACACGTTCCAACTGTGGGTTGTTTTAAGGGGAAAGAAAAAGAAGCAGCATGGGTACAAAATGGTGTTTGTTTTAGCAGGAGGCGGCCTTTTATTTTAACAGCAGGCCCAACTTGAAGGCTGACGGGCCGAGTACATAATTATACATGATTGTCATAAGATGGGTGGGTGGGGGGGGGGGGGGCGAACGAAACCCTTAAATTCGCAGCCTCCTCCTCTCCTTCTTCCATTTCGTCTGCAGAACCGGTCAGTACATACTTCTTCCCCCACCCCCCCAAAACTCCATTGTTAGGGTTTTATGCAGAGATTTTAGCACTCGTTTTTTTTTTTTCTAATAGTAAAGATCAATTATTGTTGTACTTCAATTTGTTAACTGTCTTCATAAATAATTGCTTGGAACTTGGAAGCATAGTCTGCTACATAATCCAAATTCATGAGAAAGTTTATAATCAGGTTAGAGCATGACACATAAACTAAAGCTTTTTTTATCGGTCACGATAGTGTTGATTGGTTTAGAAACTATTCTTCATAGTCACAAATACAACACGACACGTACCGGACACGGGGACACGGACACAACACCAACTATGGCGTGTCCTATTTGTGACATGTCTGGTATGTGTCCCACACGATGCGACAAGGACACGTGGCACACCACAGATATTTGGGGTGCGCGTGCTTCTTCCTTCTAGCTTCTTAGCATATTGATGTAACTGCTACAATATTTAAAAGACATAAAGGAAGAATTCGTCACAAAGTAATTAGCTAGTGGATCCTCTAAAAAGTAATGAACTAGCTGCTTTAATATAGGAATGATTTGAAGATGCTCCTTAGTTTTTGTAATTTTATCTTATATATTTTTGGAATGTGAAGATATTAATTGTCGAATCCTTCTTAGTTATAGAAAAAGATGAACAAAGACAAGATATTTAAGTTGGCAAAGGGGTTCAGGGGGAGGGCGAAGAATTGCATAAGAATAGCAAGGGAAAGGGTGGAGAAAGCTCTTCAATACTCCTACAGGGATCGTCGTAATAAGAAGAGGGACATGCGTTCACTCTGGACCGAGCGAATTAATGCCGGAACTCGTCTTCATGGGGTATGTATATCACATCTCTTCATAAAACATAAAAAAAATTCTCGTTTGCCTTTTCATATAATATTGTAAATATTTTGTTATCATTTATCGATATAGGATGTATACGTGTTTACTCCTATATAGGATATACATATGTTGACTGTTAGATAGGATAGTTTGTAACCGGTCTCTTAAAATCGTATAAAAAACTAAGTGGTACACATTGGACAGATAGTTTAGTTGACATGCTATAAACATACAAATTACTTGTTCAAGCTATGATAATAAAACTCGAGTTTCCTTCTGATGAAATTGAAAGGTGCCCAGACCCCATGACAATTTCGAATATATCCCTCCTACTCGAAGTATGGACATGCAAATAGTTTGTAGACTCATCATTTCTCTAGTTGTCCGACCTGCACATGGCTCACCTAGACCAGAACCTGATTGGCACCCAAACTTGATTGACCTGAAGCCAATCACAATATTTTTATTCCCATAGGAAATAAAAATACCCACATATTTTGGTTGGAATAGGTTTCCCACATTTGTAAATAGTATTCCCTGGAATTATATTTGTCCGGATAAAATCTTTTATAAGATGGTATTCCCATCCTCAGGTTTCCAGGAATTAAAAAAAATCATTTGTACCAAACACAACCTTAGCTTGAACCCCATATCTCCCTGGTATGGAAAACAACTCCCTTTACCTATGTCTCAACAATTTTTGTATTAAAAATGAAAAGCATATATGTAAAAAGCTAACCATAAACATTTGGTTGGTAAAATATCTGTAAAATGGACTAGAGAGATCCTCTTATTTATCTCTAGCTCATGCACAGAGTGCACAATTGTGTGGTTAATGATGCAGAATGATTTAGAAATTACAATAAAGACATTTGAACCTTCAGTGTAGGTCGCAGTTATCTGAAATATGTCAAAAAATTGTCCAACTTGCACCAGTTAGTTGATAATTGGGTGTTCTTTATGGACTCCAAAGATTGACGTATAAATGTAGATGATTGCTCATAATATAGTCAAAGTCTTCTCTCTCAAAATATCGTATAATTCATTTCAAAAAGAGGGTATTGTGTATTACTGTACGATACGTCTCCATGTTTACGATACTAGGCTTATCATGAGTGCTTATAGCATGGAAAAATATGAAAGTTACAATCACAAAGTATGAGAATATTGGTATGTTGATGAAACTACCACAACTTTGCTTGAGAAGGGATGATTTTACCATGTAAGGGAATTAGACAAGATCAACTTTGTGATCGGATTGGTAATTAACCTCTTTATGTTTGGTTACTTGGCATGAAAGGAAGCACTAGAAAAGAATAATATGAAAAAAAATGATTATAATAAGAACTAGCATAAATCCTTTCCTACCAAAAAAAGTGAATTCAGCTGAATGCAATATAATTAACATCTATTGCAAGATATTTTACCTTGGAACTTGAATGAACAACTCTCTTGCAAGGACACTGGAAAGTATGTGGGATAGTTTTTAAGGAACTAGTGATGGAGAATTGGAGCAGCTTGTTTATAACACGTTGCCTGGCTTATTGCATTAGTGTAGCCCAACAAGACACAGGAGAGCCATAATCAGTATTGAGGGAAAGAAAAGTGAAATAAGAAATGGAAATATAACTGTATAGGAGGTTTTGTCCAAGGTTTGAGAACTCGGTTCTGGTGTTGGTTTCTGATACTCCCTATGAAGGAGAGTGCCAAAACCGGACTACTCCCATATAGAGTCAGCGAGTCACTACACTTTTGAGTCTAGTTAGTGTCACTGATTACTTTGTCATATAAATAATGAAGCAATTGGGGTCTTCAATGCATCATTGTATCAAGTGAGTTTTGAGAAATATTTTCAGTACGAACTTTATGCCTTTAAGAGGAAAGCTGAATTACTTGAGTTCCAGAAAATAATCTTTATCCCATGTTTAGACATCTTTTTAGTATGAAATAATCCTACCCATTTGTAAGTTATTTTGGAATAGCATATGATTTTGCAAACCTTAATCTTTTGCCTTGTATTTGGCAGGTGAATTACGGTAATTTTATGCATGGATTAATGAAGGAGAATATCCAGCTCAACAGAAAAGTGCTATCAGAGCTTTCGATGCACGAACCATACAGCTTCAAGGCTCTTGTTGACGTCTCCCGCACAGCTTTCCCAGGAAACAAGGTTGCTCCCAAGAAGGAAGGCTTATCGATTGTCGTCTGAGTTTCTCCTGGCTTTACTTCGGGCTACTTGGATCTCTGTACTCAATTTCTGGAAAATTCCAGTTGTCAGACTAATTGAACTTCTTAGAACATGGAGTATGTTATATTAGAGAATAGTAGATTATGGATCTTGGTTTTGTTTTATAGCTCGCAATGTGTTCCAGAAAAATTCTTAGCCTAACCTAGTGTATTTATTTGCTAGGACTACTGGGCCTTGGTTTTTAAGAATCTCTTTGGCATGTTGTAGGAGGAGATCTTTGAAGTAGATGAAGCAGACAAATATTTCTTTTACATTTATCCTTTTTGCCTAAATTAAATTCAAGTACAGGAAATAAATCTGATTCTGCATCTCTGCAGTTAGGAGAGTTGATTTTTTTTTTTTTTTTTATTCTCATTTGTCCCGGAAAGACCTCAAATTAGGTGATAATATTAGCAAAACAGTAGTCTGTGAAACTATATTAATCACTGGTCTCTTCCATACACATCTAATTTGGAACGGTCAGTAAATCTCTTTCAAACATTTAGTTATCCAAAAATAATTTGGAGATAATCTTATTTCTATTGTTATAAAGTGGCTTGTAACTACTGCTTTATGTATCTCTCTCGCATAATTAAAAAAAAAATCGTTATAAGTACCTGAATATATATCTACAATTATATAAACATATATATAACATTTTCAAGTTAAAATATATTCAATATTTAGATTATATTTAAACTAACAATATGGTATTATCTAAACCTATATATAACAAATTTTAATTAAAAAATTCAAATCATATTTAAAATAATTTAATATAATTTACATTTCTATTTAAATTATAATTTTTAATATTATAATTTTCTTTTAGTACGTACATGACAAGTTATTCATCAAATAATTTTCTTTTCCATAGTGGAACCTTCATCAAATAATTTTCTTTTCCATAGTGGAACCTTCATGTTTCAAAAGTGTCTTTCTTTAGGAATAAAAATATAAATTTCAAAATTGTAATCTAGTGATTTTATCAGATTTGGATATCCATTCAAACACTCCACTCCCAATATTAATAATTTCCCCCCAAATCACTCAATAATCACTATCACAAAACTATTGTGATTCATGCGTGTGCGTACAAAGGCAGCTTAATTGCAGCTTAATTGTTTATGAGCACGTTATATTGCTTCGCACTCAGTCTCTCTGCACGCATAAGTTAATATCATTCTGCTTGTTGGAAAATGGAGCAGATATGCTGTCCCATTTATTCTGTCCCCCTCCCTATTACATGTGGGCTACCATCCACTTATCTACTCCCATGGCCCACATGTAATAGGGAGGGGGACATAATTGAAACATAATAAATGTGACAGCAGATCCGCTCCCGTTGGAAAAATCATATACATTGGCTTTATAAAAGAATTTAGTGACATTGGATGTTTGTAACTTTAAGAAATTGTAAAATATTGACTTTGTACGGGACAATTTTTTATATTTATAGGTATATACTTTTATAAAATATGTGCAATACACGTGCATGTGCATATGTACTAGTTAGTAAAATATAAATATGTGCTTATATGTATATTTATAGGCATATACTTTTATGTACCTGTATAAATTGTACATATGTGTACGTATGTATATATTTGTACGCAATTGTGGGCTTAACCCAGCCCAGGCCCATAAATTAATTTCCATTTCCCTTCCCTATATTACTATGATATTTTATGGGCTCAACCTGCTTGGACTCTAACCCGATCCAGTCCTTCACTAACTAAAGAGAGTTTTTTTTCCTTCCTTAAAATCCTGACAGTCCAATAATTATTTTAAATACTGTAATTAATACCAACTCCAACTCAAACATGATCTAGATATCATCCCAGTAAATTTCAAATACCCATATCTTTGATTCTTGATTGGAAATCGAAAGGCTCTTTAACATCGAAGCATCTACATATCATTCATTCTTGATTATAAATTAAGAGGAAAGAAAACATGAGAAGAAGGGAAGGAAAATAAAAAAACAAGACAGACCCGCAGTTTACCACGTCGGCGAGACTCATAAACTAAAATAAAATGATAAAATATTTATCGATCTCCCAGTTCTTTTTGAGCAAGGTATATCCGACTTGGAACGACATGAGCGCATCGATCGCAACGTGCATCACCATCTCTTCGGTACTGAGATCGAAGTTGGCCTAGTCGACCTCCTTCACGCTACTCGGAGGTCCTTCTACATTCGCTCCCGTAACCATCGTCACGATCTCCTCCTTCGACACGGGAACAACATAAATAAACAAATAAATTTTGTAACTTAAAAACGAAAATAAAATACATAGTGTATGTTTGTTTATTTTATCCTTTTGGTATTTCAAAACATTTTTTTATGTATTTTTATTGTTAAAATTCTATAATTTAAAGATAAATAATTCTATTGGATTTAATAATTTTAGTGTTGAAATCGGAAAAATTTATAATGATTCAAAATTTGTTAGTATCCATGGCCTAATTTTTTTTGGACAGGCCATGTGTCCTAGGTGGCTAGGTATAAGATTTTACTTTCGGCTTAAAATTATTTCTTTCTTTGAATTTTTTTTCCTTATATTGCTTCCAATTAAATGGGCCCTTAACCAGACCCATAGATCAAGCAAAGTAAGAACACGTGGCACGCGCATACACCAACTGTATTCGTGCTCCATCCGACCTGCAAAGCACCCAGAAAACAAAACCACTTTCCCGCTCAAACCCCAATTTCCTGTACTCATTCATCACTCCTCTCTCTCTCCAAACCCTAACTCCTCTCATTCTCATCGGACCGGCGGCGGAGAAAATGGACTCTACACCTCTCAAATTCGTCCCGAAACCCTCTCCGGCCACCACCCCTCGCCGCTCCCTCCGCCGCCTCTCCACCGCTCCGGATCCGGGAACTCCTCAATCAACCCCAAGATCCGCTAAGAGACCCAGACCCAGACCCAAACCCGGATCCGCTAACCCGCCTCCTCCTCCCCCCTCCTTCTCTCCGGTGACCCCCTCCACCAAGGAACCGAAGAAGAGTTCCAAATCCGTGGAGCCTAGGGTTAGGGTTTCCGAACCCCCGAAGAAGCAGAAGAGGGTTTACTACCGGAAAGTCGTCTACGACGGCGGAGAGTTCGAGGTCGGCGACGACGTCTATGTCAAGAGAAAGGAAGGGGCGGAGTCGGACGACGAGGATCCGGAGGTGGAGGAGTGCAGGGTCTGCTTCGAACCTGGAAGGTCGGTGATGATCGAGTGCGATGATTGTCTGGGGGGATTCCATCTGAGATGCCTGAAGCCGCCGCTCCGGAAGGTTCCGGACGGCGACTGGGCGTGCGGTTTCTGCGTGGCGAGGAGGGAGGGGAGGCCGGTGGAGATGCCGCGGCTGCCGAAAGGGAAGTGGGTGAGGAGGACCGCGAAGGAGAGGCTGCTGTCGAGCGATCTGTGGGCCGCTCGGATCGAAAGGTGAGAGTCATTCGGTTTGTTAACATTTAATCATAAATTATATAGTTTGCATGTAATTACTGTGTTGAACTGTTCAATTTGTACACAAAAGTTCATCCATAGAATCTAACTTGACTGTGAATTTGGCTATGGAATTGCTGCAGTAGGTATTTGGTAATGTTAAGCAGAGGAAGAAATTATTCGTGGTTCTGGCTGCTCCTTCACTTGAATTTGTTGGAAGTAGAACATACATTTTACTTAATTACTTACTTTATTAGTTATTTACCTTTAATATACGACTTAGTCTACTAATACGTGAATATGGGGTTTTTAGTGAAAACTTGCCGATTATTAATTTTGTTTCCACAAATTTGCAATAGCGACAGGAAAAGTTTATAATTTGAGATATTCTTCATGGAATTATGTTCAGTGGTAATATGAATAATGTTTAGGATTTGGTCAAGCAAAATGGAAACGTAGGGACTGGGTTCTGTTATGGACTTTGACAAGGGTTTCTGTGATTGATTTTTAACTTCGAATTTGTACTTGGGATCTACAAGGCTACTACCTGAAGTGTATTTAATTTGGTTACTTTGGCACATGGCCTGTTTTTGTCTCATTATGATTTTCTGGCTCTTGTTAACTCACATTTGTTCCCCGAGCAAAGGGTGGAGTGATATTTTCTAAATTTATACCTCTGAGACATGATTTAGGGGACTAATGCTTGAATTCTTCTCAGCTAGCACTTGTAGTGCAACTAAAGACTAATGTTTAATGAAATTGTTTTTCTTACGTCACGATGGTCTTTGATTGGTCAATATCTTGCTTGTTTTTTATAATGCTGTTTGACTTGTTAGGCTGTTTGCTAAATTGTAGTTGTTGAAAATGAGCGGATGGAAATAAATTATCAAAACGTCTGAGCTTGATCTATGATTCTGAGATTTGGGTCAGGAATTTTGAATTATTTTCAAGTCATAATAAATTTTTGTGATGACGCATCGTGTTGGTTGTTAATAAGCAGGTTATGGAGAGAACCAGATGGGACCTATTGGATGAGGTGCCGTTGGTATATGATTCCTGAAGAGACATCAGTGGGTAGGCAGTCACATAACCTACGGAGGGAGCTGTACCACACAAATCATTCTAGTGATATTGAGGTTAATATAATCCTATTTCATTCATTTCTTTGTGTAATTTGTGCACACAATGTAGTTAATCTCATAGATGAAGGTTCTGAATAATCATTAGTTAAGTCGGTAAATTTGAAGTATAGGTAAACTGTCTTCTGCAGTGATAATATGTTACAAATACTCAAGGTTATCCTTATCAAGATGATATTAGTAATTTGAATAAAGTACAAAGGTTATATATATATATTGCGGCAGTTATAGAACTTCAAATGGGTGTTAGTAGGATCATTGATTTTCATATGGTGGATTGCCCTTCCATAAAGAAAGTTTATATAAATTACATACTATTGGGGTTTAAGATCGAGTACATAAAAGAAAAACATGCAGTTGGCATAGGCTTACCTTGTTTGCCAGCTTTGTGAACATCTAAAAGTTTCTAATAACATGGTTGGTTAAGGCACCTGGCAGTTATAGAACTTCAAATGGGTGTTAGTAGGATCATTGATTTTCATATGGTGGATTGCCCTTCCATAAAGAAAGTTTATATAAATTACATACTATTGGGGTTTAAGATCGAGTACATAAAGAAAAACATGCAGTTGGCATAGGCTTACCTTGTTTGCCAGCTTTGTGAACATCTAAAAGTTTCTAATAACATGGTTGGTTAAGGCACCTGGCACACTTTTAATGGCTTTTTTTTGCTAGTGTAGATTGTAGAGAATTGTCTCTGGATGCTAGATTTGGTCTCCAGGGGCTTTATTTTGCAAACTAGCCCTGGATGTTGAAAATTTGTGGCTCCATTTATGAACTTTTTTGGACCATACAGTCTACATAATAAAGATGTTTCTCAAAGGTTAGATCTCATGCAAACTGAACACATACTCAATAAAGTGTGGAATGTCCTTTGAAGAGTTCTGCTTGTGGATTAGAGTTTTTGTATGTCAGGGATTCAGGGAATACCATATACCTCATAAGCTCAGGAAATTTAAAGGTTAATTCAAAATGAACAAGATAGTTAATTCAAAATGAACAAGATCTTTGATGGGTCCATGAAGTACTGTAGAATTAAATTTGACTGATGTATTTCACTTGTGTCAATTAAGTCTTGATTTTAATTTATGCAAGCTTCTATTTTGCCATGCTAAGGAACTTGATACTTGAATTTTGAAGAGGTTTGCCTTAAATATCATCAATTGTCTTACATAAACATGCTCTTCTTATTACTTCCATATGAATGCTTTTAGATTGGAGTTCCCAATAGAAATTTAGTGATAGAAGCCTCTTTAAGTTATTGTTATTATCATATTGGAGAGGATCATCCTAAGAGGCATATTATTGGAAGCAAGTACTTGATAAGCAGAGGTTTATTTTCTTCTTATGCATAATCTATTATGAGCTTCTAGGTGCTTCTCTGTCTGAGGTTTGGTTATTGATTGTGGAAAGGTGTTACTCCCCTGATATCTCCTTTAGGTTTCTAAAAAGATGCTGATCTCTTTGTTTGCAGTCTTCACCTCATTAGGTCTTTCCTGATAGAGTTGTTGTTTTCACTTGACAATAGGTTGGAGTGAATAAGCATAATATGTACCTATTCTCAAGATCCTTAGGAGGGAGAAGTTAACACCACTAGTAAATATAGCATCATCTCTTCCTGCAGATTGCTGAGGCATATTTTCCTATTGTCAGATTTATTTAATATCTAACCCTCAACCCTCATCACAATCCTGGAGTTATGGTGGCAGGGACTTAGTGTGGTACGAGAGCAACCGAGGTTTAAACCTCCTCTGACACACTTTTAAAGCAGGTGTACAAAAAGATTATACCACAACACAGATCCAATTCTTACCCCTTACTCTCAGTCGTAAAAGGGCATTCGATCTGCTGGGGCGTGTTAGATCCTCAACACTCATCATAAATTTGGAGTTTTGGTGTAGTGGCAGGGATTGAACACATAAGACTTGGTCATTCCACACTCTTTATGGCTATCCTCCAAAAAGTAAATCCAACTTAAAGCTTGAACCTTATTTCTTAATATGTAAGTTTTACACTGAGTTTCTCGTCCTGGAGTGTGCTTGAGGTACATTATCTTGCCTTTTAATGGTTTCTTTTTGTGCTTTGGTACAGCTTATTGGTGTCATTGCCAATACTGCATATATTTCTCTGTTTATGTGAAATGTTGAATGTCTCCAGATGGAATCTGTCATCAGGCACTGCTATGTTATGAACCCAAAGGAGTTCTCTAAATCCAGCAACGAGGGAGATGATGTATTTTATTGTGAATATGAGTATGATGTTCGATGGCATAGTTTCAAGAGAATTGCAGATATAACCGATGAAGATGATGTATGCATTTTCTGAAACTTTTTAGACCAGCTGTATTTATCTTTTGACAAGATGAAAGTTTTCTAAAGATTGGAAAATTTAGAATGATGATGGAGCCACGAATGACAAAGATTGGAAAATTTCTAAAGATTCTGGTTGTACAGACGAAGATTCAGAATGTGAAGGAGATACTGAAATGGATGTCACAGTCCACAAGTATTCCAATCATGAATTGGCTGCGGTATGTCTTTTTCTATCTTGTATAGTTGCTTGCCATGCTTATTAATATAAGTTGTTTGGGTAATATTTTTCTTTCAGAACTCACACAAGGGAAGGATATTTGGTATTCACAAAATAGGAATTAAAAAAATTCCAGAACATGTCAGGTGCCATAAACAGAGTGAGTTGGAAAGGGCAAAAGCAACGTTGCTCTTGGCAACATTGCCCAAGTCATTGCCTTGCAGGAATAAGTATGTATTGCATATCGGCATAGTGCATGCTGATGGCTTGTTATTTTGTCTTTTACGAAGTAATGTCATATGTTTCAGAGAAATGGAGGAGATATCTGCATTCATTAAAGGAGCTATCTGCGATGATCATTGTTTTGGCCGCTGCCTTTATATCCATGGCGTTCCTGGAACCGGCAAGGCATGTAATATATTTCCATAGGATCCTGTTATTTTATTTTATTTTATTTTGATTACCATAAACTGATTTGGGGTTTTGATGTTGCTGCTCTTCAGTCTTCATTTGTAAAGTTACTCAGCTCATTTTATTGTTAACCATTTATCTGTATAAAAATACAGACTATGAGCGTACTTTCTGTCATGAGGAATCTTAGGTCTGAAGTTGATGCTGGAAGTATGAGGCCTTATTGCTTCGTAGAGATCAATGGTTTGAAACTAGCTTCGGCAGAGAATATCTACAAGGTAAAGCCATATTCTCTAGCAGTCTGCATCTACCACAACAGGCCCTGAACTTAAACTGTGACAGGTTATTTATGAAACTTTAACCGGACATAGGGTTGGTTGGAAGAAGGCTCTTCACTTTCTGAATGAGCGATTTTCAGATGGCATAAAAGTAGGCGAGAATCAGCCATGTGTTCTACTGATAGATGAGCTTGATCTTCTTCTAACAAGAAACCAATCGGTAAAAGAAGACATCTACTTTATGGTTCCCTGCAGTAATTTTTTACAGATGCTACATCTCCGCTACATGTTCGAAAGTTATTGGGATTACTTATTCTCCAGGTGCTGTACAACATTCTTGATTGGCCCACCAAACCACACTCAAAACTCATTGTTATAGGTAGTAAATTGCTGCTATTCACAATTTCCCATCTTTTTATGATGTACTAATTTGGCACTCTTTCTCTTTTTTGTTCCAATTTCTTTGTATTGATATTCAGGGATAGCAAACACGATGGATCTTCCAGAAAAGTTACTTCCACGCATTTCAAGTCGAATGGGAATTCAAAGGTTATGTTTTGGACCTTACAATTATCACCAGCTAAAAGAAATCGTATTAAGTCGTCTCAAAGGCATTGATGCATTTGAGGAGCTAGCTATTGAATTTGCTTCAAGGAAGGTAGGTTCTGGTTTAGTTTGTTATTGCTTCACCAATCAACATCTAACTAATGTAGCAAAGCTTCTTAGATTTCCATTTTTACAACTGCTTATGCAACCATCTAACAGATTAAGTTTCTCTGGAAGTTCTACAAGGGGCTTGGCAAAGGAAAAAAAAAACAGTTGCGCAAAATAGATCACAATCTGTAGTTGTGGATTTAAATTGACATGTTTAATCACAAAGGAGCAACATAACCTATCATCTACCTGTGTATCCATGTATAGTGTGGTTCAGGTCATTGATAGTCTTGCTTGGCCGCCAAGCTGAAGCCAAGTAAACCTGCTTGTTTGCTGTTGTTGTTTGGGTCATATTACTCATCTTTCCTACAGTTTTAATAATATAATAAGCATCCTACTTGTACTTTACCTCTCGTCTATATTTATAAGACAACAATGTAACCGTCATTCTGTTTAGTGGACCCTGACTCGATTTCTGTTCAACACGTATAATCAGATTGTCTTTTTGTTAATTGGACCCACTACAGGTTCTTCACTTTGTAGGTTAAATTTAAACCTGTTTCACATAATAACACTTTCCTCAATGTGATTGCGAGCAGGTTGCGGCTATGTCTGGTGATGCTAGACGTGCCCTAGAAATATGTCGGCGTGCTGCAGAGATTGCAGATTATCGACTTAAGCAATTACCACAGTCCTCCAAGTCGTTAAGCTCATCTAGTTCCTCTACAGGTATATGTAGGTTCATTTGTGGAGTCAATTCCTACAAGTCATCTAGGATAGCTGTTAACCTATGTTAGCTAGGAGTTCATTTTGTAACTTGATCAAGATTAATGATTTCACATGATAGTTAATACCTTATCTTTAATGAAATTGTTAGCAGTTGCTTTGAGCAATTTGTCTATTGAGTTATGCTGCTATTTTAAATTATTCTTTTGCAGAGTGATATATGATAGTACCTAAAGATTTCTGTATCTAGGAAGCTAATCTGCTATGCTACAAAGTTTTATTAGTAGTCTGGGGGTATATAGCTAAGTGGATGTCCTACTTTTGTGCTTGCTTCTCAGGAAAGTGTCTTGTTGGTATGACCGACATTGAAGCTGCAATACAGGAAGTGTTTCAGTCTCCACATATACAAGTGAGTTGTTGAATCTCTTTTTCAGAGTAAGAGAGTGCAGTTCCAGGTTCCACAGCGGACTGTGGGAACTGAAGTTGGACTAGTGTGACTACTTCAAAATCTTGATCATTCTTTCTATTGCCTCATATCTAGAGAAATCTTAGTTTGTTTCCTCGCTACAGATAATGAGAACGTGTTCAAGGCTGGGCAAAATTTTGTTAGTGGCTATGGTGCATGAACTCTACCGAAGTGGATTGGGAGAGATAACTTTTGAAAAGGTGGCTTTACAATTTAACAGATATATGTTGTGTCACAATCAGTATTTCAATGCAAGATACAACAAATACTATTACGAACTAGTTGTTATTTCTGGATAGTACTGACTATCTAAGCGTCTACATGCTACTTGAGTGTATAGGTTTCGGTCTTTTTGGATTATAGTAATCACTTTTTGTTAGGCAAAAAGTGCAGTAATGCTAATTCATGCCACATATGTCTTCCATGTGTAACTCTTGGACTGCTGAATGAAGTTCGGTGGTTGTTCATTTACACCTGCCACTCCATTTACAATGATATTGTTGTTTTGGTGGTTTTGATATCTAGTTATCTGCTTTCTTTGGTCTCAAGATTGCATTTTCAGATTTTCTTCATGAGCACTATTCCTCCATTGAAGTTTAGTTTACTTGTTCTAATTACTCATTTGCTCTATGACCTTTCTTCTGATCTACGAGATGGATGTTGCTCATTTTTCCTGTTACTATTTTGTTCATGAATGTAATACCAGTTTACATAAATGTATATTGTCTCTAATTATTTTCCTTATGAATGTAGTACTTAATGAATAGTAACTAGTTTCCGAATTAAAAATAATTTTTATTATAATTATTAGCCCAATGCTCTGATATCTGCTTCCAGTTCTGATACTGTTCAGGGCTTTCTTTTAATATTTTTTTTTGCAGTTGGCAACAACTGTTTTCTCTCTGTGCTCGAACAATAGGGAACCCTTACCTGGATGGGATAGCCTTTTGAAAGTTGGGTAAGTAGTTAAATATCTGTCTATAAATTTATATTCATTCTCCTCTAGGGATAAATTTCCCGATAACTTGCTTGTAGATTTTTAATTAGCACTACTCCATATATTCAATTATTGACTGATATAGTTAAACCTTTACAAAGAGCGTCTGTTAATGAGGAAAGCGAACAAAATAATGATAAGTGATGAGATTGCACACTGTATTGAACAATAATGATAAAACGAACAACAAATGTATTGAAATTTGAAACTAATCCGTTAGTATCTGACTGCAAAGAGCAAAAATCTGCTATTTCACCCTTTGCCCAAGATAGTTCCACCTTGTTACCTTTTGATACTTCTCCTAAAGAATTAGTATGCATTGGTATAATCATCATAGTTATGGACGGTTGGCTTCGGTTGCTGAGCTTCTCATAGCTTTTCACTTTATTGTTATGGATAGAATGCCATGATCAATTGGATGTTTTTGTTTTTATTTTGCTATAGGTGGCACATAGGCAGTAAATGGATGACCGTCTTCTACCTTTGCTTAACATGCTTAGATGTGATAAATTTTAACTTGGAACATTGTGGTCTTTATTGTTTGATAGCACATATGTCATTTTGCACTGTGGTCTTTCTTTATTTTCTTCGTCTCTTTTTCTTTCGTCAAGAAAGCTAAATACTTTTCACTAATATATTCTACAGCTGCAAGCTTGGTGAATGCAGAGTCATTCTTTGTGAGGAAGGCACAAAGCATAGATTGCAAAAATTGCAACTAAATTTCCCCAGGTTAATCAAGCATATAGCTTAGCCCCTTCATTTATTTTATTTTCTATTGTAGTAGTTGGTAACAAACTATAAAAAGGAAGTTCACCCACTACATGGTCTTGCTCTGGTCCAGATCATAGGCTATGTAGCACCTGTTTGTCAGACATAGCAGCCATTCTCATCAATATCATCATTCAAAACTTCATTATAAAATATAATTCTAGTTAACCTCAAAATTTTAGGGTAAAGGCTTGTTGCTTTTGAAAGTTCTTGTGGACGACTGTCTAGCTTGACATAGAAAAGTAGCCAAACACGAAGAAGATACCATGGATGCGGAAGGATACCTCTAGATCTATTCCTTCTTAAGTTGATGCTATTGATTATGAAAATGAGCTTACTGGCGGATAGGGGACACTGAGAACAAGTTGGCATGGTCAGACAATAGTTGAGGAGTCTCTCTTTGAGGAAGACAATAACTTCTGTGAGGTCAAGGACTAGTGGTAGATTGCATGGTGAATAAATTGGAGTCTTGCTATCTATTCAGTCTTGATCTTGTTTCCTTGTTGAAGTGGTTGAATTGAGGCTTTAGGTAGACTTACATGCCTTTCAACAATGTTGCCTTTTTCTGAAGGATATTGAGTTGTTTAGTTCTTTACTGTTTACACATTTCTAATTATTACCTGGTAACTTGCTTATTTTCTGTTGTAGATCTAGCTTTCTAATGAAGTTTTTCTTTTATTAGTTATTACTTTTGGCACTGCCCTCTTAATGAACTGTCATTTTCTTTTCAATATATTGGTGGCTTTTACCTTCTACATCATTTGTTTAATATTTTTTTTTTCCATATTTTCAATTTATATTTGATTGTTTATATTGGAAGAATAATATCTGCATGCTACATAATCCGATTAATTAGCTGATTTATGTTGTACTGGCATGGATATGACAACACAATACGGACGTGGAGACACGGACATGACACTGATTTCAGCGTCTCCTAGTTTTTTGGTTTGTCCCACGACACCAATTTCTGGAGTATGCTTCCTTGATCTGATTAATTGCTGCAGGATCCCAGAGCGCATAATTTAAGTGCGAGATATATTCTTATGCACATGTGGAAAGCTTTTACCTTCTACATCATTTGTTTAATATTTCTTTCCATATTTTCAATTTATATTTGATTGTTTATATTGGAAGAACAATAGCTGCATGCTCTACATAGTCCGATTAATCAGTGCATTAGATTATTTATGTTGTACTGAGATGGATACGACACAACACAATACGGACGTGGAGACACGGACATGACACTGATTTCAGCGTCTCCTAGTTTTTTGGTGTGTCCCACACGACACCAATTTCTGGAGTGTATGCTTCCTTGATCTGATATTGCTGCAGGATCCCTGAGCGCATAATTTAAGTGCAAGATATAGTAAGTTTTAGGTGAGAATTAAACTATGGTTAATCTGCTACTTTGGGAGTTAGATGATACTGACTGATGCCTAATAGATTCAAGGCTTTGAACTAATTAAGGTTTTCATACGGTTACCCGGTAGAAGTTTCTTGTAGATATTAATTGAGGAAAATACTTCGTCCATAAGGTGTAATATTGTGCTAATGTTATGGATATTAATTTAGGAAAACACTTCATGGACATGGTGTAATATTTTGCTAATGTGATGGAATAAAACAATTGCTGAATGTCTGCTCTGTGGATTGCTGAAGTTCTGAAAATCGACTTCATAAGATTTCTATTATCCTGCATCATAGTTTTCTTACCCAAGTTAGGCCATAGAGATGGATGCATTTTGCTGTAGCAAACATTGTCACATTCATTCTTTTGTATTTCCCATTCAAGATGAATTTCGGAAGGTTCGTGACATGCATGAACTTTATCTGTGTGACTAATATGGTATAGGTCTACTCACCATGGAACAAATGCTCTTTTTGCTGGTAAATGTCTGTGTCAGTAACTTTATAACAAGTTGGAGGGTTAACTAGTCTGGAAACTTGGTTACGTCTTCTGTCAAACCTTCTCGAGTTGGACTCCAGAACTGATCCATAGGTGTCAATCTGTTTGTATGGTGATAGGATAATTGTGATTACAATTGATCCTTTGTATTTTTTATATAGATCTTCTACAAGGAATGTTCACTTTCATCCAGCATTACACTTCCAATCTAGAAAGCAATTTCCCAGACTTCACATTTGGAAGAAACAAATACAACATGATCCTCTGTATCCTCTCTCCTTAAACTTACAGTAAATGTGAGCATTGCACTTCCAATCTAGAAAGCACTTCCCCAGACTTCGCATTTGGAAGAAACAAATACAACACGATCCTCTGTATCCTATCTCCTTAAGCTTACAGTAAATGTGAGATGCATTTTCTAATGTGTTCCATCATACTCATGACATTAGATTCCCAGCTAACAACTACTCAATATAGTAGCAATGTTTCACCATTTAACTTACAAGTGCGATGCAAGTCAAATTAGTACGCATAGATCTGGTAGAACCAGAGAGAAGTTTCTCTTAAACAGATGGATTTGATAAAATAGAGCCTCTTGCCCCCAAACAAACAGTATCTCCTCTTTTGACATCATTTCTGAGTCCCTACAATTGATATTCTACCACTGTCTTTGACCTTTGGCCCAAACCCAATTATTCTATATTAAAATTTGAATCAACTTAATTGCTTACAAGTTATACTATCTAATTTAATGTTGAGTTCTGAAGAATGGAATGCTGCACATCTAGGCCAATTTCAGATCAGTGATTTAATCTGCTTGGCACCTTGAAAAAACATTCTGTACTAATCACACCACCTTATATGTATTGTTGTATGGCAGCGATGATGTTGGCTTTGCATTGAAGGATTGTCCAGAACTCCCTTGGTTATCCAAGTATCTATGATCACATAGAAGGATCATCCAGAATCCCTTGTTTATTCAACTAACCTATGATTGCAGGCTGGTGGTCTGCATTTCTTGAGTTCCGCTTTACATGATGTTCCCTGACAATGGTAATTTATCTTATATCCTATTGTTATCAGAGTGGAGCTGGATCTTAATATAAGATTCACATCATATTTGTTGTACACAATACCAACCATCTTTTGATTTTAGATGGCTATTCTGTATTCAGGATACAGTGCCAAGAAACTTCTCATATTCTGTTCCAAAGGAACTTTAACTATATGGAAAGTGAATTCCTTGCAGCAAAGAGCCGAAGAAATAAGCTGACATGCTTATTTAACTGATCAATGGGTCTCCTACTTGTAGTTTCTTTTTCTTAATTGGAAAGCAAGCCATAAAATTGGGTTAGGCTTTCTTTTATTGTTGTTGTACTTGTAATCAGAAGAGGACACATCTGTCCAGTTATAAATGTTGAATGGAATATTATTTAAGCCTGTAACATTATACCAAATTTCATGGACATGATGGTATTTATATCGAGTGTTGGAAATGTAATTTATTCAACCTAACTCCAATAACAAGGAAAATGCTTGAAGATATTCTTTATATATAAAATACATAAAATCCAAACCCATGAGCCATACATGGAATTCTGGGGTGTAGTTGAGTAATTGAGCAGTCTAGACGTTCAAAGAATAGGATTTGGCTTTATGCTATGAATCTACTATAGAAGGTATTTTAGTTACTAAGAATACTAATGGAATTAGTGAGTAGTTGCACATCAAATTGGATGATGTTGGTTCCATTTATCAATAGTATTTGAGTATTTCTGTCAACTGTATTTCCTCGTCAGGGTCTCAAGATAAATAAACATTAATATATAAGAAAAATAATATTCCTGTGTTCTTTAATTCAAATTTTTAGTCCAAATAAAATTAGTTTTTTATTCTCAAGATAAATAAATTAACTAGTAAATAACAAATTGATATTCCTGTGAGATGGTTGCAACATTGGATAACGTCACACACTACATTCTACATACATTTTTGTTGAAGTACAAAACTTTTGTTCATTTCAGGAATAAAGAATGCATTCTCTTCTACACCTATACATATTAGGAAACGTAAAGAAAGTAACCAAGGTGGCAATAAAGAGCAGCATACCATTTGGCATGCTTCTTGCTTTAGAAAATTCTTTCAGAATAATTAAAAACACTCTCTTTGCAGCAGACATTCTTTGTTACCACGTCTCTTCTGTTATCATACACTCCAAAGCCTTGCCTTGAACTAGCATGGAATACTTCTGTCTCCATATACTCCAAGCCGAGAGTGAATAATTAAATAACACCATCAGCATCTTCTTTAATAGTTTCTTTGGTAAATAATCGTGTTAGTTTCCTTCAACATTTTGGTGCATCTTCCAAATTGGATGAAGGCTTGAATCTTGATGATGAGCACGGAGAGCTGCACCTTCCTATTGAGCAATCTTGTATCAGCGGCTACTATGTTACAGAAGCGAGTTAAGCGATTCTTAGGCCACAACTCAGGCACGTCTTCGACATGCCTTTGGTACTCCGTACTTCTTTTGTTGAGTAAGATGTCGCCTCCAAGGATCGTTATGCAATTTATAGTGCAATATCTGTTCAAAAATCACTCTTTAAAGTTAGTAAATATTGTCTAAATATAATAACAGGTCAAAAAATATATTATCAATTTAAGACATTTTGTAAAAACTGACATCTAACTTGTACAGGGACGCACATATCTGCCCTGCCCCACTAACTGGAACACATTAGAAAAGCTAAATCTGTAAATAACATGTTCAGCCTCTTTCTAGTCTCTATCTGGTGAACAATTTACTTCCTTTTATGATCAAAGTGGACATTTGCTACCACTCAAGACAACTGAGCATTGCAATATTTTAATACTAACAAGATATCCAATTAAAGCCCCATGCTTGCTGAAGATATGTAGTAGCACTAATCAAAGAAGACAGGAAAAATGTGTCATATTCTATTATCAAATTAATCATTATCCTTTTTGACAATTTTGTGACAGTTGAGGTAAGTTGACCTGGTAATGCGTTTCAAAATCACACAACCAAGCATACCATTAGCAAAAATTTAAGCAGAACAAAAATGGAGACAACCAGTTTTTACTCTTAGGCCCACCGGTTACAAATCCTGTTTAAAAATTAGTCTTTCACAATCTAGTTTTGGGTATACTATGGAAGCAAACAGACCTATGGAAACATATGGAACTAAATAATTTAAATGCATGGTTGCCAACCAGAACTAAGAAATGTCAGAATTGCCTCTTATCGAGAAGTTGAAGAAAATGACGTTCAATCTATAATCTTACAAGAATAATGGGATTTTGTCCCTATCAAAAGGATCGATGTATATCAAAAGTAATAGTTACCTGTATGAATGTTGAAAAAACATCATCTTCTCCTAACTTTGAGAGTTCCACTGCCCAACCTTCCTCCTCAGTGAACAATCTCCTTTGTCTCTGAGCCTCAAGTAAAACTGAGTCTCGGTATAAGAACCTCTGCCAGATTTGCCGAACATTCGCCAACATCAATCCTATGTCCGTCTCATTAAGTCCCTGAAAATGCCAATAACAGCAAGTCAATATATGGGCTCTATTACTAGCAGAATATTACTCACCAATTTTAGCAGTGAGATGATATATAATATATACTTACACTTAGAATTTGAATCAAATTTGGAATTTCATCTTCTTGAATTCGAACTGCAAAACTTTTGTAGTTGAGCATATTCTCATATGGTAAGAATATTCCATCCTGTAACCAAAAAATTCATAAATAACAAGTAGCATTATATAAAAAAAGAAGAGAGCTCACTGTTCGCATTTTTCTGGATGTTATAGATTCTTTCCTTATCTACAAAATCTGATAGATACCTCCATATACCTTGCAACCCGTAATTTTAACCAAATTTCTGCATATACGGTTAGCCTGCCCCATTATGCAGATTAGATGTCCACGAAGATAGTTTGATGCGTATGCAACTCTAATCAGCTTGGTTGCATGTTCTTGGTAAGAAAGGCCTTCCTCGCGCTATTTCTTTTTTTTTCATTGATATTATAGACTGCTGTTTTGGGACCGTAGAAAGTGACTGACTTATGCTAGTAATGTGAATGAACTCTTTGTATATATAGACAAAGAAATACAGACAAAGACATACAGAATCTAATTGGTTAAAGTATGGTGAACGAGTCAAGTTGGTGAAGTTTCTCTTGAAAGGGAAATTGTAATTCCTTGTTAAGGATGCTTACCACAATTACGATAATAGTGAGAATTGACATACTGAGCAGGTTGGAAATATATCGTAAGCGATGATGAACCTTTGCAGTAATAAAATGAAGCGTGGCATAATAACATGTTCTTCATAGAGTAGATGATAAAGTGTACTATAGTGAGATCACTAGATGTATTCATCAGGGATGGATACTGCTCATATTTACGGAGCTTATAAGATATACTCAGTTATAGCAGATTAAGTGCTACCATTTATGAAGGAAATTGAGAAACTAAACCAACAACATGAAGCAATTCAACATCTTTGAGTGCATGTTCAGATCTGCATTTCTTCCTATTGCCACCCCCATATGGAGAGGCTGTTTCTGTGACTTGAGCCTGCATCCTCCAGGAAGCAAGTAACAAACCTTTACCGTCGCACCAGGCGACACCCTCTACATTATATATTTACATATAGAGTACATATATTAAAAAAAACATATCATATGTCTACAACAGTCAATTATAACGCAGGGCAGGTTACCGACACTGATAGTCCATTATGTTTACTGTGTTCTATTCAGCTTTAACCTATCTAGGCCAAAGGTCATGTAACTGTGCAATAAATCGACATCACACAAGCAAAAGAAAGATCTATACCTGAATTATCACAGGAATGCAACCCTGCAGAATGCTATCTTCCATGCGACCACTCCAGCCATCCCCAGGCAAGACCCCACAGAAAACTGATCTTGATAGATCGTCATAATAATTAGAAGAGCGCAGCGGAGTTACTGTCACGTTGGTCATATGCTGTCTCCCTAGCTTACCCTCCTTATTAGGACTAGAACCAAACTCTTGTGCAAGTTTCTGTCTAATGCCCATACTGTACCTGAAATCATTGTTAGAAAGGAAGAAGGATAAGTGTATAACAAAGAAAAGGAAGATAGATGTTATGCTTAATGGAAAAACATATATACATACGTATCTTCAGGTCGACCATTTGCATAGGCAGGACCTAAATTCCCATTAAAATAAAAGAGTGTTGTGCGTTCCTCCTGTGGTCTGCATGTGTTACAGTTCTTATGAGTCCAACGATCTACCAGAAACAGTAGGTCAGATGTAATAATCAAGACATACCTGGCCCACAGTTTTAACCAAATAGCTCCTGGCTCAGGTTTCTTCCATGCTGGGAGCACAAGATCCTTATCTGGGTCAAAGCATGGATGATCACCTCTTTTGTGAGAAGGAATGTTGTCCCAATTGTCACCCCAATAGGCTGTTGTTGAGTGATTATGCTTAGAATTTGTGTTACCCCAATGCACCAACATCATGCTATTCCATATTTCTTTTGGAGCATAGCAGGCACCTTCATCCCATGAAAAGAACTGTCTTGAGAGAAATTGAACCAATAGAAAAGACATCATTAGCTCATAGAAAAGCCATACTCCTAAATGACTTCAATAGCCTACCCAGATATGATCTCTTCCTGAAGATCGGTTCCAGTATGGATACTGCTCAATTATATGATCATATGCCTTCTTGTAGAAGTCCAGAGTCAGGAAGCTCCTGAGGCCCCCGTGTTCCTAAAATTAAAGCAACTTTTTCAATAACTCTTTTACCGCGAAGACCATTTCGCGAGAACAAAGTGGTTCACGTTAGAAGTGTTAGTCAACCAACTATTAATAAATACAAAGACCAAATCCTATACCCGCATTGTAAAATGAGGTGCATCTTCTGCTCTGGTTATTATACATGAATCAAGAACCGGAACATAGAAATAGTCTGCTTCTTCACCATTCAAAGTTCGATAAGGACTAGCTAAAATGCTCTCATAGAGTGCCATCTGTAAGGTGGGAAAGAAGCTGTTAGTAAACTATTTTCTAACATGTAATGGCGAAAGCTGAAAGTTTTATTTAGCAGCACCTGTGAGCCATACAACTGATCTGTCCACAATGTCCTGTTCCTGTCAGTGTAGATCCTGTTTACACATTCAAATTTATAATGCCTCCCCTGCCATACAGTGTGGTGTATATTTCAAGATCTGGACTGGTACTTTTGCCACATAACTTAGTCACTTGGTCAAGAAACATACCTCAAGAAGGTGGCTATTGAACTCTGATGGCAAATCATAAACATAAATAAGTGGTCTTTTCTTTTTAACAACAGCTTTGATGTATGTTAAAGATGCCTTATCAGGTACATCTACCGTAGATGGTCGAAGCCACATTGGCCATTCTTGTATGGCAGATAAGGTAGATGGGATACTGCAGTCTATTCCATACCAGCCACTGTGACACTGGAAAAGTACCAATTCTTCAGTCCATTTTAGTGACAAAACTGACTGCAGCCAGTCTGCTTACAAGCAAGAGTCTTTACTGTTGAAAACTTTATAGCAGGTCATACTAAAAAACATGCAAAAACATTACGAAATATCAAAACAGAGATGGAGAGAGTTGGAACTCTCATAATTTTTCATGTATCCGACCAGACCAACCGTATATGAATCCAAAAATGTCTTTCACAAAAGATATAGTTATCTACCTGACAAAATCCTCCCCGGCAGTGTCCATGTGTAGAGCACTGGTTGAGACAACTGCATTGTGTTGGTACCTCACAGAACTGTCCCCAAAGGCAATCATATTTACAATCGCATTCCTGTTTAAATTTCACTTTGGAAGCATATGCTTCTTCAGGGACTACATTGCACCAGCCATGTTTACTGCTATTGGTCGTGAAAATATTCTCAAGATCAGCTTTTGTCCAATCAGTAAGCTTAGGGCCACCAGGTTCAGTAGGTGAGCTGCAGGTTAATGCTTTAAAGAAATGAACCTTTTTTTTTATGATCATTAGAAATATCACAATTTACAACATGCATAAATGGGGATGACAAAAAAATTTAAAGAGAGACTAATTGAAGTCAATTATTATTTTCTTACTTCATCTTAAAGCCGCATGCCTCTGCTACTGGCCGATTTGGATACTTTGTTCCTTCACCACAGAAGCACATTGCTCTTCTTTTATCACAAAGGGCTGGGCATATCGAAACAATCCATGGCCCATATGGCTCTTCTGGTGATGCAGGAAGATTGCAATCCAGCTGCAAATTCTCTGTACATCCGTCCCCTGTTGCAACAAAAAATTATCAGATGGTTATGGCGCTCTTTGTCAGTGATGTTTTGTGATTCTATGGCTGGTTATCTTAATGCATATTACTTCTAGAATGAGTAAATATTTCTTTACAAATTATCAATAAAGAAGATCAAAAGAATAGAAGACTACTTGACAAAATAAAGGAGAGAATAAACATAGCGTTCAGTTGAAAAGATATTGGCTATTATCTACTAGAGGTTTCTCCATTTCAAAGTCAGTTGATCTGCATACATAAGAGAATGGAGTACAAAAGTAAGAAACACTAAGCTTCCAGGAAAAAAAAATCTAGCTTGACAATAAACAAGAAACATTTAGAACATGTTTAAGCTGCAACAAACATTTGAACTCTGGTCTAGAAGAAAGTAATTAAAGGGTTTCAAGAGCTATTAGAAATAACTAAGGACAGAAGCGGTCATAAAATTATCAACAAATATTATTCTATTCTCTTAGCTAATGCAACCAGGGTTCCTTGTAACTATTACTTTTATTAAGTTTGTGATCTTGTAAGAAATAAAGATTGAAGATGAAACTAGGCCAGATTTAAGAAAGTTATGTCAAAACACCGGAAAAAAGTTCTATAAATATTTATATAATTATATGTAATTTGTATTAAATTTAGTAGTTGAAAAATGAAATGAGAAATCTAGTAAATATTATACATTTTGGGGTTATTTAGTAATAGGGTCTCACATATATATGAAAATTAGAGTTTGGTCTCGAAAATGACCAAGGTTAGAGTTTGGGTATCGAAATCACTGTTCACATAAACTAGTGAACAATGATTTCGAGACCCAAACTCTAACATTGGTCATTTTCGAGACCCAAACCCTAATTTTCTTATATATGTGAGATCCTATTACTAAATATCCCTACATTTTATTGCATGTTTGTGGCTTCTTTAGGTGTCTGCCTAAGAACTAATAACTAGCCACATAGGTAACTGTGTGGATTCTCGTTTAAGTGTCCAGGCAACATCCTAGAGAGAACTTGTATAAGCACCGGCATTTTGAGATGAAGAGGTTTACACGCCTAGGTGGGATCGCCTAAGAGGCTAGTCTAAAACCTGTGACAATAGTAGTTTTTCCCAAAAGAAAAGAAAAGAAAATAATAGAGCTTATACAAATGAACTAATATTTGAAAGAGAAAACTTTCATGTTACATGATTAAGATATAATTGGTATGGTTAAGCAAAAGTTTTCTTTACATATATATGATGTAGTTACAGGAACACTCACAAGTCTTGCAAAAAATTAAATAACCCCCTCAATGTTATCTTTCGGTATTATATTTGCAAATTAGTTACCTATGTGACAAAAAAACCAATTTAGCTTTTGCCAAAAACTGAAATAACCCCTCAATTTAAGTTATGTCATTTACTATAACCAGTTAACCTAAGTCCAACATGATAGAAACTAACCGAATTCCCTCGTACTTTGGTTAGAGTCAAAATTCATAAATAAACATGTAATGTTGTTTTCACATAGCACTACATGTAATTTCTTACAAGTACAACAGAAAATCCAATGAACTATTTGTCTTCCCCCTCGCCCTTCTATGGCCATTGCTGAACAGCACCACCCTTTCTCACCTTCCTATTAAATCCTAACCATGATATCTATTTTTCTCCCATCCAAAAAACAATGCTAGTCATGGCCAGAAAAAAAAAAGCAAGAAGCAAAATATTGGTAGTTTGGTACCTGTTGAAGGTTCAAGGTTTCTCCCCCTCCGGCCACCATGGCAGCTGCCAGCCCCCTCTCCAATCACCCCCATCCCCCACGCCCCTCGTTGGATCTCCCCACAGGGGGAAGAGCGATGGTGTTGGGGGTAAGGGTGGTCATAGAGGGGGTTGGCAACGGCCACAATGGCCGGAGGGGGAGGACAGTCAGGGTTTTGATTTTTTTTTTTTTTTACAATTTACAATAGAGGGTAGTAATGTCATTTTGCATTTTTTTGTTAGGGTTAAGTTGCAAAAATAGGATATTTCAAGGTACTTAAGTGATAAAATAGCTCAAGGTACTTGAGTGACAAAAAAATAGTTCAAGGTACTTAAGTGACAAAAAATAGTTCAAGGTAGCAGGTTGCCAAAAAGAATCAGGATATTTAAGTGCAATGATGGCCTCTTAAGGGTACGTAAGTGCACCTGTATGCTTATCCAGAAGTGCTTGCCCGAAAGTTATCATTCACGTTAAGGTCAACCATATCTCATCCAAGAAGTATGTGCAGGAAATCCAACCATGATTCAAGGTTGGAAAAGTATGGAGTTTGCGCCTAGAAGATTACAGAAAAGGTAGTGACGAAGACCGGAACTCAATTGGTGCAAAAGCAAAACCCAAATTTTTGGTAGAACACAAGTCTGGGCTGGACCGGCATACCGTCGACCGGGTTTTCCAGGTATACCGAGTATATCACAGGTATACCTGTTTGAGACGGGTTTCATAATTTTGGAATTCTTTTGATGGAATTTCGACGACTTGGATTCCTTTGGCTAGCTTAGGGTTAAGCTAGGATTTCTTACCCCTATTTATTGGAGGCTAAGGAGTCTCTCTTCTAAGTATGCTCTTATAGGGTTCAAGGAGACATCCACCAACTTCTACGAGATATGTGCTCATAGATTCTTGCACTTCAAGGAGGAATGAGCTTATGTTGAACATTGTCTACTTCGTCAGGCAAATCGTCATGACACTGGACAATCATTATTAGATAATAGTATCTTGTAAGCGGTTGGATTTAATTTACGATCTCATCTATTGTATCTTTCTCTTGAGAAGTTGTAAGAGGTCGTCCCTTGGGGCAAAGGAACCGATGTATACTAGTATTCAATAAAATGATATAGAAGAGATTGTGATTTGTCCAGGTTGTCATAGCCACCACATATTGCATGTTTGATTTGTGCTTGACTCTCGCGTATGTCGTATTTTCTTTGTGGGTTCCAGTAGTCGACATTCGTGATAACCATTGTGTACGTGTCTACGTCTCTGAATCGTAATAAAGTAGAATTACAACTCTAGGTCGAGAGGACAAAGGTACGACCATGGCTACATAGAAGATCAACTCGCGTATGATTACCCTTAAAGGGGTAAATAAGCGATATTGAAACCAATGCTGGAGGATCTGCTTTATTGCATGGACTTTTATGGTCCATAGAGGGCAATGCCACCAATCCAAAGAACAAGTCTCCTGATGACTAGAAGATGGCCGACCGGAAGATCATTGGATTCATCCGCCATCTCTTCTAGGGTTCAAGGAGATATCCACCACTTCTACAAGATCCGTGCTCGTGGGTTCTTGCATTTCAAGAAGGAAGGAACTTTTGTCGAAGATCGTCTACTTCGTAACGAAGATCGTAACAGTTAGACGATGGGTAGCCATTATTAGGTAAGAGTATATTGTAAGGGGTTGGTTTTATTTTACAATCTCATCTATTGTATCTTTCTCTTGAGAAGTTGTAAGGGGTCGGATTTGGAGCAAAGGAGTTGCCGTATACTTGTATTCGGTCTTTTGATATAAAAGAGATTAGGATTTGTCATGGCTCTCGTGTAGCAATTCATGGCCGTGATTCTTTTGTGGGTTCCGGTGGTCGACATTCGTGATAATCGTTGTGCATATCTCAGAATTCCAACAACATGAACATCAAAAGTTGTTGATTTATCTGCACAATGTCCATTGTGGGACATAATATGCCCGCACCAATATATACAACGACAAACAAATCCAAGCAAGATAGCGACATATGACCTAATCCACATATACTCAATCGAAAAGTATTACTAAATATAAAACAAATTCACCAACAAAATAAAGTGACATCCATATCTCTTACTTCATATACAATCAATACAAGTAGTAAGCTCACTTAGGGGTTGTTTGGTAACCATGAATCCGACTTGGATTTTGAGTCTAGACGGATTTGGTTCATGGTTACCAAAATCTCTTATTTGTTGGAGTCTCGGATTTCCGAGGGAATGTGGGATGGTCACATAGGACCAAATCTTGTCCCCTAGGAGAGACCTCTCCCACATCCACTTCTTCAAACCAGATGTAGAAGGATTTGTGGTAAAAAAAAATTATATTTTTTATTACTTTTGTATTCTAGTAAATATTTAGTTAACACAAATTATCCATTAAATTAACTAAACAAATAAAAATTCAATTAATATTTAGTTAACATTTTAAATATGATTTTTTTTTCTTAATTTTGTTAGTTGTTAGTATAATAAAGTTTATTTATACTAATTTTTTACTTAGATTTGGACTTATGTTGCATAACAATGAATACGACACGACAAGATAAATAAGGACAATGGACATGACAGTATATTTTGGTGTGTCCTATATGTATTTATGAACTTTGATATATGTCCGACCCGACAAGGTCATAGTTTTGGTGTGTCCGTACTTCCTATATTTGGACTGATTTGTTTGAATTACTAAATATTAGTAAAATTAGTAAATAAATAAATAAATTACTATTTGAAATAATTTGTTTATTTTATCATATAATTAGGATAATTAATTAATTAACCAAATGTTTAGGTAACATTAATTAATTATAACCCGTATTTGTTAACTTAATTATCATAATAATTATTAGAGAATAGTATACTATCGCACTTTTTTACTTTCTTAGTTTCTTATGCTAACCCAACACACTTGTACCCCTGTGCACTCTTTCGTCCTTGAAAGTGCAAATCCAATTCCTCTATTTACGGTTTACTAAACAGACACTTACCTGCGTATCCATGGAAACACCTGCATTGTCCCAATTCTCGGTTACACACGCCTCGGCCGCTGCAGTCGTTCCTGCAGCTCCGGCCGCCTATTTCCTGTCAACAAAATAATAATAATAATAAAAAAAATAAAAATAAAAATAAAAATTCTGTCTCGGCTCAAAAGGAACAAGAGATGTACCAATATCAAAGTACCTCGACAACATCGATTGGTCTAGAAACAGAGTCACATCCCGAGAGCCACTGCCCGATCTCAGGCTTCCACGGGGCGCCGCGGTACGCGACCGCCCCGTGCGGGTCGGGCGGGAACCGGGCGCCGAGGCCGCCGGGGCCCGGGTCCGGGAACCGGGCGTCAGGATCATCATCGGTCGACGCGTTGACCGGAGTGCAGAGGATCTGGTCCCCCGTCCGGGCGGCGACGCCGGCGGAGAAGTCGAAGGAGGAAGGAGGATAGTAAGGGGAGAGGAGCACGTGGGCTAAAGAAGCCAACGCCACCAGAGATCCAACTGACGCGACTAGAGGCCAGGAGCATTTCGCCATGGTTGGAACTTGGGAGGAGGATTTCAAAACCCTAGAGTTGTTCAATTCGATTTGGGAAGAAAAGGATGGGGGAGTCAAATTAATATTCCATGGGATTAGTTTTGGGAGGAGGTGGTGCGCTCAAACTTTTGTAACTTTGCGGAAGCACGAGAGGAGTGAGTAGATGGGGAAAGAGGTTGATATTTGGCAGGGACGGAAACAAAAGGAATTATGCTAAAGTCAGTCAGGGACGGAAAAGGAATTATGCTAAAGTTAGTCAGTCAGTAGAGCTGTAGAGAGAGGAGACAAAAGAGTGCAGTTGTTGGGCCGGGTGGCGCCAAGTCTCAAATAACATAGTATCAATAATGCCAGTATTAAGAAAATAAAAATAAAAATAAAATAATAATGCCAGTATTATAATCAAATGAGGCCATTCTTTTTTACTAAGGGCAACCCATCTACTAAGGGCAACCATGTCTTTGTCTTTTTTTTACTAAGAGCAACATAAAGTTCACAAGTTTACTAAGGGCCACCAAGAGGAATTTGGAGGAGGAGCTCGGTTGGGGTCGCCGGAGACCCGGGTCGCATGGCTCGCGGACGTCGTAGAGGAGAGCTCGAGGAGGCGGAGGAATGCCGAGCCACTCCACCACCCATCTCCGCGTTCCTCCACTCCGAGAGCCCTCCGATCAACACCCTCGCTCTCCCGGACTTCTCCAAGATCTCTATCTTCGAGAGGAAAGCGCGGGATCCGCTGGGCTCCGGCCAGCCGGCGCCTGTAATGCCTGTGGTTCGTATTGCGTATTTTCGGAATACGTGTACGTATTTATTCTTGTATTGCATGATTTTCTTGCTTAATTCCTTCTTGGCTTGGCTTGGTTTATCCTTGGGTTGGTTCGGCCTGGCTTGGTTTTGATTGGGTTCATGATGAACCCTTGGATGAACCCCCTACCTACCACCTCCATTTGTATTTATTAGCCCTCTTCATTCTCTCTCTTCATTTATCATCTTCTTCTTCCTCATTTACTTCCTTACCTACCAGAGAGAGGGAGAGAGAGGTCTAGGCAAGTGCAACTTGCTTCATGGAGGAACTCCAATTTTATTGCTTCATTCTCTTCCTTACAGCATTTTAACTAACTTTAGAACTTGGCATTTTCACTTTCCATGGCTAGATTCTTGTAGATCTATATTTACTTTATTTTCGGATTTCTTGGGTTTTGATCTACTTAATCTTGTTATTTCCTAGTTTTAATGGTTCCATATTGTAGAGAATTTCGTTCTACCCCATTTTGACCTATGGAAGTTCGGATTTGGGTTCCGGATGATGGAGTTATGGAGCTTGAGGACTTGGCTCTCATGGTGTTCTTCTTCTCAGAAATTGGAGAAGAAGAACAGTACTTGTCACGACCCGCACCCTAATTAGGGGCACGAGAAGTGGGTATGTCCAGCCTGCGCCGCAGAATCGGCGGTAGAACGCTGTATATAACGTCTGTAAATACCTACGACTAACAGTTAAAATGTACCTGTACAGTATATACTCTCCGAATGGAGGTAACATATCAATACAGTCTCAATCACAGAATAAAACTAAGGTAGATAGCTCAGAGGAAAGACATAATATAGATGAAGAGTAAAATAAGTCCACAGTCTAATACAAGTTCAGATATATACAACATCCCAGAGTATCAAAATAGAATATAGAAACTACAGTCTGATAAGCTAGCTGGATCGCAGTTCAGTCAAACCTAGCTAACCTACACTACTCTGGAAGTACAAAATCTAGTGGCTCTACTATAAGGTCACGATCTAATGCTACTCCATCTGACTCGATCCCATAATAGGTCGAGCAGTCCGCATCAGAATCATCTGTAATATATCATAACGGTATCCTGTCAGAAAAATGAGCAAGTACAAACACTAACAGCAGTTCCATGTGAATTGACAAGTTCTATAAGAGACAGTATAATGAACTACAAGACAAAGATATATGAAGACTTGGGAACCGTTCGGAAATCGAGTTACAACCCTTAAACCAAACAAGGACCGGGATTGTAACTCTTCTCCCGAGCAGAACTTAGTCTCCAATCAAGGTACAATGTAAGGCATGTAGAGCATGTGAGTAACTGTATATCATGCATGGTGAGAAAGTACTGAGTATAGAACAGAACATGATATATGACAAGAAAAGTAAATATAAAATGTGCCTCGAACATTATAGCCTAATGTGATCGGTATGGGTCAAGAATCAGGCTTCCAGCCGACCGGCTACAAGTACGTGGACTCGGCCCGGCCGGGATGGTAAGCTATGGAGCAAGTAGTAGCACAGGTCAGGCTATACCCATCGTGTGGTGAGGGTATAGCTATGATATAAGTAGTAACTCAAGGTGGGCATTAATCACACTATCTATAATATTCCCCATTCCCCGAATAGTCTACGGATCCGGACATAGCACGTCATGATGCGGGATTTCCAAAGAGGGGAGCAAGTCCTCTTCAGGAATCGGCGTCAATACAAGTACGAGAATCAAGACTAAACAAGTACCAGTATCCCAAGAAACCCAGGAATGACATCTCATGACAGGAATTCGACAATACTAGTCCGTGAACTATCGTGTCTGAGAATCAAGTAAGACACTACGACTGAATCGGATATAGCAAATATCAAGACAATGAAAACTATCAGTGAATGTACTCGCCTGCTGTCCTGAGCTGTATGGTATATCAATGCTCAGAGCGGTATCAGAAGACCTAAATATGAGATACTGTAAGTTAATTTAGGTTTAAACAAGTTTAGGAATGATTTACAATGAATGATATGCAATCTAGGTCAAACTAGGTCTCACTGAGTCACACTAAGTTCTGTCAAGTCAATCTAGGTCAAATCAAGTTATATCAAGTCAATCTAAGCCTAACCAAGTCAATCCTAGGTCATACCAGGCATCACGGGTCAAAACAAGTCGAAGAAAGTCAAACGGGATCAAGAGTTGGCCTACAGTTGACTTTTGGTCAACTGGTCAACTCTGGTCAACTCTAGGTCAACCATGGTCAACCCTAGGTCAATGGTGACTCATAGTTGACTTTAGGTCAACTACACAAGTCTAATGGAAATCGGGACTAATTTGGGTAAAGCGTTGACCCATAGTTGACTTTTGGTCCAAAAAGTCAACCATGGTCAACTGGGGCCAAGACTAGGTCTAGGCGACTATTTCTAACTATTACCAACCTCTACAACCCATATCCAAGTCCATCTTGGACTTCGAAACTCATATCTTGGCCGTAGGCCAATATCCTATTTTATCCTTAAAAAGGATAAAATTCTAGCTTCGGCAACTATCCAGTTAGCCTACCTACGCTTGGTATTTTGACCCGATCTCCCTAGGGTAGTATGATACTAGCCTATACATATAATATCTACCAAAAAAAACCTAGGTAACGTGGACATTCGGTCCATGATACGGCCCGTTGTCAAAATCTTGAATATTTCAAGATACGCACCGATACGGCACGATACGGGCGCCCTACAACTCCGAATTCCACCCGGAAGCCTACCCGCAAAATCTAAATCACGTATTCATGCCCCACGCCAAGTTTCAACTCAATCGGATACTCCGAGCTCCGTTTCGCCCTCTAACTCGGTTTTTTTCCTTTTTCTATTCTAGCCTTTTTCCTATTCTTCCAACTTCTTCCAATCTTTTCTTCTAACCTCTAATTCTTTTCTAACTTCTCATTCCATAATCTTCTTCTACTCTTCTCTACGATTCCAACCGTATATATATATATATATATATATATATATATATATATATATATATATATATATATATATATATATATATATATATATATATATATATAGGGAGCGGATCGGGAGCCCCGCCCGCGGAGCCCCGCCGAAGCCCCGCCCCCCCCTTAGCCGTTGGATCGCGCGGGCGGGCACGGGCCCCACGCGGGCCCCACGCGATCTGACGGTGCAGGGGGGGCGGGGCTTCGACGGGGCTCCGCGGGCGGGGCCTTTGATCCGCTTCCATATATATATATATATATATATATATATATATATATATATATATATATATATATATATATATATATATATATATATATATATATATATATATATATATATATATATATATATATACATATATACTTAGGTGAAGGGGGGGGGGGGGTTAGGCTTAAAGGCCATAGGGGGGGGGGGGGGGCGGTTTCCTGGCAGCAGCCAAGTGCTGCTGCTGCTGCTGCTGTTACTGCAGCACAGTGCTGCTGTGGCTGCCCCTTATACTTCTTCATCTCCTTCTACTCCTCTATATATATATACACTTCATATATATATATCTTTATATATATATATATATATATATATATATATATATATATATATATATAACTAGATATCTATCTATAATCTATCTAGATATCTATCCATCCCTCTAAATATATATATAACACACACACAGCATATACACACATCCATGTATATATATAAATACACTCATAGATATATATTATATATATTATATATATATATATATATATATATATTATATATATATATATAATATATATATATATATAATATATCTATATATATAAAAAAATATTTAAATAGATATATATATATATATATATATAATATATATATTATATATATATATATATTATATATATATAAACACACACACATCCTCACACAACACAAACACACACACACCACTCTCACAACACCCCATCCCATGACACAATATCACCCTCTTCTACACACCACAATAATATAAATACACACAATAAATACACATGTATATATATATATTATATATATATATATATATATATATATATATATAATATATATATATATATATATTACCACTCTCAAAATGATTAAATCCTAATAAATCCTTAACCTATTTTTCTAGGGAAAACCTACAAATTTGTGGGCAAATGGAAGAGGATGGTCATATCTCTAATTAATGTGAAACAATAAATGAAATGGAGAATTTAAATGGGAGTTTAAGACATACCTAATTTGTAGGTTGAAGAGGAAGAAGAAAGCTTTGAAAAGAAATAAATTTGGAAGAGAGAGAGAGAGAGTTTCTTAGTGGTGAAGGAAGAGGGGGGGCTGCCTATAGTGGCCGGCCGAAGCATGGTGGGGGTGTGGGTGAGGGGCACTTGTAAATTACAAGTTTGCCCCTCCCTAAGCCTAATATTAAATAAATTCCAAATTAGGTTTAGGAAGTTGCTAAAAATAAATAAAAATCATAATTAAACTAAATTACTCATGGGGAACTAGTCCAAACTCTTAAACCCTAAAATTTAGTGTGGTGGGCCATGGTTAGCTAACAGGCTAATTACAGCTCAAGTCAAAATTCACCGGGGTCCCGAATTAACTCGGAATGCGATAAAATTCGAACCCGACTCCTATAATAATTAAATAATAATATTCATGAAATAAAATTCCCAAAAATATTATAAAATGGAAAATTACCATTTTACCTCTAACTGGGAAAAGTGAGGGTGACAAGTCTATCCACCTTAAAAAAATTTCGTCCTCGAAATTGAAGACAACAAGCACAGAAAATCACAAACAGAATTAAAGAAATAAATTTATACCTCAGGGCGCGAAAAGATAAGGGAAACGCTCCCGCATGTCGTCCTCCCTCTCCCAGGTAGACTCACCTGGAGAGTGATGTCTCCATGCAACCCGAACCATGGGTATGACCTGGTTCCGGAGCACCTTCTCCCTGCGATCCAGAATCTCCACCGGCTGTTCTGGATAGCTGAGAGTAGGTCCCACCTGTATCGCTGAATGGTCCAATACATGGCTAGGATCTGCCACGTACCGCCTCAGCTGAGATACATGAAACACGTTGTGCACTCCCTCGAGCCTGGTAGGCAAGTCCAGTCGGTAGGCTACTGCACCGATCCTCTCTAAGATGGTTGAAAGGTTCGATGTAGCGTGGACTGAGCTTCCCACCGCCGCCAAAGCGAATAGTGCCACGTGTCGGGGATATCCTCAGAAATACCATGTCACCAACCTAGACACAAGACAAAAACTCAACACACAACTAACAAACAATCACAACAAACACGACAAGAACTGAAACTAACCTCGAACTCTAACGGTCTCCGGTGACTATCGGCCCAATGCCGCTGCCTATCCTGAGCCACCCGGAGTCTGTCTCTAATCAATCTGACCTTCTCGGCCGCATCCACAACCATCTCCGGCCCAAGAAACGCCCGCTCGCCAATATCGTCCCAAGACAAAGGAGTACGGCATCTCCGTCCATATAGAGCCTCAAATGGTGACATCTCTATACTGGCCTGGTAGCTGTTGTTGTAAGCAAACTCTACCAGGTGAAGATGGTCCTCCCAAGAACCCCCGAGATCTAGCACACATGTGCGAAGCATATCTTCCAGAGTCTGGATGGTCCTTTCCGACTGCCCGTCTGTCTGAGGATGATAAGCAGTACTAAACTTGAGTGAGGTGCCCAAGCTAGCCTGCAAACTCCTCCAGAAGTGGGAAGTGAATCGGCTATCCCGATCTGAAACTATGCTCACCGGAACTCCGTGCAATCTCACAATCTGACGAACATACAGCTCAGCCAGCCTCTCCGTAGACAAACCCACTTTGAAAGGCAAAAAGTGGGCCGATTTGGTCAATCTATCAACTATGACCCAAACTGCGTCCTTCCCTCCTGGCGACCGTGGAAGTCCAGATACAAAGTCCATGGTGATATGCTCCCACTTCCACTCAGGAATGGGTAGCGGCTGTAGCAATCCACCTGGTCTCTGCCTCTCGGCCTTCACCTGCTGACACACAAGACAACGAGATACAAACTGAGCTACCTCGCGCTTCATGCCATACCACCATACGTGCTCTCTCAGGTCCCTATACATCTTGTTGGCTCCAGGATGCATAGAATACTGAGAGCGATGCGCCTCCTGAAGAACCTCCTCCCGAAGCTCTCCACGTAGAACGCACAGCCTAGTACCGTGCCGCAACGACCCGTCTTCGGCTACAGAGAAATCGTCAAGCAAGCCCATCCTCACCTGCTCCCTGATGCTCCTCAGGGCATCATCATCATACTGCGCTGACCTGACTCTATCCATCAGCTCAGACTGAATTTGCAAACCCCACATCTGGATCTCCATGCCCGGAATGATGACCTCGATACCCAAACTATCCAGGTCGGCCAACAAGTAACGATCTGTCGTCAAGAACATAGCAACAGGATACCTGCTCAAGGCATCTGCAACTACGTTGGCCTTCCCCGGATGGTACTGTAAGGATATATCGAAGTCCTTCATCAGCTCTAACCACCGCCTCTGCCGCATGTTCAACTCCTTCTGAGTGAACACGTACTTCAAGCTCTTGTGATCTGTGAAGATCTCAACTCGCTCTCCGTACAGGTAATGCTTCCACAACTTCAAAGCAAATATCACCGCGGCCAACTCCAGATCATGAGTAGGATAGTTCTTCTCATGAGGACGCAACTGCCTGGATGCATAGGCAATCACCTTCCCGTGCTGCTGAAGAACACACCCTAACCCTTCCCGGAAGCATCGCTATAGATCGAGAACCCTCCTGACCCAGATGGCAAAGTCAGGATCGGAGCTGAAGTCAACCTCCTCTTCAGCTCATCGAATGCAGCCTGACACTCATCAGTCCAGACAAACTCCACGTCCTTCCTGGTGAGTCTAGTCATCGGCTCTGCAATCCTTGAGAAGTCCTGGACGAACTTCCGGTAATAGCCAGCCAAACCCAGAAAGCTCCGAACCTCGGCAACTGAACTGGGCGTAGACCAAGACTCTACTTCCGAAATCTTCCTCTGGTCTACTGAAATCCCGTGCTCGATCACAACATGACCTAGGAACTCCACCTGGTCTAAGAAGAACTCACACTTCGAAAGCTTCCCGTAGAGTTGCTCCCTCCTCAGAGTCTCTAACACAACTCTCAAGTGCTCCTCATGCTCCTCCTGCGTCTTCGAATAGATCAAGATATCGTCTATGAAGACCACCACGAACTTGTCAAGGTACTGATGGAATACCTTGTTCATCAAGTTCATGAACACCGCGGGAGCATTGGTCAACCCAAATGGTATCACTGTAAACTCGTACTGGCCGTACCGAGTCCGAAATACCGTCTTGGGAATGTCATCCCGCCTCACCTTCAGCTGGTGATACCCGGACCTCAAATCTATCTTCGAAAAGACCTTTGCCCCACTCAGCTGATCGAACAAGTCGTCGATCCTCGGTAAAGGGTACCTATTCTTGATAGTGAGGTTGTTGAGCGTCCGGTAATCAATACACATGCGGGACGTACCGTCCTTCTTCGACACGAACAGGACTGGCGCTTCCCAGGACGAAGAACTGGATCTGATGAACCCCTTGTCCTGCAGCTCGTCGACTTGCTTCTTCAGCTCTATCAACTCGTTGTTGTTCACCCTATAGACATGCTGCAAGATGGGCTCGGCACCCGGCACCAAGTCTATGGAGAACTCAATGTCCCTGTCTGGCGGCATCCCCGACAACTCCTCGGGAAAGACATCCGAGAACTCAGCAATCAACGGATGTGGCAAATCCTGCCCCGCCAACAAAGCTCCACATAATCCAGCCTCCGGCTCCGCTGCTCCTCGAGCAAACTCGATCTCTGGCTCACCCGGCATCCTAAAAAGAACTCTGCCTCCTCTACAATCAATGCTAGCATGGTGCATGCTCAACCAATCCATACCGAGTACCATATCGTACCTCGGTAGAGGCATTACGAGCAGACATGCACTCAAGTCTCGGCCTCTCAGAGTGACTCTCCGCCCCTTGCAAATATTATTAACCAGGATAATACCTCCCCCGGTCATAATCTTGCAAGTCCTACCCATATATTCAGCAATGATATTGTGTCTCAGAGCAAAAGAAACAAACACAAAACTATGGGTCGCCCCAGAATCAAATAAGGCGAAAGCAGGGAAAGAATCTAGAAGAACATGACCTGCAACAATATCTCCCACGGGCTCTGTCTCCTCCTCTGCTGCCAAAGCGAACACCCTGCCCGCGGGTGCTCCCCTCTGGTGCTGGACAAAACGCTGCTGCTGGGTCTGGAGTGGAGGACCCCCTCTGCTGAACCGCTGGTCCTCTAGCTGGCTGCACCCTGTCCTGGCCTCCCTTGGCTGCCCGAGCAGGGCAGCCCTTCAGCTGGTGGTCGGTCCCTCCGCAGAATAGGTAAGCGCCTAACCTCTTCCGGCATACGTCTCTGCTGTGCCCCGTCTTCCCGCAGAAGGCACACTGCTGGGTCTGCCTCTGGCCCTGACCCTGATGCTGCTGGGCACGCGCCGGTGCCTGCTGGATCTGCAACTGAGGCTGCTGCTGAAACGGCCTCTACTGCTGCTGCTGCTGAAAGTGGGGGCGCTTAGCCGGTCCCGCACTGGAACTCGCCCCCAGAGTATCTCCGCTTCTCTTCGGTCTGAGGTCGAAGTCCTCCTTTGCGATCTGCGCGTCCATCAGTATCTGATCGAACGTCGCGTCTCGGCGACCCGAGGTACGGGTGCGCACTGCATGAATAAGTCCCCTGCGGAACTTACGAGCCTTCTGCCCCTCATCCTGGATCATACCGGGAGCGAACCTGCTAAGGCGGAAGAACTCAGCTGCATACTCGTCCACCGACGAGTTCCCCTGAACTAGACCCATGAACTGGCCCTCCAATGCTGTAAGAGCCACGTCCGGGAAGAACTTCTCCTTGAAGAGCCTCCGGAAGTTCTTCCAAGTCAGCCCTCTCACCGACGCACGAGGATCCGTACGGTACCATGTCAGCACAATGTCGAAGAATCGGCTGGCTGCGACCGAAACCCAAAGCGCTCTAGGAAGCTCTGCCAGCTCCATGCTCCGCTCTACATCCTCTAGCCAGTCGTCTGCGTAAAGGATGCCCTCCGTGCCTGTGAAATCCCTGGAGCTCATCTTCCTGAAGTCTAACACTGTCCCCGGCCTGGACTGCTGCTGGCTCGGCTGCTGGCCGGTAGGGCCCTGCATCGTACCCGGTGCCACTCTCTCTACTGCTGCCAGGGAAAGCTGATGCGAGTTCTCCATACTCTGCCTCAGCATCTCGATCTGTCGGTGTGACGCCTCCTACTGTCGCTGCGACGCCTCTGCCTGGGCCCGCTGTGTCTCCATCATCTGCTGAAGGAGAAGGAACATGTGATGTGTATCCATCGGTATCGGTGGTAGTGGCGGCAGTATCTCTGGAAGAACGGCCGTAACCCTCTGGGGTGGAGGTGGTAGACCTCCCTGCGCAACTGTCTGGGTCTCTGGAATAGTAGAATCACTGGAGGCAGTCTCATGAACCTCCTCCTCTGCCTGATCGGATCTCTCAGGCAAGCAACTCGATCCAGAGGCCCGCGGGTGCGTCTTCGTCATCCTGGAGACGAATTGAAACAAAGAGATCAATATGGCACATGAGTAGATTATCAAAGAAAGACAGTTAATTTAATACAAGGTGAATAATCATGATAATCAAAAGATCAGAAATTTCCTAAGTGTGATTGAGAAACTCCTATCATGTCCTAGGTCCTACGTCCTAATCGCAGGCTCGTAATTAGTACTCTAAGTCGAGCACCATTACGAGATCGCACTAATTGCGATACTGGACCTGCGTAGGCCACCACAAAAACGTGTCACGACCCGCATCCTAATTAGGGGCACAAGAAGTGGGTACGTCCAGCCTACGCCGCAGAATCGGCGGTAGAACGCTGTATATAACGTCTGTAAATACCTATGACTAACAGTTAAAATGTACCTGTATAGTATATACTCTCCGAATGGAGGTGACATATCAATACAGTCTCAATCACATAATAAAACTAAGGTAGATAGCTCAGAGGAAAGACATATGATAGATGAAGAGTAAAATAAGTCCACAGTCTAATACAAGTCCAGATATATACAACATCCCAGAGTATCAAAATAGAATATAGAAACTACAGTCTGATAAGCTAGCTGGATCGCAGTCCAGTCAAACCTAGCTAACCTACACTACTCTGGAAGTACAAAATCTAGTGGCTCTACTATAAGGCCACGATCTAATGCTACTCCATCTGACTCGATCCCATAATAGGTCGAGCAGTCCGCATCAGAATCATCTGTAATATATCATAACGGTATTCTGTCAGGAAAATGAGCAAGTACAAACACTAACAGCAGTTCCATGTGAATTGACAAGTTCTATAAGAGACAGTATAATGAACTACAAGACAAAGATATATGAAGACTTGGGAACCGTTCGGAAGCCGAGTTACAACCCTTAAACCAAATAAGGACCGGGGTTGTAACTCTTCTTTCGAGCAGAACTTAGTCTCCAATCAAGATACAATGTAAGGCATGTAGAGCATGTGAGTAACTGTATATCATGCATGGTGAGAAAGTACTGAGTATAGAACAGAACATGATATATGACAAGAAAAGTAAATATAAAATATGTCTCAAACATTATAGCCTAATGTGATCGGTATGGGTCAAGAATCAGGCTTCCAGCCGACCGGCTACAAGTACGTGGACTCGGCCCGGCCGGGATGGTAAGCTATGGAGCAAGTAGTAGCACAGGTCAGGCTATACCCATCGTGTGGTGAGGGTATAGCTATGATACAAGTAGTAACTCAAGGTGGGCATTGATCATACTATCTATAATATTTCCCATTCCCCGAATAGTATACGGATCCGGACATAGCACGTCATGACGCGGGATTTCCAAAGAGGGGAGCAAGTCCTCTTCAGGAATCGGCATCAATACAAGTACGAGAATCAAGACTAAGCAAGTACCAGTATCCCAAGAAACCCAGGAATGATATCTCATGACAGGAATCCGACAATACTAGTCCGTGAACTATCGTGTCTGAGAATCAAGTAAGACACTACGACTGAATCGGATATAGCAAATATCAAGACAATAAAAACTATCAGTGAATGTACTCGCCTGCTGTCCTGAGCTGTATGGTATATCAATGCTCAGAGCGGTATCAGAAGACCTAAATATGAGATACTGTAAGTTAATTTAGGTTTAAACAAGTTTAGGAATAATTTACAATGAATGATATGCAATCTAGGTCAAACTAGGTCTCACTGAGTCACACTAAGTCCTGTCAAGTCAATCTAGGTCAAATCAAGTTATATCAAGTCAATCTAAGCCTAACCAAGTCAATCCTAGGTCATACCAGGCATCACGGGTCAAAACAAGTCGAAGAAAGTCAAACGGGATCAAGAGTTGGCCTACAGTTGACTTTTGGTCAACTGGTCAACTCTGGTCAACTCTAGGTCAACCATGGTCAACCCTAGGTCAATGGTGACTCATAGTTGACTTTAGGTCAACTACACAAGTCTAATGGAAATCGGGACTAATTTGGATAAAGCGTTAACCCATAGTTGACTTTTGGTCCAAAAAGTCAACCGTGGTCAACCGGGGCCAAGACTAGGTCTAGGCGACTATTTCTAACTATTACCAACCTCATATCCAAGTCCATCTTGGACTTCGAAACTCATATCTTGGCCGTAGGCCAATATCCTATTTTATCCTTAAAAAGGGTAAAATTCTAGCTTCGGCAACTATCCAGTTAGCCTACCTACGCTTGGTATTTTGACCCGATCTCCCTAGGGTAGTATGATACTAGCCTATACATATAATATCTACCAAAAATCTAGGTAACGTGGACATTCGGTCCATGATACGGCCCGTTGTCAAAATCTTGAATATTTCAAGATACGCACCGATACGGCGCGATACGGGCGCCCTACAACCCCGAATTCCACCCGGAAGCCTACCCGCAAAATCTAAATCATGTATTCATACCCCACGCCAAGTTTCAACTCAATCGGATACTCCGAGCTCCGTTTCGCCCTCTAACTCGGTTTTTCCCTTTTTCTATTCTAGCCTTTTTCCTATTCTTCCAACTTCTTCCAATCTTTTCTTCTAACTTCTAATTCTTTTCTAACTTCTCATTCCATAATCTTCTTCTACTCTTCTCTACGATTCCAACCGTATATAATACACACACACACATATATATATATATATATATATATATATATATATATATATATATATATATATATATATATATATATATATATACACTTAGGTGAAGGGGGGGGGGGTTAGGCTTAAAGGCCATAGGGGGGGGGGGGCTGTTTCTTGGCAGCAGCAAGTGCTGCTGCTGTTGCTGTTACTGCAGCACAGTGCTGCTGTGGCTGCCCTTATACTTCTTCATCTCCTTCTACTCCTCTATATATATATACACTTCATATATATATATCTTTATATATATATATATATCTATATATATATATCTATATATATATATATATATATATATATATATATCTATATATATATATATATATATATATATATATATATATATATATATATATAACTAGATATCTATCTATAATCTATCTAGATATCTATCCATCCCTCTAAATATATATATAACACACACACATCCATATACACACATCCATATACACACATCCATGTATATATAAATACACTCATATCTATATATATATATATATTTACATATCCATATATATATATATATATATATATATATATATAAACACACACACACATCCTCACACAACACAAACACACACACACCACTCTCACAACACCACCATCCCCATGACACAAGTATCACCCTCTTCTACACACTCACAATTACATATATAAATACACACACATAAATACACATGTATATATATATATATATATATATATATATATATATATATATATATATATATATACCACTCTCAAAATGATTAAATCCTAATAAATCCTTAACCTATTTTTCTAGGAAAAACCTACAAATTTGTGGGCAAATGGAAGAGGATGGTCATATCTCTAATTAATGTGAAACAATAAATGAAATGGAGAATTTAAATGGGAGTTTAAGACATACCTAATTTGTAGGTTGAAGAGGAAGAAGAAAGCTTTGAAAAGAAATAAATTTGGAAGAGAGAGAGAGAGAGTTTCTTAGTGGTGAAGGAAGAGGGGGGGCTGCCTATAGTGGCCGGCCCATGCATGGTGGGGGTGTGGGTGAGGGGCACTTGTAAATTACAAGTTTGCCCCTCCCTAAGCCTAATATTAAATAAATTCCAAATTAGGTTTAGGAAGTTGCTAAAAATAAATAAAAATCATAATTAAACTAAATTACTCATGGGGAACTAGTCCAAACTCTTAAACCCTAAAATTTAGTGTGGTGGGCCATGGTTAGCTAACAGGCTAATTACAGCTCAAGTTGAAATTCACCGGGGTCCCGAATTAACTCGGAATGCGATGAAATTCGAACCCGACTCCTATAATAATTAAATAATAATATTCATGAAATAAAATTCCCAAAAATATTATAAAATGAAAAATTACCATTTTACCCCTAACTGGGAAAAGTGAGGGTGACAGTACTTGACTTGACCGCATGAACATTTCATGCGGCAAGTGTTCTCTGAGCCGCATGGACTTTTCCCCACTTGGCCGCATATGCGCCCTTGTACTCTTCTGAGCCGCATAAATTATCTTAGTCGCATGAGCCCCCCCCCACTTGAGTCGCAGCCGCATAGGCGCGTGACCCCGCTTCCGTATAAGCTCCGCTCCTACCTGCGCCGCATGGACTCGATTGACCTGAGCCTCATGGACTCAATTAATTGGGCCGCATGGATCCAATTGATTCCAGCCGCATGGGTTTTTGAATCCTGTGTTGTATGGATTCGATTGATCTCAGCCGCATGGGGCCATGTACATCCTCAGCCGCATGTGCCCTCGTCCCCCTGGCCGCATGCGCCCTTGCTCCCTTCCAGCCGCATGCGCCCCTTTGTCTTGGCCGCATGGGATCCAGGGACCCTGGCCGCATGCGCTCTTCTAATTGGGCCGCATGAGTCTTACCCTTTTCTGACCGCATATGCTTTAGCCGCATGGCTCTTCTATAGCCCTGAATATTGATATTTTATTAGATATTTTACGTCCATTTTATATCCTTACGCCTTTTGTCATGAACTTGAAAATCATAGATTTATTTAATATGTTTAATGATACCTGAGCATGACACGATAGTGACCAGTAGTGGTACACTCTTGACAAGTAAACCTGACATGACCTGATAGTGACCCGTCGTGGCGCACTCCTGACAAGTACTCTTGGCATGATAACCTGACATGACATGACCTGTATAATTAATCTGGACACCGTGGGCGATTGTGTTTGTATAAATAAACCAGTCTTGTCATGCATCATGTCTAGGGCATGATCCCTGAGTACCACGGTCAGGGATTCATACTGAATCTGGCTAGGTTAATGACTAGATTGATCAAATAGTTCATGGAGAATTTTCCAGTTACCTGTTGCCCCTTTGGTCCCGGCCTTATATATATATATATACATGGGATTTGTTGCTATCCGTCGAGATGAGCGCACTTCCAGTCCGCCGTCGAGTGTGGTACCTTAGGACACATGTATCTTACTACAGTGTGTCTGCTATATCCAGCTATCTTTTCCTTTTCTTGCTGGGATCACTCAGCTAGTAACAAACAGGTAACCGGACTTGGAATTCTCTTTGCATTTGCTAGTAACTAGGCTTGTGATAACCCTAGTTAGTTAAAGTAGCAAGTCGTACTTATTGCTTGGCCGTAAATGTTGGATGGGGTTCAATCAGTCTAGTCTCGTCTTGATCTTGTACAAGATTGTTACCTGACCAGATTTCTTATCTTTATCTTGCCGATAAATGGTAGGAGAAACCAAGTTCTGTTCAGACGAAGGATTACAACCCCGGTCCTTGTTTGGTTTATGGGTTGTAACCTGGTTATCTGAATAGTCCCATGGTTATCTCATCGTATATCATACTGTCATACTTTATCATATGTTCTGTCTTTTATTGATTATGTACAAGATTGTCTTTTATAATCACCTGTCTTACTTTTCTTAATTACTGTCTCTTATTAAGTAATTATATTCTTGTGCTAATTGCTGGTTTTAGTTCCTAAGTGAAGCCTCCTTTGTGGCACTTGCTCTTTCTGGGGTCTAACCCAGCTGGTTTTGTATGGCCAGCTATCGGAGCAGCAGCAAAGGATCCACCTGCTTTCCAGCCAGATGGTGACCACTAGAGGGAATCCTGGCAACGAGTGGGTTTCTTTTGTTCTTCCACTGTAATTGTACATTATTCTTTTGAGGTGTTTAGCCGCCGAGCAAGTGTTAGCTCGTGTATATTTTACTTACTGTCTGCCTACGGGCTTGTAACATGATTGGCAACTCGAGGTTGATCATGTATAACTTAACTCTTGCTAGTCCTTACATTTTGTACGACTAGGTTCATGATCATCTGGATATGTAATGTTTGGGACGCCTTACAATTGTATATTTGGTGGTCTGATACCTTGTAACTATTACTAGTTGGTTGAGATTGAGACAATAGGATAATTTATGACCTTAAGAGACTGATGGCTTGTAGATAAACCCTCACATATCTAGACAGCCGTGACCGTATGGTGAGATGGATTCCATTTCATTATACGTAGCTGGCTATGTCTGCCCCCGCTCTCCAGTATTCTAGTTCTGGGGCGTGACAGCGCCGGCGGCTGGGTTTCTGAAGCGGGACTGGCTACTGAAGCACCGGACCAGGGTCCCGGCGGTGGTGGCGGCCATGTTCGGCTCGGACGAGGTTAGCGGGGACCCGGCGCGGTGGCTACAGGTCTGCATCGATCTTGATAACCTAAACCCCTCCGTCTCCCTCCCACCGCCGCAGCCCCCCTAGCTCCCCTTCCTTACCGGTGAGACCCCCTTTCGTTCGTTCAACAAAAAGAAGAAAGAAGAGCAACCGTAGATCATTCGCGGGAAAGGCGGACTGCAGGCTTTGCATGCAGTCCTGTCTTTACTTTGGACTGCAGGTAAGCCCTGCAGTCACTGTAGGTAAAAAAAAGATGGACTGCAGGCAAGTCCAGCAGTCCTCGATTGACAGGAGCGGGGTGGCCCTTAGTATTTTCAAAATGGCAAACTTGTAATTTTTTTTAAAGTTTTAAGTTGGTGGCCCTTAGTAAAAATGGGGTGGCCTTTAACACCATCATTTACTACCACCACGACAGTTGTCAACTCATCATCTTCTCTTTTTTACCCCACATAAAAAGAGGAGACCAATTGACAATCCGACATATGGCGGTTATAAAGAATTACAATTCTATTTTATTGTAATCCTAGTATTATCCTAGAAGTATAGAGCTCCATGATCGATACTTTGGTCCATGATTTTAGCTTAAACAAGGAATAGGTTAATCAATAGAGTATGTCAGATATCACTTTGTTAACTACTACTTTGTCAAGGTGGTGAAGACTCGTGTGGTGTAGCTGGTGAATTGAATTGACAAAGCACTCATAGTTTTCACAACAATAAGTGTTGGAAATCCAACCTTGATTCGAGGAGGCATGACAGTCAGGAGCGTCGTGGAGTTCACCATGAAGACAAAAGTAACCGACAGTATACCATTCGATATACCAATCCGTCATCCGTGGCGGTTCGATGCATTCAAGTATTTAACACAGATTTGAAATTTCCTACTTCCAGTAAGGGGCTGTTTGGTTCGATATAGGTGCAGGGAAGTGTGAAAGTGACAGTTTCATGAGAATGTAATGCAGTGCACTTTTCATACTTTCCTCTTTCCAAAATGTGTTTGGATACGTAGTGTTTTGTCCCCCCGCAAGTAATCACTTTCATCATGAGGTATTTGGATGACCACTAGAAAGTGGCTTTGGAAACTTGGACGTAGACTTCCTGTGTTTGGTAACACATTGCAAGTGATATAATCACCATTTTGAATTGTGGTATGGTTACCAACAATATTTTCACAACTGGAAAATGAAGGTTTGGCAAGAAAGAAAACGTGTTTCACAAGTAAAAATATATTGCATGTATGGAAGAAAATTTTGTACAGCAACCAAGTTATGTACAACAACCCAATATTTCTAGCCGAATTGATTAAAGTTTTGTACAGGAAGTGATAAAAATACACAACTAAGCATACACAATGCTAACTTGTTTACCTTCTTTAGGTCCTCGTGGCTTTCTTCCTCCAAATTACCATCTTATTTTCTTCATCCCAACCCGCACCGGACAAATCTTTTGCCTTCAAAATCAATAACCATTTCACCTTCCAACCCCGCATATGATTGACAACATTGCTAACACTATAAGAAGTACCAAACTTTTCATTTACTAGGTTAGAGGCTAGTGTGTAGGAACTCCCTCTAAAAGCTTTATCACACTTTCTACCGTCCTCCACTTCTTTTGCAAGGATCTTAAGGAGCTCATCCGTGTGTTCATCCTTCCAACGTTTGTTGGGTGTTCCTTCTTTTTGGACATTCTTACCCTTATGTGCCACATACTTTTTTTGTTGTTTCTTTCGAGGAGATTCAATTTAATTGGTTGTCAACATGTTGGGGATTTGAACCTTCGCTAAGAATGTACGAATATGTATCCATGTAAGGATCCACATGGAATCCCCAATTTGTGTCCGCCATTGGGTTTGCAACGGGACGTATTGGACTTGGGTGTGTGACCCTATCTTGCCCTCGTTCTTCTTCTATATTTTGCCCTTGACTATCCGTACTTCCTCCCAACGACCTCCTATTCGATTGAGGGGGTGCGAAAGGACTACCCGCATGTGTTTGAAAGTGTCGATAGTTGTAAAACTCCTATTTTTTTATAATTATTTTTTATTATTTTATTAGACTTAAAAATGAATTTATACAATTTATGGTTTTATTTATTATTTTTTTTGATGACCCGGGTTGGCCAATTCAGCCCGAACAGGGCCCGAACAAATTTAAGCCCATGTGAACATGTGGGGTGACTAAGGTGGCTATATAGGAATATTTTGTGTATGTACAAATATTTTTAAATAATTTTGAGACTTGTTGAATATTTATTGACTTTTGGTACAAAATTTATGTTTTATTAATAAATAATATTTTACAAGATGGTACAAATTTTCTGGACCCATACATGGGTGAGCGGTAAAGTTCACCCATTGGAGCAATTTTTATTAATTTATTATTAAAGTTATTTTGTGGAGGTTTAATAAATATGCTTTCCTATTTAAATATTATTATTACTTTGAGTGGATTTATTGAGAATTGAATTTATGTAGATATGTTTAAATTTATATTCAATATTTGGTTAGATAATATTTAAATTATTATTTGAATTTTAAATAGATTTTTGGTGTATTTCTAGATATATACATATATAGATATAAATATTTATATTTAATTTTTTTTGAAAAGAATAAGAAAAAGAAATGGAAAAAAGAAAAAAAAAAGAAAAGAAAAGAAATCAGCCCCCCCACATAAGTGGGCGGGCCCCTCCCCTACAAGCTGCTCCTGCGGCTTATAATCCTTTAACCCGTGAGTCGAACCCATAATAGGTTATTAGAATCATATTAGAATTAGTTTTGGCAAAATTGTTTTATATATAACTTCTCCCACAAACCTCAAAATCCTAGACTTCCAAAACGAAAGTTGTAGCTGATCATACCCCCTTCGCCTACGAGTTCGTTTCACCAGCGACGGAGTTTTGTGTGCGACGAACGGAGCATCGGAAGTCAGTCCCGCGTCATCCACGGAGCAGTTTTCCACTCAAGGTACCCTACTTCCCTACGACGTAACTTTTTACTCGTAGTACCGATTTTCGATCCGTAAAATTTTGTGGAAAGTAGACTTGACCTTCTTTGAGATCCTCTAGGTGGATTTCAAAACAAATCATTGACTTGCTCGAAAAATCGAGACGAAGTTGAAGAAAAACCTGTTTTCTGTAATATTAAAAACTGTTTTGAAATATCAAATTGTCGGCCACTTTTCTCGCTGTCCGTTAAACTTTCGTAAAAACTAATTAAAGATAGTCAAAGATAACATAACCGACATTGTAACGCACCTTTTGGATTCACTTTTCATCTAGTATGTAGAAAGTTACACGTTGTTAAAGTTTCACGAAAAATTATAAATTCTGTTTTCAAAAAATGAAAAAACACCCGATATGGCGTGCGTCCCGACAAACCGGGCGACATGGTCGCGCACTATACGCATCGAAAGACGCGTATGGATGTTGTTGATGTGTGGGAACTGACGGAACCCGATTTCGTTGCATGTGCGCGACGAAATAAGTGTGTATCCGTCGAAATATCCCGTATCGACCCTTTGCAAATTAAATCACAACTTTGTGCACGCTCATCATATCGCGATGAAACTTGCGCCATTGGACTCGAAATATTTTTCTGGTCCTGTGAGACAAGTTTGGTCCGATTCTGAGACCGTTGATCGGGACGCTATTTTGGCGGGCCCACAATCCCACTCAACGGGCGATTTGTGCACAGCCCACCGGAATCCAAAATTGGATATACCGTTGGGTTCGTCACATCAAAACAAATCCGTAGACATATAGTTTGACGACTTTAGAGACCGTAGGTTATGACGCGCATTTCGGTGCAAAGCGGGTCCAACGCAGGACATCGTTTTGACCCGAAATTACGATTTTGCCCCTGTTTCAGAATTTAACTTTTGGACAGGCGTTTCCTAGGCATATCTTATATTCCAAACTCGTTCGTGATATTTGTTGCAGCATCCGGAGTCATCTGTAGGATTTGGTTTTTCTTGCTTTGTTTATTTGTCGGTTCGAGCTATTGGATTTTTCTCTTTTGCACATAACCTCAGGCAAGACACCTTGCCTTTACTGTTTAAATTCTTGCTCAATATCATGCATGCTTTTTCTTTATGTTGTTCTTTCAAAATTATATGTATGTAAATTATTATATTTTATGCAATTGGCTTAGAGTTAAGGGACCACCGTAGGTTTAGTGCATCTCATAAACTGTCACGATGTGCCACGGATTGTGTGTGAGTTGTGAGTCGTATATAGATGCGGACTTGCGTGCTGACTGATCATTGGCGCGTACAGGCCGTACGTTAGGATATAACTGCTAATAGATTTATGTAGAAGACTTGACAGTTATTAAGGATTAAACAATGTCGTAGAGTCGACACATGTATAGTATCATTGGGGGGAGGGGACAGTTATTAGCGTAGGGGCTATATTTTATTTTTACATACATTTTGGGCCGAGGGTGACTCTCATGAGCACTACCTTCAGCCCAGGTCGATAGCGTCTCGGATGAGCGCTACTTGCTGGCCACTCTCTATTACTTGCTTGCGTGAATCCGTTACAGCCCATGCGTAGAACGTTGTCCTCTAAAGTGTATTCCACATAGAATGGTTAGGAACCTTTACTCATGCATACTTTTCTGTTGAGCTTATTTATTCAGTTTATCGGCATGATATTATGTGTCTTGTTACGTCCCTCTGAGGACCTGATTTTTCCCCAGGTGTGTGTTCATGTTTTCTGCAGGTGTTCTAGCCAAGGCCGTGATCTTCCCCATTTCTCGAAGATGATTGCTCTTGGTTCGTTTTATCATTTTGTCGATCGCCTCCTTGTACATTTATTTCATTGAGATAGTTGGTAGTGGACTTTGTCTCCGCCCAACGATTGTACTGTCACCCTCACTTTTCCCAGTTAGGGGTAAAATGGTAATTTTTCATTTTATATTATTTTTGGGAATTTTATTTCATGAATATTATTATTTAATTATTATAGGAGTCGGGGTCGAATTTTATCTCATTCCGAGTTAATTCGGGACCCCGGTGAATTTCGACTTGAGCTGTAATTAGCATGTTAGCTAACCATGGCCCACCACACTAAATTTTAGGGTTTAAGAGTTTGGACTAGTTCTCCATGAGTAATTTAGTTTAATTATAATTTTTATTTATTTTTAGCAACTTCCTAAACCTAATTTGGAATTTATTTAATATTAGGCTTAGGGAGGGGCAAACTTGTAATTTACAAGTGCCCCTCACACCCCCACTGTAACGCCCCAGTCCCAAAATACGTAGGACCAAGTACGTAGACATGCCAGCTGTATACATACGAAATACATGGATCTCGTATGTATACATAAGCTGTAAATGTAGTAATCTAAGACAACTAAATCTCACCCACAAAGATAAATAATAATATAAAGCAATTTTGAGTTTGTCATGTACACCATAGTTGGGCGGAGACAAAGTCCACTACCAACTAATTTAAATAGAGAAGAAATATACAAAGAAAGTGATTGGTCGAGCGAAGCAATGACAAGTCCAAAAGCAGTCATCACAATGGAAGGAATGGCCTTAGCTAGAGCACCTGCAAGAAGTCACGAAAACACATACCTGGGAAAAAAAAACCAGGTCCTCAGAGGGACGTAACAAGACACATAATATCATTCCATAAACTGAATAAATAAGCTCAATAGAAAAGTATGCATGAGTAAAGGTTCCTAACCATTCTATGTGGATTTCAATTTAGAGGACAACGTTCTACGCAGGGGCTGTCTCAAGCATGTAATAAAGAGTGGCCAACAAGTAGCGCTCATCCGAGACACTATCGGCCGGGTAACACGTAGCGCTCATCCGAGACACTATCTCCCAAAATGTGTATAAAAAGTAGCCCCTACGCTAGTAGCTGTCCCCTCCCCCCAATGATACTATACGTGCATCGTAAACACGACACACCAACACATGTCGTTTCCACAACACGAGTTTATAATAGATAACTGTCAAGTCTTCTAACATGCCTCTATTGACAGTTATTTCTACGCATGCGCACGGGTGATCAGCCAACACGCAAGTGACCCCTATATGATACTCACAACTCTCACACACAACTCGTGTACCATCGTGACAAGTCAATGAGACACACTAAATTTGACGGTAGTCACTTAACTCTAAGCCAAAAATATAGTAATTTGCATTTACATATAATTTTAAAAAGAACAACTAAAACATGCATGATATTGAGCAGAAAATTTAAACAGTAAAGGCAAGGTGTCTTGCCTGTCATTACGCCTGGTGTTGTGTAATGTTTCGACATGTTCTGTTTTGTCCAATAGTCAAGATCGATGTGTAAGAGTCCGAGATTTGCGAGAAAACAAAAGAGGTGATTAGTAATGCTCAAGACCCGACAATAGATGGGAATTTGTGGAGAAAAAAAGTATTTATACATTTTTTTTTTTAGAATATACTTTAAACTTTAAATATCTTTTGAGATAAGACTATGTTTACCAAAACAAAATTTTACATAGAGAAACTATAGTTTATTAGTAAAAACATTTTAGATAAAGAATTTAGGAAATCATTTATTTATTAGAGAATTATGGGTAGAATTAGTTCTAGATAAATATTAATAATATAGAATTATCTTTACCGTAGTTTGAAATATAGGCAAAGCCAAATATTTTTGTTACAATATAATTTAGGAATAATAACATATACTTCTAAATATTTATGTATTACAAATGACCCCACAATATTGATAATAAAAAATTCTTTGAAAAATTATCTATGCAATTAGGCTAATACTATAAATACATAAAATAGCATAATTATATATCAAATAAAATAAAATAATAATAATAATCCTAATAAGAAAAATAAATCAGTATATACAAATAAGAACAATAATAATAATAATAATAAATAATAAATAATAATAAAAAAAATGATAATAATGATAATGATGATGATAATAATAATAATTATAATATTAACTATAATAATAAAATAAGCCTATACAATCCCTAAACCATTTCCCACCTTTACCAAACTTTTCAGAAGAGAGAGAGAGAGAGAAAAGAATCGAGAAGGGGAGGGAAGCTTACCGACGTTCCTCGGCGGCTCCGACGGTCAACTGCTCCGGCGGGGTTTGGAGCACGCCGAGCGGAAAGGAGAGGAGAGAGGAGGCGCGGAGTTCGACGGGCGCGGCGGCGCACGGCGGTCCCGAGGTGATCTGAAGGCGGTCGGCGGTCGCAAGGTGACGGGCGGCGCGGCGTCGGATCTGACGGGAAGTGAGGGCGGATGGAAGCGGCGGAGGCGCTGCTGACGTTAGGTGGAGGAGCTCGGACAGGAGCGGCGGGTGGTGCTCCCCCGAGCTCGGAGGGGTGTTGCGAAGCGGCGGTGAAGTTTTGGTGGAGCGCGGTGCTCCGCACAGTCCACGGCGAGAGGTCGCCGGCCTGGTGGCGTGATGAAGCCGGCGTCGCGCGGCTCTGAGGAAGCGGGGAAGTCGGACGGCGGAGGGCAGACGCCGGCGGTCCAGCGCCGGGGTTTGGGCGACGGAGTTCCGGCTCGGCTCGGCTCGGTGAGGGTTTCTTTCCCTTCCTCCTTCTTTCCTTCTGTTGATGGTGGTTAGGGCGGTGATGTTGTCGGAGATGGTGGTGGTGGTGAGTCATCCTGTGGTGGTTGGGGGTTGTCGAGGGCCGTTGGGGTGGACGGGATGTGGCTGATGAAACGTTGGTAGTTGGCGAGCGGTCGGGGTGCTGATGACAGCGAGGGTTAGGATAGGGATAGGTTGTCTTAGGTGTCGGCGTGTCCTGTAGGACACCGAACATGGGAGAGGATTGATGGATGTGTCCGGGTCGGACACATCGTAAAAATGTATATGTAAAAGAAAAATAGTGGAAGGGGTAGTCGACACGGACACGATGCACATGGTTGTGGTTTGTGGTCGATGGAGAGTTTGTGGAGGAAATTTGTGGAGAAATAATGAATGATAGGAATTGGAGGAGTACCTGCCTATTTATAGGATGTGGGAATTTCCAATTAGATAAGAATTAGGATTAGTTTAAACCCAAAATAGAAAATTCGTAATTTAATTTAAATCAATTTAAAACCAATCCAAATACAATCCAATTTTAAATCAAATTAAATTTTTAGCTCAAAATCAAATGGGATAATTCAAACTTCAACATTTAACTATTTAAATAAATTCATGGAATCAAATCAAAGATTTAAATCGCCAATATAATTCAAAAATGTATTTTCAAAAATACCTATAATAATAATTTCGAAAATAATAAATATTTAAATATCTTTTTGAATAATAAAATATTAATTTTAATAACTTTTCGAAAATTATATTTTTAGATAAATAAATAATTACGAAATATATGTATGCACAAATAATGCATACATGCTTTTCCTAGTATATAATAAAATATTATTTATGACTAATAATTGCTAAAACAAAAGGCTTTTTATAGCAAGAATAATAATTATATAATATTTTGAAATAAAAGTAAAAATATTTTTCTAATAATATGTACGCTCGCACATATTCGCACTCGTCGAGCAATTTCGAAAATCAAAATGTCGCGCGTGACGTACAATACGATTATGCGACGTACAATACAAATTTTTAAATCGGTACCAAAAAATACAGTAGAAATTTAGGGGTTTTACATCCTACCCAACTTAAAAGAATTTCGTCCTCGAAATTAAGAATTTGTAGGGGGTGAGAGAACATAAGGGGTATCGATGGGGAACAATCAATAACAAAATCATGCCGTAAGAATTGATCATAGAAAAATAATACGGTATGGTCGTAATCGATATAAAGGCTAGAGGAAGTTCTCGTATAGTGCCTTCGTCCTTCTAAGATAGGTGAAGGCGAAAGCAATAAGGAGTTCAAAAGGAGATATTTATCGAGTACGAATACGTGATTCAAAGACGTCCGAATAAGTTCAAAAGAATTGCCAAGGCAGTCGCGGGGGAGACTCTAGGGCCGAGTTAACTACGTCTCCATCCACGTTGAACAATATATAAAAAGCGAACCAAGTGCACTATGGTTGATCAGACCATAATATGTTGGTTCTGATTAGACAATGTATTAGTGGGCGCCCACATTAAACATATGTCATGATCAAGCTTTGATAAAGAATAAGCTTGCAAAGCTAAGCTATTTTAGCATCATAGGTAGATAAAATAATAAGTAAAGGGTAATGATGGAAGAAATCAATTAGTCCAAGATCTTATAAATCTAAGTTCTGTCCGAAATTTGGGCCTATGCAGTCGGCTTGGTTGACTAGATAAGTAAGGGTCTACTGAATTCTATGGTTCAAGTGAACCTATCAATGAGGTCCACAAAAATGTTGGTTAGGTCATGAGATATTCTACTCAACTTACAAGAATTAAACTAATGGTGTGATAGGTCCAGCAATCAAGATTTATGTATGTAAGGAATTTAGTAGAACAAAATCGTATATCGGGTCGAAAGAAATGGAGTCGAGGTCGAGTCTCATCTATAGTTAAAAAAAAGTATATTGGTTTCACGGTAGGGATTAGTGTCCAGTCATTTTGACCCGAAAGTCGCAATATGAAATTAGAGTACAAGGAGACGTGTTTTAGTGGCACGTGATATACCTACATGAAGGTGGGCTCGTGTAGGTCTTACGTATGAAAGTTGTGGGAAAGAAAAGTCTAGTGTTGTGCTCCAAATATCCAAGTCACGGTAAAGGACACACCAAAGAATTTAAATAGAAAGTGGGAGTTCATGAGATAATGATTAACAATAAATAACCAAGTTAAAGCATGAAATGAAGATAATTCAGTTTCTAGTAGATCAAGGTAAAATAAGTTAGAAATACAATTTCTAGAGATATGATAGCCACTTAGATGGGGTACGATCAAGGAACAATCTAATCATTTCTTAAGTTTCAAATGATTAGATGGTCATGACTAAAAGATCTAGAATTGAGGGAAGGTCGAGTAAGTCAAAAGATATGTTCATCGGTTTGGTCGATGACTAACTATATTTGTGTATATGCAATACCATAATCATAGGTGCATTGACAATCTAATGTAGAATACTTCTATCTCACTAGGGTAAACCTTACTTGTTTCTTGGTCCTTCACCAATATATGATCTAATCTAAAATTTAAAGTTTCCTCCAAATTTTCTCAATCAAATTTCCAAGATATTCCACCAGATCATCTTAGGCTATCAAGTTTAATCCAATTTAAACTTCAAAATAACCCTTGTATATCGCAAATCAAATAAATTTTTTTTTTCCAAAATCTTAAACTCAATATTTAAATAAGTTTATCAACCGAAATTTATAAATTGAAACAAAATAACTCCCGAATTTAATTATATATCCTTTAGATGTGTATATCTAGCTTCCAATGAGTCACAACTACTCCTCAAAAGTGAATTTTTTTTTCCCAAAATTTAAATATCCATAATAAAAGGCCTTAAACTCGAAATTTAAATAACTCTATAAATCATAGATCATAGAACAAGATTTGAAATTTGAATTTTTCCTTCAAAGTCGAGATCTTCCAAAAATTGAAATTTTTTTTTTTTTTTTTTTTTCCTCTCTTCAAAATTTAAATAACTTATAACTCGTACACGCAAATTTTAAAACCTCAAGTTCTTTCCCTTCTAAACTTTCGTCTCTCTAGTCATCTACAAAATCATAATTTAAACTCTAAAAAAATCTCGAGATATCCCACTTAAAGTTAACCATAAATCAAGTGTCACAATATAAAAACTTAAATCATAACTATTTCACAATTTCGAATTTCATAAAAATATGCTTTCTCGATCTAGCTATCCCCTTGTGTATACCACCTTGTAAATTTAAAGTAAAATCTCAACTATCCTTTGATGGCGGTAATATGCTACTACCCAACTTGGAATTACTAATCATATCTCTAGGAAAATAAATGTCTTTATACTCAAATATAACCTCAATAGATATTAATTGTCAATGCAATCTATCTAGCCATGTGTTTAACCTATGGGCATATACTAGTGTAGTCATCTTACTAAACACGAAACTAAGAAATTTACGGTAGAAGGAGTCAAGCAAGATGCAATTCAAGGAGGTCGAACGAGAGTTCGAAATTTGAAGTCAAGAAAGGATGTCAAGTAGGTGGATGAGATTCTAGACTCTAATCCTATATTGCAGGCCCGTTCGGTACAGTCATGTAACCGAAACGGCAACTAGACCTGCATGGGCCACCACAAAAACATGTAACGCCCCAGTCCCAAAATACGTAGGACCAAGTACGTAGACATGCCAGCTGTATACATACGAAATACATGGATCTCGTATGTATACATAAGCTGTAAATGTAGTAATCTAAGACAACTAAATCTCACCCACAAAGATAAATAATAATATAAAGCAATTTTGAGTTTGTCATGTACACCATAGTTGGGCGGAGACAAAGTCCACTACCAACTAATTTAAATAGAGAAGAAATATACAAAGAAAGTGATTGGTCGAGCGAAGCAATGACAAGTCCAAAAGCAGTCATCACAATGGAAGGAATGGCCTTAGCTAGAGCACCTGCAAGAAGTCACGAAAACACATACTTGGGAAAAAAAAAACCAGGTCCTCAGAGGGACGTAACAAGACACATAATATCATGCCATAAACTGAATAAATAAGCTCAATAGAAAAGTATGCATGAGTAAAGGTTTCTAACCATTCTATGTGGATTTCAATTTAGAGGACAACGTTCTACGCAGGGGCTGTCTCAAGCATGTAATAAAGAGTGGCCAACAAGTAGCGCTCATCCGAGACACTATCGGCCGGGTAACACGTAGCGCTCATCCGAGACACTATCTCCCAAAATGTGTATAAAAAGTAGCCCCTACGCTAGTAGCTGTCCCCTCCCCCCAATGATACTATACGTGCATCGTAAACACGACACACCAACACATGTCGTTTCCACAACACGAGTTTATAATAGATAACTGTCAAGTCTTCTAACATGCCTCTATTGACAGTTATTTCTACGCATGCGCACGGGTGATCAGCCAACACGCAAGTGACCCCTATATGATACTCACAACTCTCACACACAACTCGTGTACCATCGTGACAAGTCAATGAGACACACTAAATTTGACGGTAGTCACTTAACTCTAAGCCAAAAATATAGTAATTTGCATTTACATATAATTTTAAAAAGAACAACTAAAACATGCATGATATTGAGCAGAAAATTTAAACAGTAAAGGCAAGGTGTCTTGCCTGTCATTACGCCTGGTGTTGTGTAATGTTTCGACATGTTCTGTTTTGTCCAATAGTCAAGATCGATGTGTAAGAGTCCGAGATTTGCGAGAAAACAAAAGAGGTGATTAGTAATGCTCAAGACCCGACAATAGATGGGAATTTGTGGAGAAAAAAAGTATTTATACATTTTTTTTTTAGAATATACTTTAAACTTTAAATATCTTTTGAGATAAGACTATGTTTACCAAAACAAAATTTTACATAGAGAAACTATAGTTTATTAGTAAAAACATTTTAGATAAAGAATTTAGGAAATCATTTATTTATTAGAGAATTATGGGTAGAATTAGTTCTAGATAAATATTAATAATATAGAATTATCTTTACCGTAGTTTGAAATATAGGCAAAGCCAAATATTTTTGTTACAATATAATTTAGGAATAATAACATATACTTCTAAATATTTATGTATTACAAATGACCCCACAATATTGATAATAAAAAATTCTTTGAAAAATTATCTATGCAATTAGGCTAATACTATAAATACATAAAATAGCATAATTATATATCAAATAAAATAAAATAATAATAATAATCCTAATAAGAAAAATAAATTAGTATATACAAATAAGAACAATAATAATAATAATAATAAATAATAAATAATAATAAAAAAAATGATAATAATGATAATGATGATGATAATAATAATAATTATAATATTAACTATAATAATAAAATAAGCCTATACAATCCCTAAACCATTTCCCACCTTTACCAAACTTTTCAGAAGAGAGAGAGAGAGAGAAAAGAATCGAGAAGGGGAGGGAAGCTTACCGACGTTCCTCGGCGGCTCCGACGGTCAACTGCTCCGGCGGGGTTTGGAGCACGCCGAGCGGAAAGGAGAGGAGAGAGGAGGCGCGGAGTTCGACGGGCGCGGCGGCGCACGGCGGTCCCGAGGTGATCTGAAGGCGGTCGGCGGTCGCAAGGTGACGGGCGGCGCGGCGTCGGATCTGACGGGAAGTGAGGGCGGATGGAAGCGGCGGAGGCGCTGCTGACGTTAGGTGGAGGAGCTCGGACAGGAGCGGCGGGTGGTGCTCCCCCGAGCTCGGAGGGGTGTTGCGAAGCGGCGGTGAAGTTTTGGTGGAGCGCGGTGCTCCGCACAGTCCACGGCGAGAGGTCGCCGGCCTGGTGGCGTGATGAAGCCGGCGTCGCGCGGCTCTGAGGAAGCGGGGAAGTCGGACGGCGGAGGGCAGACGCCGGCGGTCCAGCGCCGGGGTTTGGGCGACGGAGTTCCGGCTCGGCTCGGCTCGGTGAGGGTTTCTTTCCCTTCCTCCTTCTTTCCTTCTGTTGATGGTGGTTAGGGCGGTGATGTTGTCGGAGATGGTGGTGGTGGTGAGTCATCCTGTGGTGGTTGGGGGTTGTCGAGGGCCGTTGGGGTGGACGGGATGTGGCTGATGAAACGTTGGTAGTTGGCGAGCGGTCGGGGTGCTGATGACAGCGAGGGTTAGGATAGGGATAGGTTGTCTTAGGTGTCGGCGTGTCCTGTAGGACACCGAACATGGGAGAGGATTGATGGATGTGTCCGGGTCGGACACATCGTAAAAATGTATATGTAAAAGAAAAATAGTGGAAGGGGTAGTCGACACGGACACGATGCACATGGTTGTGGTTTGTGGTCGATGGAGAGTTTGTGGAGGAAATTTGTGGAGAAATAATGAATGATAGGAATTGGAGGAGTACCTGCCTATTTATAGGATGTGGGAATTTCCAATTAGATAAGAATTAGGATTAGTTTAAACCCAAAATAGAAAATTCGTAATTTAATTTAAATCAATTTAAAACCAATCCAAATACAATCCAATTTTAAATCAAATTAAATTTTTAGCTCAAAATCAAATGGGATAATTCAAACTTCAACATTTAACTATTTAAATAAATTCATGGAATCAAATCAAAGATTTAAATCGCCAATATAATTCAAAAATGTATTTTCAAAAATACCTATAATAATAATTTCGAAAATAATAAATATTTAAATATCTTTTTGAATAATAAAATATTAATTTTAATAACTTTTCGAAAATTATATTTTTAGATAAATAAATAATTACGAAATATATGTATGCACAAATAATGCATACATGCTTTTCCTAGTATATAATAAAATATTATTTATGACTAATAATTGCTAAAACAAAAGGCTTTTTATAGCAAGAATAATAATTATATAATATTTTGAAATAAAAGTAAAAATATTTTTCTAATAATATGTACGCTCGCACATATTCGCACTCGTCGAGCAATTTCGAAAATCAAAATGTCGCGCGTGACGTACAATACGATTATGCGACGTACAATACAAATTTTTAAATCGGTACCAAAAAATACAGTAGAAATTTAGGGGTTTTACACCCACCATGCTTGGCCGGCCATGACAGCCCCCCCCCCCCCCCCCTATCTTCCTTCTTCACAAAGTAACATTCCTTCTCTCTCTCTCTTTCCAACTCATTTCTTTCCAAGCTTTTTCCTTTTTCCAACTCAATTAGGTATGTATTAATCTCTCTATTTAATCATCTTTTGCATTTAGTTCTTTCACATTAAATGGAGAGGAGGAGATTCTCTTCCATTTGCCCACAAATTTGTAGGTTTTTCCTAGAAAAATAGGTTAAGGATTTATTAGAATTTAATCATTTTGTGAATGATATATATATATATACATATATATATATATATACATGTGTGTTTATGTGTGTGTATTTAATTATGTAATTGTGTGTGTGTAGAGGAGAGTGATTTTGTGTCATGGGGATGGTGGTGTTGGGAGAGTGGTGTGTGTGTTTGTGTTGTGTGAGGATGTGTGTGTGTGTGTTTATATATATATATATATATATATATATATATATATATATATATATATATATATATATATATATATATATAGTTATATATATATAGTTATATGAGTGTATGTATATATATAGATATGAGTATATTTATATATATACATGGATGTGTGTATATGGATGTGTGTGTGTGTGTTATATATATATTTGGAGGGATGGATAGATATCTAGATAGATTATATATAGATATCTAGTATATATATCTAATATATATATATTATAATATATATATATATATATATATATATATATATATATATATATCTATATATATATATATTATATATATATATCTATATATATATATTATATATAATATATATTTTTATTTTATTTTTTTTATCTATATATATATATATATATATATATATAGAGAGAGAGAGAGAGAGAGAGAGAAGAGAGAGAGGAGAGAGAGATATATATATATATATATATATATATATATATATATATATATATATATATATATATATATATATATATATATATATATATATATGAAGTGTATATATATAGAAGTAGAAGAGGAGATGAAGAAGAAGATTAAACGCAGCAGCAGCAGCAGCTTGCTGCAGCAGTAGCAGCAGCTACCTGCTGCCAGGATCCCCCCCTATTTTGGCTTTAAGCCTAATAAAACACCCCCTTTTTCACCTATGTGTATAGGTATATATATAGATATATATATATATATGTATTATATATGGTTGGAATCATAGAGAAGAGTAGAAAAAGATTATGGAATGAGAAGTTAGAAAAGAATTAGAGGTTAGAAGAAAAGATAGGAAGAAGTTAGAAGAAAAGGGAAAAAGCTAGAATAGGAAAAGGGGAAAAACCGAGTTAGAGGGCGAAACGGAGCTCGGAGTATCCGATTGAGTTGAAACTTGGCGTGGGGCATGAATACGTGATTTAGATTTTGCGGGTAGGCTTCCGGGTGGAATTCGGGGTCGTAGGGCGCCCGTATCGCGCCGTATCGGTGCGTATCTTGAAATATTCAAGATTTTGACAACGGGCCGTATCGTGGACCGAATGTCCACGATACCTAGGTATTTTGGTTGATATTATATGTATAGGCTAGTATCATACTACCCTAGGGAGATCGGGTCAAAATACCAAGCGTAGGTAGGCTAACTGGATAGTTGCCGAAGCTAGAATTTTTCCCTTTTTAAGGGTAAAATAGGATATTGGCCTACGGCCAAGATATGAGTTTCGAAGTCCAAGATGGACTTGGATATGGGTTGTAGAGGTTGGTAATAGTTAGAAATAGTCGCCTAGACCTAGTCTTGGCCCCGGTTGACCACGGTTGACTTTTTGGATCAAAAGTCAACTATGGGTCAACACTTTACCCAAATTAGTCCCAATTTCCATTAGACTTTTGTAGTTGACCAAAAGTCAACTATTAGTCACCATTGACCTAGGGTTGACCATGGTTGACCTAGAGTTGACCAGAGTTGACCAGTTGACCAAAAGTCAACTGTAGGCCAACTCTTGATCCCGTTTGACTTTCTTCGACTTGTTTTGACCCGTGATGCCTGGTATGACCTAGGATTGACTTGGCTAGGTTTAGATTGACTTGATATAACTTGTTTTGACCTAGATTGACTTGACAGGACTTAGTGTGACTCAGTGAGACCTAGTTTGACCTAGATTGCATATCATTCATTGTAAATCATTCCTAAACTTGTTTAAACCTAAATTAACTTACAGTATCTCATATTTAGGTCTTCTGATACCGCTCTGAGCATTGATATACCATACAGCTCAGGACAGCAGGCGAGTACATTCACCGATAGTTTTTATTGTCTTGATATTTGTTATATCCGATTCAGTCGTAGTGTCTTACTTGATTCTCAGACACGATAGTTCACGGACTAGTATTGTCGGATTCCTGTCATGAGATGTCATTCCTGGATTTCTTGGAATACTGGTACTTGCTTAGTCTTGATTCTCGTACTTGTATTGATGCCGATTCCTGAAGAGGACTTGCTCCCCTCTTTGGAAATCCCGCGTCATGACGTGCTATGTCCGGATCCGTATACTATTCGGGGAATGGGGAATATTATAGATAGTGTGATCAATGCCCACCTTGAGTTACTACTTGTATCATAGCTATACCCTCACCTCACGATGGGTATAGCCTGACCTGTGCTACTACTTGCTCCATAGCTTACCATTCCGGCCGGGCCGAGTCCACGTACTTGTAGCCGGTCGGCTGGAAGCCTGATTCTTGACCCATACCGATCACATTAGGCTATAATATTCGAGGCACATTTTATATTTATTTTCCTTGTCATATATCATGTTTTGTTCTATACTCAGTACTTTCTCACCATGCATGATATACAGTTACTCACATGCTCTACATGCCTTACATTGTACCTTGATTGGAGACTAAGTTCTGCTCGGGAGAAGAGTTACAACCCCGGTCCTTGTTTGGTTTAAGGGTTGTAACTCGGCTTCCGAATGGTTCCCAAGTCTTCATATATCTTTGTCTTGTAGTTCATTATACTGTCTCTTATAGAACTTGTCAATTCATATGGAACTGTTGTTAGTGTTTGTACTTGCTCATTTTCCTGACAGGATACCGTTATGATATATTACAGATGATTCTGATGCGGACTGCTCGACCTATTATAGGCTCGAGTCAGATGGTGTAGCCTTAGATCGTGGCCTTATAGTGGAGCCACTAGATTTTGTACTTCCAGAGTAGTGTAGGTTAGCTAGGTTTGACTGGACTGCGATCCAGCTAGCTTATCAGACTGTAGTTTCTATATTCTATTTTGATACTCTGGGATGTTGTATATATCTGGACTTGTATTAGACTGTGGACTTATTTTACTCTTCATCTATCATATGTCTTTCCTCTGAGCTATCTAACTTAGTTTTATTCTGTGATTGAGACTGTATTGATATGTCACCTCCATTCGGAGAGTATATACTGTACAGGTACATTTTAACTGTTAGTCGTAGGTATTTACAGACGTTATATACAGTGTTCTACCGCCGATACTGCGGCGTAGGCTGGACGTACCCACTTCTCGTGCCCCTAATCAGGGTGCGGGTCGTGACACGTTTTTGTGGTGGCCCACGCAGGTCCAGTGTCGCAATTAGTGCGATCTCGTAATGGTGCTCGACTTAGAGTACTAATTACGAGCATGCGATTAGGACGTAGGACCTAGGACATGATAGGAGTTTCTCAATCACACTTAGGAAATTTCTGATCTTTTGATTATCATGATTATTCTCCTTGTATTAAATTAACTGTCCTTCTTTGATAATCTACTCATGTGCCATATTGATCTCTTGTTTTAATTCGTCTCCAGGATGACGAAGACACATCCGCAGGCCTCTTGATCGAGTAGCTTGCCTGAGAGATCTGATCAGGCCGAGGAGGAGGTTCATGAGACTGCCCCCAGTGATTCTACTATTCCAGAGACCCAGGCAGTTGCGCAGGGAGGTCTACCACCTCCACCCCAGAGGGTTACGGCCGTTCTTCCAGAGATACTGCCGCCACTATCACCGATACCGACGGATACACATCACATGTTCCTTCTCCTTCAGCAGATGATGGAGACACAGCGGGCCCAGGCAGAGGCATCGCAGCGCCAGTCGGAGGCATCACACCGACAGATCGAGATGCTGAGGCAGAGTATGGAGAACTCGCATCAGCTTGCCCTTGCAGCAGTAGAGAGAGTGGCACCGGGTACGGTACAGGGCCCTACTGGCCAGCAGCCGTACCAGCAGCAGTCCAGGCCGGGGACAGTGTTGGACTTCAGGAAGATGAGCTCCAGGGACTTTTCAGGCACGGAGGGCATCCTTTACGCAGACGACTGGCTAGAGGATGTAGAGCGGAGCATGGAGCTGGCAGAGCTTCCTAGAGCGCTTTGGGTTTCGGCTGCAGCCAGCCGATTCTTCGACATTGCGCTGACATGGTACCGCACGGATCCTCGTGCGTCGGTGAGAGGGCTGACTTGGGAGAACTTTCGGAGGCTCTTCAAGGAGAAGTTCTTCCCGGACGTGGCTCTTACAGCATCGGAGGGCCAGTTCGTGGGTCTAGTTCAGGGGAACTCGTCGGTGGACGAGTATGCAGCTGAGTTCTTCCGCCTTAGCAGGTTCGCTCCCGGTATGATCCAGGATGAGGGGCAGAAGGCTCGTAAGTTCCGCAGGGGACTTATTCATGCAGTGCACACCCGCACCTCGGGTCGCCGAGACGCGACGTTCGATCAGATACTGATGGACGCGCAGATCGCAGAGAAGGACTTTGGCCTCAGGCCGAAGAGGAGCGGAGATACTCTGGGGGCGAGTTCCAGTGCGGGACCGGCCAAGCGCTCCCACTTTCAGCAGCAGCAGCAGCAGAGGCCGTTTCAGCAGCAGCCTCAGTTGCAGATCCAGCAGGCACCGGCGCGTGCCCAGCAGCATCAGGGTCAGGGCTAGAGACAGACCCAGCAGTGTGCCTTCTGCGGGAAGACGGGGCACAACAGAGACGTATGCCGGAGGAGGTTAGGCGCTTGCCTATTCTGCGGAGGGATCGACCACCAGCTGAAGGGCTGCCCTGCTCGGGCAGCCAAGGGAGGCCAGGACAGGGTGCAGCCGGCTAGAGGACCAGCGGTTCAGCAGAGGGGTCCTCCACTCCAGACACAGCAGCAATGTTTTGTCCAGCACCAGAGGGGAGCACCCGCGGGCAGGGTGTTCGCTTTGGCAGCAGAGGAGGAGGCAGAGCCCGTGGGAGATGTTGTAGCAGGTCATGTTCTCCTAAATTCTTTCCCTGCTTTCGCCTTATTTGATTCTGGGGCGACCCATAGTTTTGTGTCTGTTTCTTTTGCTCTGAGACACAATATTATTGCTGAATATATGGGTAGGACTTGCAAGATTATGACCGGGGAAGGTATTATCCTGGTTAATAATATTTGCAAGGGGCGAAGAGTCACTCTGAGAGGCCGGGACTTGAGTGCGTGTCTGCTCGTAATGTCCCTACCGAGGTACGATATGGTACTCGGTATGGATTGGTTGAGCATGCACCATACTAGCATTGATTGTAGAGGAGACAGAGTTCTTTTTAGGACGCCGGGTGAGCCAGAGATCGAGTTTGCTCGAGGAGCAGCGGAGCCAGAGGCTGGATTCTGTGGAGCTTTGTTGGCGGGGCAGGATTTGCCACATCCGTTGATTGCTGAGTTCTCGGATGTCTTTCCCGAGGAGTTGCCGGGGATGCCGCCAGACAGGAACATTGAGTTCTCCATAGACTTGGTGCCGGGCGCCGAGCCCATCTCGCAGCATGTCTATAGGGTGAACAACAGCGAGTTGATAGAGCTGAAGAAGCAAGTCGACGAGCTGCAGGACAAGGGGTTCATCAGATCCAATTCTTCGTCCTGGGGAGCGCCAGTCCTGTTCGTGCCGAAGAAGGACGGTACATCCTGCATGTGCATTGATTACCGGGCGCTCAACAATCTCACTATCAAGAATAGGTATCCTTTGCCGAGGATCGACGACTTGTTCGATCAGCTGAGTGGGGCAAAGGTCTTTTCGAAGATAGATTTGAGGTTCGGGTATCACCAGCTGAAGGTGAGGCGGGATGACATTCCCAAGACGGCATTTCGGACTCGGTACGGCCAGTACGAGTTTACAGTGATGCCATTTGGGTTGACCAATGCTCCCGCGGTGTTCATGAACTTGATGAACAAGGTATTCCATCAGTACCTTGACAAGTTCGTGGTGGTCTTCATAGACGATATCTTGATCTATTCGAAGACGCAGGAGGAGCATGAGGAGCACTTGAGAGTTATGTTAGAGACTCTGAGGAGGGAGCAACTCTATGGGAAGCTTTCGAAGTGTGAGTTCTTCTTAGACCAGGTGGAGTTCCTAGGTCATGTTGTGACCGAGTACGGGATTTCAGTAGACCAGAGGAAGATTTCGGCAGTGGAGTCTTGGTCTACGCCCAGTTCAGTTGCCGAGGTTCGGAGCTTTCTGGGTTTGGCTGGTTATTACCGGAAGTTCGTCCAGGACTTCTCGAGGATTGCAGAGCCGATGACTAGACTCACCAGGAAGGACGTGGAGTTCGTCTGGACTGATGAGTGTCAGGCTGCATTCGATGAGCTGAAGAGGAGGTTGACTTCAGCTCCGATCCTGACTTTGCCATCTGGGTCAGGAGGGTTCTCGATCTTCAGCGATGCTTCCGGGAAGGGTTTAGGGTGTGTTCTTCAGCAGCACGGGAAGGTGATTGCCTATGCATCCAGGCAGTTACGTCCTCATGAGAAGAACTATCCTACTCATGATCTGGAGTTGGCCGCGGTTATATTTGCTTTGAAGTTGTGGAAGCATTACCTGTACGGAGAGCGAGTTGAGATCTTCACAGATCACAAGAGCTTGAAGTACGTGTTCACTCAGAAGGAGTTGAACATGCGACAGAGGCGGTGGTTAGAGCTGATGAAGGACTTCGATATATCCTTGCAGTACCATCCGGGGAAGGCCAACGTAGTTGCAGATGCCTTGAGCAGTTATCCTGTTGCTATGTTCTTGACGACAGATCATTATTTGTTGGCCGACCTGGATAGTTTGGGTATCGAGGTCATCATTCCGGGCATGGAGATCCAGATGTGGGGTTTGCAGATTCAGTCTGAGCTGATGGATAGAGTCAGGTCAGCGCAGTATGATGATGTTGCCCTGAGAAGCATCAGGGAGCAGGTGAGGATGAGCTTGCTTGACGATTTCTCTGTAGCCGAAGATGGGTCGTTGCGGCACGGTACTAGGCTGTGCGTTCCGCGTGGAGAGCTTCGGGGGGAGGTTCTTCAGGAGGCGCATCGCTCTCAGTATTCTATGCATCCTGGAGCCAACAAGATGTATAGGGACCTGAGAGAGCACGTATGGTGGTATGGCATGAAGCGCGAGGTAGCTCAGTTTGTATCTCGTTGTCTTGTGTGTCAGCAGGTGAAGGCCGAGAGGCAGAGACCAGGTGGATTGCTACAGCCGCTACCCATTCCCGAGTGGAAGTGGGAGCACATCACCATGGACTTTGTATCTGGACTTCCACGGTCGCCAGGAGGGAAGGACGCGGTTTGGGTCATAGTTGATAGATTGACCAAATCGGCCCACTTTTTGCCTTTCAAAGTGGGTTTGTCTACGGAGAGGCTGGCTGAGCTGTATGTTCGTCAGATTGTGAGATTGCACGGAGTTCCGGTGAGCATAGTTTCAGATCGGGATAGCCGATTCACTTCCCACTTCTGGAGGAGTTTGTAGGCTAGCTTGGGCACCTCGCTCAAGTTTAGTACTGCTTATCATCCTCAGACAGACGGGCAGTCGGAGAGGACCATCCAGACCTTGGAGGATATGCTTCGCACATGTGTGCTAGATCTCGGGGGTTCTTGGGAGGACCATCTTCACCTGGTAGAGTTTGCTTACAACAACAGCTACCAGGCCAGTATAGAGATGTCACCATTTGAGGCTCTATATGGACGGAGATGCCGTACTCCTTTGTCTTGGGACGATGTTGGCGAGCGGGCGCTTCTTGGGCCGGAGATGGTTGTGGATGCGGCCGAGAAGGTCAGATTGATTAGAGACAGACTCCGGATGGCTCAGGATAGGCAGCGGCATTGGGCCGATAGTCACCGGAGACCGTTAGAGTTCGAGGTTAGTTTCAGTTCTTGTCATGTTTGTTGTGATTGTTTGTTAGTTGTGTGTTGAGTTTTTGTCTTGTGTCTAGGTTGGTGACATGGTATTTCTGAGGATATCCCCGACACGTGGCACTATTCGCTTTGGCGGCGGTGGGAAGCTCAGTCCGCGCTACATCGGACCTTTCACCATCTTAGAGAGGATCGGTGCAGTAGCCTACCGACTGGACTTGCCTACCAGGCTCGAGGGAGTGCACAACGTGTTTCATGTATCCCAGCTGAGACGGTACGTGGCAGATCCTAGCCACGTATTGGACCATTCAGCGATACAGGTGGGACCTACTCTCAGCTATCCAGAGCAGCCAGTGGAGATTCTGGATCGCAGGGAGAAGGTGCTCCGGAACCAGGTCATACCCTTGGTTCGGGTTGCGTGGAGACATCACTCTCCAGGTGAGTCTACCTGGGAGAGGGAGGACGACATGCGGGAGCGTTTCCCTTATCTTTTCGCGCCCTGAGGTATAAATTTATTTCCTTTAATTCTGTTTGTGATTTTCTGTGCTTGTTGTCTTCAATTTCGAGGACGAAATTTTTTTAAGGTGGATAGACTTGTCACCCTCACTTTTCCCAGTTAGGGGTAAAATGGTAATTTTTTATTTTATATTATTTTGGGAATTTTATTTCATGAATATTATTATTTAATTATTATAGGAGTCGGGGTCGAATTTCATCGCATTTCGAGTTAATTCGGGACCCCGGTGAATTTCGACTTGAGCTGTAATTAGCATGTTAGCTAACCATGGCCCACCACACTAAATTTTAGGGTTTAAGAGTTTGGACTAGTTTTCCATGAGTAATTTAGTTTAATTATGATTTTTATTTATTTTTAGCAACTTTCTAAACCTAATTTGGAATTTATTTAATATTAGGCTTAGGGAGGGGCAAACTTGTAATTTACAAGTGCCCCTCACACCCCCACCATGCTTGGCCGGCCATGACAGCCCCCCCCCCCCCCCCCCTCTCTTCCTTCTTCACAAAGTAACATTCCTTCTCTCTCTCTCTTTCCAACTCATTTATTTCCAAGCTTTTTCCTTTTTCCAACTCAATTAGGTATGTATTAATCTCTCCATTTAATCATCTTTTGCATTTAGTTCTTTCACATTAAATGTAGAGGAGGAGATTCTCTTCCATTTGCCCACAAATTTGTAGGTTTTTCCTAGAAAAATAGGTTAAGGATTTATTAGGATTTAATCATTTTGTGAATGATATATATATATATATATATATATATATATATATATATATATATATATATATATACATATATATATACATGTGTGTTTATGTGTGTGTATTTAATTATGTAATTGTGTGTGTGTAGAGGAGAGTGATTTTGTGTCATGGGGATGGTGGTGTTGGGAGAGTGGTGTGTGTGTGTTTGTGTTGTGTAAGGATGTGTGTGTGTGTGTTTATATACATCTATATATATATATATATATATATATATATATATATATATATATATATATATATATATATATATATATAGTTATATGAGTGTATGTATATATATAGATATGAGTGTATTTATATATATACAAGGATGTGTGTATATGGATGTGTGTGTGTGTTATATATATATTTGGAGGGATGGATAGATATCTAGATAGATTATATATAGATATCTAGTTATATATATATATATATATATATATATATATATATATATATATATAGATATATATATATATATATATATATATATATATATATATATATATATATATATATATATATATATGAAGTGTATATATATATAGAAGTAGAAGAGGAGATGCAGAAGAAGATTAAACGCAGCAGCAGCAGCAGCTTGCTGCAACAGTAGCAGCAGCTACCTGCTGCCAGGATCCCCCCCCTATTTTGGCTTTAAGCCTAATAAAACACCCCCTTTTTCACCTATGTGTATAGGTATATATATAGATATATATATATATATATATATATATATATATATATATATATATATATATATATATATATATATATATATGTATTATATATGGTTGGAATCGTAGAGAAGAGTAGAAAAAGATTATGGAATGAGAAGTTAGAAAAGAATTAGAGGTTAGAAGAAAAGATCGGAAGAAGTTAGAAGAAAAGGGAAAAAGCTAGAATAGGAAAAGGGGAAAAACCGAGTTAGAGGGCGAAACGGAGCTCGGAGTATCCGATTGAGTTGAAACTTGGCGTGGGGTATGAATACGTGATTTAGATTTTGCGGGTAGGCTTCCGGGTGGAATTCGGGGTCGTAGGGCGCCCGTATCGCGCCGTATCGGTGCGTATCTTGAAATATTCAAGATTTTGACAACGGGCCGTATCGTGGACCGAATGTCCACGATACCTAGGTATTTTGGTAGATATTATATGTATAGGCTAGTATCATACTACCCTAGGGAAATCGGGTCAAAATACCAAGCGTAGGTAGGCTAACTGGATAGTTGCCGAAGCTAGAATTTTTTCCTTTTTAAGGATAAAATAGGATATTGGCCTACGGCCAAGATATGAGTTTCGAAGTCCAAGATGGACTTGGATATGGGTTGTAGAGGTTGGTAATAGTTAGAAATAGTCACCTAGACCTAGTCTTGGCCCCGGTTGACCACGGTTGACTTTTTGGATCAAAAGTCAACTATGGGTCAACATTTTACCCAAATTAGTCCCAATTTCCATTAGACTTTTGTAGTTGACCAAAAGTCAACTATTAGTCACCATTGACCTAGGGTTGACCATGGTTGACCTAGAGTTGACCAGAGTTGACCAGTTGACCAAAAGTCAACTGTAGGCCAACTCTTGATCCCGTTTGACTTTCTTCGACTTGTTTTGACCCGTGATGCCTGGTATAACCTAGGATTGACTTGGCTAGGTTTAGATTGACTTGATATAACTTGTTTTGACCTAGATTGACTTGACAGGACTTAGTGTGACTCAGTGAGACCTAGTTTGACCTAGATTGCATATCATTTATTGTAAATCATTCCTAAACTTGTTTAAACCTAAATTAACTTACAGTATCTCATATTTAGGTCTTCTAATACCGCTCTGAGCATTGATATACCATACAGCTCAGGACAGCAGGCGAGTACATTCACTGATAGTTTTTATTGTCTTGATATTTGCTATATCCGATTCAGTCGTAGTGTCTTACTTGATTCTCAGACACGATAGTTCACGGACTAGTATTGTCGGATTCCTGTCATGAGATGTCATTTCTGGATTTTTTGGAATACTGGTACTTGCTTAGTCTTGATTCTCGTACTTGTATTGATGCCGATTCCTGAAGAGGACTTGCTCCCCTCTTTGGAAATCCCGCGTCATGACGTGCTATGTCCGGATCCGTATACTATTCGGGGAATGGGAAATATTATAGATAGTGTGATCAATGCCCACCTTGAGTTACTACTTGTATCATAGCTATACCCTCACCTCACGATGGGTATAGCCTGACCTGTGCTACTACTTGCTCCATAGCTTACCATCCCGGCCGGGCCGAGTCCACGTACTTGTAGCCGGTCGGCTGGAAGCCTGATTCTTGACCCATACCGATCAAATTAGGCTATAATATTCGAGGCACATTTTATATTTACTTTCCTTGTCATATATCATGTTTTGTTCTATACTCAGTACTTTCTCACCATGCATGATATACAGTTACTCACATGCTCTACATGCCTTACATTGTACCTTGATTGGAGACTAAGTTCTGCTCGGGAGAAGAGTTATAACCCCGGTCCTTGTTTGGTTTAAGGGTTGTAACTCGGCTTCCGAACGGTTCCCAAGTCTTCATATATCTTTGTCTTGTAGTTCATTATACTGTCTCTTATAGAACTTGTCAATTCATATGGAACTGCTGTTAGTGTTTGTACTTGCTCATTTTCCTGACAGGATACCGTTATGATATATTACAGATGATTCTGATGCGGACTGCTCGACCTATTATGGGCTCGAGTCAGATGGTGTAGCCTTAGATCGTGGCCTTATAGTGGAGCCACTAGATTTTGTACTTCCAGAGTAGTGTAGGTTAGCTAGGTTTGACTGGACTGCGATCCAGCTAGCTTATCAGACTGTAGTTTCTATATTCTATTTTGATACTCTGGGATGTTGTATATATCTGGACTTGTATTAGACTGTGGACTTATTTTACTCTTCATCTATCATATGTCTTTTCTCTGAGCTATCTACCTTAGTTTTATTCTGTGATTGAGACTGTATTAATATGTCACCTCCATTCGGAGAGTATATACTGTACAGGTACATTTTAACTGTTAGTCGTAGGTATTTACAGACGTTATATACAGTGTTCTACCGCCGATACTGCGGCGTAGGCTGGACGTACCCACTTCTCGTGCCCCTAATCAGGGTGCGGGTCGTGACACGTTTTTGTGGTGGCCCACGCAGGTCCAGTGTCGCAATTAGTGCGATCTCGTAATGGTGCTCGACTTAGAGTACTAATTACGAGCATGCGATTAGGACGTAGGACCTAGGACATGATAGGAGTTTCTCAATCACACTTAGGAAATTTCTGATCTTTTGATTATCATGATTATTCTCCTTGTATTAAATTAACTGTCCTTCTTTGATAATCTACTCATGTGCCATATTGATCTCTTGTTTTAATTCGTCTCCAGGATGACGAAGACACATCCGCAGGCCTCTTGATCGAGTAGCTTGCCTGAGAGATCTGATCAGGCCGAGGAGGAGGTTCATGAGACTGCCCCCAGTGATTCTACTATTCCAGAGACCCAGGCAGTTGCGCAGGGAGGTCTACCACCTCCACCCCAGAGGGTTACGGCCGTTCTTCCAGAGATACTGCCGCCACTATCACCGATACCGACGGATACACATCACATGTTCCTTCTCCTTCAGCCGATGATAGAGACACAGCGGGCCCGGGCAGAGGCATCGCAGCGCCAGTCGGAGGCATCACAGCGTAGGCTGGACGTACCCACTTCTCGTGCCCCTAATCAGGGTGCGGGTCGTGACATGTACCATAACTATTCAAGTTGATTCTATCTTTATTTTATTATATAATTGTGGATGAGATTTAGCATGTCTTGGTTCTCTACATTTTACAGCTTATGTATTTATACGAGGATTCCATACATTGGAGTATTTTTCGTATATCTACAGCTGGCATGTCTATGTACATAGTCCTACGTATTTTGGGACTGGGGCGTTACAATAGTTTGGAAAGTTATCTCCCATTTCACCTGTTCACATATATAGATTTAAATTTGTTGGGAAATGACAAAATGATAATTAAAATGTACCTAAAACAGGGATGAAATAGAACGTACTGTTTAATTCAAAAACAACACATAAACAAAATAGCCCTTTAAACAAAAAAGAGTAAGAGCATTAATCTTACAATGCAAGTACACGAATCATTGAAATTATACTTCTACCCTACCATTTCCAGTAGAGTAATCATGCCATATGTGTTGTGCAATTTGATCACGCATGTCTTCCCAAGCCTTCTTGGCGGTTCGTCGGACTTGTGTACTAGTTTGGGAGTACTGTTCATATTGGAACAAATTTTCTTCAACGTCTTCCCCCTCAAAGTTATTCGGGTCATCCACAACTAACTCGTCTTTAGAGTCGACTCCAAGAATGTAGTTGTGTAAAACACAACATGCTAGTACAATATCAACCTGGGTAGGAAAGTCGTGGAATTTTTTCTCCCCTAGTATGCACCACCGGTTCTTCAACATAGCAAAGGCACATTCGATTTTACTACGCAACTTTGAATGCCTATAGTTGAACAGTTCCTTTGCATTGCTAGGATGACGATCCTTCTTAGGATTGATGTAGTACCTAACTCCACGATAAGGAGCAATAAAACCAGGCATCGTGGTGTAGCCAGCATCAACCAAGTAATACTTTCCTACAAAATTTGCAGACCACTTTATTCTTATATGTTGAAAGCAACTTTTGGAAAAGGAAAACAGAAATGTGTGAATGGTTCAAACTATTTACCTGTTATGACCTTTAGGCCATGTGGAGATGGCCTAGAAAGGACATCCTTTAAAACTGTCATGTCATTGGCACTACCTTCCCAACCAGCGAGGATATATGTGAACATCTTGTTAGGAGTACAAGCAGCTAACACATTTTGTGTTACTTGTTTTCTACCCCTAAACCTTGCTACTATAGAGGCTGGGAGGGTAGCCTGGACGTGTGTGCCATCTATCATCCCTACGCAATCCTATATTTCAATAAAATGCATTGTTAATGTCTACTACTACTAGCATAAGAGTTTTATTAAAATAACTTCAGTTTACCTCAAAGTACGGGAACCAATCCGCTGAATTCCTTATCTCCAATGGAGTTTCGGAACCGGGTTGCCTGACAAATCGTTCTCGGATGGTAGAAATTGTACCTAGAACTTTATTAAAATACCTATAAATTGTTTCTCCAGACCGAATAAATTCAATGCCACATACTCTATTTTTGGACTTATGTCCCAACATGTACAGGAATAGGGCAACTTGTTCCTCCACACAAACATATCTCGTATCGTGCAGTGACCCATTGGAACGAAGAATATTTGCCAGACCGTAGAAAGCACCATTACTCATCCTTAGATAGTGGACACAGTTATTTCGTCCGGCATTCAAAATTCGATACATATGTGCTTGCCTCCACTGTTCTCTAATTAGGGAGGGTTCCCTTGCAATACCCCGTCGGTCATTGTCCTCCATTTCAATTAGAGTCATAATTATGGTTATGACTGTTATTATACTAGCGATTGCCGCATTAAGTAATGGATCGTTGGGATTCGACAAATCTATCTACATAAAAATAAAAAACAATGAATCAACATTTCCAAAATCGTTCCTCGTGTATTTATTCATTATTTTATATTATTCAAGTTCGTAGATCTGGAAATAAACAGATCTGGAAAATAAATAACAGATCTGGAAGAAAACAAGCCGATCTGGAAAATATAGCCTATAATTTCTTCTCAACCAAACCATTTAACCCCAAAATCAGGTCTGTACCGCACATAGAAGGGGGATCACGAAAAAAATTCCCTATAAATTTAGATCTTTCTTTCTAGATCTGGGAAATATAGATCTGGAAAATATAGATCTGGGACGAACGTCCAAAAATATACATCTGGGAAATATAGATCTGGAAAATATAGATCTGGGACGAACGTCCAAAAATATAGATCTGGAAAATATACTTCTGGGACGAACGTCCAAAAAATTGAAAGAAAGATCTGGAAAATATAGATCTGGAAAATATAGATCTGGAAAATATACATCTCGAAAAAAATTCCCCAAAATTTTCTTACCAGGGGAAATTTTTTTACCTCAAAAAACTGTCGAACGCAGGAGGAAGGAGGTGACCGCACGAGAAGACCACTTTTCTCCAGCAACTGGCCTGCACAAGTGAGGAGAAACCCACAGCTCCACCGGAGTTACTCCCATTTTTGGGTGTAGGTGGAAAGTAACTCGGTGAGGGGACAAGACACTGTTGGGGGCCAGAGATTCCCCACTTCCCTCTCTATTTCTTCTTGCAACCAAACACTGGATCTGTGAAAGTGACGAGGGAGTTGCTGCATCTCTCGTCAAAAACCCACACTTTCCACTCACTCCCTCCCAACCAAACAGCCCCTATGAGTGATAAAGTTAGAGATTTTGTAAATCTTAAGGGGCGTTTGGTTCAAGTTTTTGAGGGTTGGAAATTGAATTTGAATTCCTTATCCATGTTTGGTATGTTTAGGATTGGAAATGAGGAGGGAATAGGAGGGGGTTAGGTGGAAAAGCTATTTCCATGGATGTGGGAAAGCTATTTCCAAGCTCCCCCTTGAGAATAGATTTACTTTTCTAGGAATGATATTTGACTATTTTGTTTAGACGGTTATACCCTCGCTTTATTTTCAAATTTTTAACTCTCATCCCAAACATGTGAATCATCATGAAATTAGTGAAAGGGTATAAAGTAAAACCAAATAAATTAAGATTCCTATCCATGTGTGAACCAAACATGAAAATAATTTTTTTTTAAATTTTGAACTACCTATTCCCAACCTAACCAAACATGGGTATGGAAATGTTGAATTCCTTTCCCATGGGAAAGGAATTGAAAACCTATTCCTAGAAATACAAAAACTTGATCCAAACGAGCCCTAAAGGTTTTTTGGCCTTATTAAAGGAGGATAATGGGGGGAGTCTCTACAAGAGATGATATTTTTTAAGATTCAAGGATATCCATCATTGCTACATGATCGTTCATTGGTAGGATTTGCATTTCAAGAGAGGAGGATGTGTGCTAATCGGAGTGTCATTAACTTAGTCTAGAAAATTGTCAATGATATCAAGTTCAGTGGACAATCGTCTGCTAAATACGATTTTAGTTTAGATTTAGGGGTTTTCAATTGCCATCATTGTAATGTCTCCTACTTGAGAAGTTGTAAATGATTATTTCTTGGGGACAAAGGACCAAATGCGTACATTAACATTATACCACCCAAACAAATACGCACTTACTCAACAAACGACGTAGCTTTTATTAACATAACCATTTGAAAGAATTAGTATTGATAGAAAATATGCGCATACTCAAACAAATATTTTCTATCAATGCTAATGTAGCTTCAGGGCCGGTCCTGAGCTGATGGAGGCCCGAGGCAAAAGTTCCAAAATGGGCCTCCGTACATAATATAAAAAAAGTATAAATAAAACAAAAAAATTGTTGTAGCTGTTTTGAGGTCTATTAGCTCAACATCCGGAGAATGAGATGAATATGTATGAAGCTTTTTCTCTTGTTAGATAGACTAATTTTATATATCTCCATGTATCTCTACAAGTCATCCCAACCTCTCTTTATATAGGGAGAGAGAGGTTGGGAGTTACAAAGTGAAAAGTCACTTGGGAGTTACAAAGTGAAGAGTCACCATGATGAGTTACAACACTCCCCCTTGGCTCTTCACAAACTCTGCTTGTAAATACCTCTGAGCTTCTTCGTCTGTCTGTAGCTTGCAGATTCAAATTTGACCACCTACTTGTGCCTTGTCAAAACCTTGCCAAAAAAAATCCAGTGGGAAAAACTTTGGTCGAAGGACAAAAGAGTACACACAGGTCAGTGTGATGGGGGTAAACTAACTATTGCAAAGGTGCCTCGTCAAAACTTTGTCAGGGAAAAACCCAGTGGGAAAAAAACCCGCTGATCTAAGGACAAAAGAGTACACGATGGTTTAGAAGTATGCAACTGGATACTCCCCCTGATCATAATAATCCTTAGTGAATAAGGGATTTGAACTGTGTCTCGTTAAAAAAAATCTTGCCAAGGAAAACCCAATGGAAAAAACTTGGTCTAAGGGAAAAAGAGTACACAAGCATACATCAGGATGCTCCTCTTTTCACTCGCACTCGACAGGGCGCGGGATATACGCACAACAGGGCGTTTGGAGGCGCTTGTTGGGGCGCTCGTTGGGGCGCTCCCCCTCACATGCACACAACAGGGTGCAGGAAACATGTTTCACTTAGGCTAGCTCTGAAAGTTTCCTAAGTCCAATTGCTCTGACATGTTTCTGGAACGAGTGTTTCGGCAGTGACTTGGTGAACAAGTCTGCACGATTATTCTTCGATCCAATGTGTTGTACTTCAATCTTCTGAAGCGCTTGTTGTTCATGTGTAAAGAACAACTTGGACGATATGTGCTTGGTAGCATCCCCTTTGATGTAACCATGTTTCGCTTGATCAATAACATCGATATTGTCCTCATAGACGACAACAGGTTCATCTGGAAGATCACATGTACTTCGAATATGGCCAATAACAGCTCGAAGCCATACACACTCTCTAGTCGCCTCATAGAGCGCGAGTAGCTCAGAGTGGTTCGTTGAAGTAGCCACTAAGGTCTGTTTGCGAGACCTCCAAGAAATTGTCGTATTCCCAATGTGTAGTGCCCCGTCCCGCAAAGTCAATCGGAGGAATCAAAACGCCGACGGCGTTCGGACTTAGCCTTGCAACGGCTTGCTCGGAGACATCGCTCAGGTGGGGTAGTTTCGGTGAACTCTCCTCATCTTTGCCTTCACATAATAAATCGTGTTTTCAACTTGCACAAGTTAGGCTTGATAATAAAAGCTACGCATCCACATAGCTAAGGGAATAATCCCGACGGTTTGAATCGAGTTAGAACATGGAAAACGTCCCACTGTCGGCTTAGAGTTGGTGCACGTCGTGCTTTGAAAATGACACTCGGTCCTTCGTCCCGTGGCTTGGGAGAAGGAAAGTTGGTCTGCGGTGCAAAAGCTGAGAGTTAGCCTAAGTCATAGGCGTCGCCCGCACAAATGCTTGTTAAAGCATGCACGGTCCTGTCCCGCAAGGCTTGGCATAGCCTTTGCTCGTCCCTTGGGTTAAGTTGTAGGCTTGAGTGGGTTAGGCAAAGTTATGCCGGTCGACCTAAGTTATTCTACGTGCTGTCCCGCTCATTCTGCGGTTGTCAAGATAAATAGTCCCACGAACCCAGGGCCCGTCATAGGAAGTATGACTTGGGCGATAGCGTTGCTTAGAACACGAGTCGGTTTAAGGCACGAGCCACGGTTGGTTCAATATGAGAGTTAGCCACGGTCGGTCGATACTTAAGGAACACGTTATATTCAAGTTAAGTTGGAAGGCTATGCAGTAGCCGTTCCCTGAGTTCAAAGAATGTTAAGTCTAAGCGATGGGTAGTCGCTGAGGCAACCATGGTTAGGGGCTCTGCAAAGGAAGTACAAAAAGCGGAAAGAGTAAAACAACCAAGTAAATGAATTGATAACATAACAAGCCCCAACGATATCCTAAAATACACCATGTAAACCCTTATGAACTTGGACAACTTGTCGACAAGGGGTGGTTTCTTCGAGCGGAGACCCGCGGCCACGGGACCGTCTCGGCCTAGGAAGAAACTGGTTGTAGCCGCGCTGGTTAGGCACCGCTGGTAAGGCGATCGGTAAGGCGGGGACTTTCATCGGGGCTCGCTACCTGCGTTGAAAGGGTCCCGTACTGCCAGGCTACGTCCAAGGCGGCTGGTTAGGCCAATCCCATAACAAACACTTAATATAAATTATTAACAACTGACATGGTAAGTTTTATGCCCGCAATGGCTGGTTAGGCCAGTGACCTTTCATATAGATGTGTCGGCACGGGCGGCAATCCGCGTGCGTGCCTTTGGATTGAGTTGAATATGTATGAGTTAAAAAGACACAATGTCTGAGCCTAAGATTTGGCTACAGCGAAGGCGACGTGCTTCGGCACGAGATGTGGCGTCGAGTGTTACGTTGTTGGCATAGAGTTGCATGAGTTAGGCTTGAGCTGTCGCGAGTTAAGTCGAGAAGGGCCGTAGGGCTAGTTGTGTAAAGTTACGTTGAGTTATTGGGCTCGGCCTCGAAATGTGAGGCACGGCCGCGTTGTCACAACACAAGTATAGGCGAGACTAAGCAAGGAGGCACTGCCTCGGAGATATTGAAGCACGAATCGAGTTCATGGCACGACCGAGTCGTTACGTCCCAGAGTTTGGCACAAAAGATAAGTATAAGTCAGTGCGTCGGCAATACAAGCACGAGAAAGGACTAGAGGCAAGGAAATAGAGTCTGTTGCGTAGTGCGTCTCTGATTTTGGCCGTAAGGCAAACACGACTTGATAGGTTAACATTGTTGGCACGAGGAGTGGTCTAGAGTCAAAGAATGAGTTAACGTTGACATTACAAGCACGGGATGGTTCTGATACACAAGTTGCGCTAAAGCGTCGGTCCTAAAACTGATCCTAAGGCAAGACTAGAAAGACAATCGAAAGGGATTTAAGCTGCACAAAGTAAATAAACGTGTAGGTTTTGTATGGGTTGGCGAGGAGCTCACTCCACCAGTACAGTGGTACTGACACCCACACAGTGTTTATGTGCAGGCACAGGTAGAAGCTCGTGGCGCGGAGCTCGCTTGGATGCGTCGAGGCACGGAGTTCCTTGGCGAGTCGAAGCGTGCGGTCGCGTGATCTGAAGACTTATACAGGACATAATGTATGGACATCGCCTTCCAAAGCTTCCGCTGGAACCAAGTATTGTATCGAGAGATGAGAGAGAGCAGAGTGACTTGTAAATGAGAGAAAAGTGAGCACGAGAGACATTGTAATTTGGCCTTGCGCCCACAAATGTAATCTTGTATTCAATATCAATAAAAGAGATTCTTTTGGACAACTTGTGTTCATGTGTTCTTCTTTAAATTCCGCTGCAATGTATTCAATGTTTCTGCTTGGGACTTCTGTGCGACGACCCCGTCGCCGCCGCTGTAATCGGCCGTTATGGAATCGCCTTGCACGAGCGCAATCTAGGCTCGTGCGGCATCACGCCTTAGCGAGGACGATCGCTCCTACGGGAGCGGGGCGTGACATAGTGGTATCAGAGCACGGCTTTACGTCCTTGGACCGTCGATTGAATTCTTTAACTTCGATGTTTCCGCAAAACTCTGTTGCTTCCGCAAGTTGTTATCGTTGGTACGCTCTCTCTCAGATGTTCCTCGGCATGTCCATACAATAAGTCTAAATATTTTCGAAAGCTCGTACAAGCGTTCAGTCTAACGCATCGGTAGGCCGTTGTCAAATGCGTCGGTAGGGCCTTTGTGCCGAATGTTACAAACTTGACTCGATAGAAAACATGTGCTAATGTTCGCAAAGTCGCACGTATGCCCGAATAGTCCTACGTCGACCTTAGCAAGTCGCGTGCGTGCCTAATTAGTCCAACGTCGACCCTAGCAATTGAGCGTGCAAACTCGGGATATAGTCCGCACAGGATGGCTATGCACACGGCCTTTCGGCTAAGTTGTGTTTCGCGTCGCGCACCTTGACCCTTGGTGCAAACGAGTTGCGAGCGATATCAAGTATCATTTGGTCGGGAAAGAAGATATACTTAGAGTGTCTATCGATAGGAACGCTATCGGACTAACGCTTAGGCGTACATGGAAGATGGATTTGGATTTTGAGGAAATAGTGCGAATGACTTAGTGCGTCGATACGACGCGAGCGACTACGCTAGCGATTCGTCGAACGAATCTGAAAGGATGTCTTAGCGAATGACGCGAACGTGATTGAGGACTAGATCGAGTGGCTCGAATCCGAGTGGTGTATGGTTCGTCTTGGAAATTGTTCGAGTGAATATTGAGGATTACGAGTATGTCGGCGAGGCAATGCGATCGCGCAAAGCCTTAGAACGCGTCACGTTTAGTCAGTCGTGACTTCGAATGTCCCGAACGAGCATCTTGTTCGGACAACTTGTGAATGTGCAATGCGAGTTAGAAAACGATTCGGAACGATGAATGAAAATGAAGGGTCTTGATCGAGGAAACTTAGAGGATCGTGCGTATAATATCAGATTGATGCAAATGAAATGTGACTTGAGTTTTGAACAACGATTTTGAAACGAGCTTGAGGAATAGCGATCGAAATTGATCTTGAATATCGAGGAATTGTGGTGTGTCCAGTTCGAACAATAGCATCAGTCGCACGACTCGAAATTGGTTGCAAAGGGAGATCGTCAGGTTACGCATATCGTCGATGGTATTGAGGCGTATCAAAGATCGATATGCGATAACTCGGTGGTACTCTGACTCGGCGAATGACGGTCGTGCAAATGTCATTGTTCCGTTGGATGCTATACTTGGGATGTTAAAAATGTGTCGAGGAAAAGATAGACTGGCTCGAGGATTTTCTAAGTTGAACGAATGACGATCGAACTACCGAACTTGGCTTGGATGAAAACTGGAATATTTGGATTTGCTTCGTCGACAACCACAACGTTGATGTTCTTGTCTTATATGAGTGCTACTCCAGCCTCGTACATGCGTCATGCCGATTAGGGCGATCACTCTGCGTGAGCGCTGGTATGGTGATTCATACAGCGGGAGTGGTCGAACTTGCACGGTGCGACAATTTGTGCTTCGATTTGTGGTTTGACGCGAAGGTGACTCGAGAATGGATTTGTGTGCTTGAAGAATCGAACTTGAGGATTGAGTAGGTCTAATCCGCGTATCGAAAATGAGTTAGTCTAAACTCAAACAAGAGTTACGCCCCGATGAGAATGATTTTTCTGCGGGTGCGTTGCATGGTGATTCATGAACCACCGCGGATTATCAGACTCGCGTGAGATTGGGGCACAACGTATTGTCGAGCGAGACGACCTCGTGATCGAATACATGAATTGGTTAGAATAGGTGAATTGAAGGGATTCGAATATACGCAACGCGTGCCGTAATGCGAATTAGGTGATCGTGCTCGATGTTTAGAAAATTTGAGTGGCGCGAGCTTGGGTAGAAGACCCCGTATGATCGACTATGGTTTGACCCTAGGATTGGGGTCAGTGTTGGCATTATTGTTGGGGAACTATGATTCCAATCCTGACATTGACTTAGCCTCGAAAAGAAATGGCCTAGCGGTTAGGCGAGACGCCCTGTTTCAAGTGTTAGCAATCGGAAGGATTGATCTTGAGGATTGGAATGGATAGATGGCGTGGATCACGAATATAGGAAACCCTGCTCACGAGGCTCGGCTGACATGCATATATTTCAGGGACGCCTGGGTATGTGCACGATGCGACTCGAGTGAGAATGACAAATTTTCTATCATGCGGCTTGGCTGAATGCATGTATTTTAGGGACGCTTGGAATGCGTGCACGATCCAGCCAAGTGATACGACGAGTTCAAGCAAGGCTTGAAAGATGGGAGTGTGTCGAGATCTTGAAATCGTGTTAAAGGAAAGATTGATAATAGTGCGAGCGTGGCTCGGAATCGAAGGAACGCGTAGGCGAAATGTGTACGATTAAGTCTTGGCCATAGAAATGGTAGAATAGCTTGCCTTCAGGAAAGTCTCGAGGACGAGACTTGTTCTGAGTGGTGTATGATGTAGTGCCCCGTCCCGCAAAGTCAATCGGAGGAATCAAAACGCCGACGGCGTTCGGACTTAGCCTTGCAACGGCTTGCTCGGAGACATCGCTCAGGTGGGGTAGTTTCGGTGAACTCTCCTCATCTTTGCCTTCACATAATAAATCGTGTTTTCAACTTGCACAAGTTAGGCTTGATAATAAAAGCTACGCATCCACATAGCTAAGGGAATAATCCCGACGGTTTGAATCGAGTTAGAACATGGAAAACGTCCCACTGTCGGCTTAGAGTTGGTGCACGTCGTGCTTTGAAAATGACACTCGGTCCTTCGTCCCGTGGCTTGGGAGAAGGAAAGTTGGTCTGCGGTGCAAAAGCTGAGAGTTAGCCTAAGTCATAGGCGTCGCCCGCACAAATGCTTGTTAAAGCATGCACGGTCCTGTCCCGCAAGGCTTGGCATAGCCTTTGCTCGTCCCTTGGGTTAAGTTGTAGGCTTGAGTGGGTTAGGCAAAGTTATGCCGGTCGACCTAAGTTATTCTACGTGCTGTCCCGCTCATTCTGCGGTTGTCAAGATAAATAGTCCCACGAACCCAGGGCCCGTCATAGGAAGTATGACTTGGGCGATAGCGTTGCTTAGAACACGAGTCGGTTTAAGGCACGAGCCACGGTTGGTTCAATATGAGAGTTAGCCACGGTCGGTCGATACTTAAGGAACACGTTATGTTCAAGTTAAGTTGGAAGGCTATGCAGTAGCCGTTCCCTGAGTTCAAAGAATGTTAAGTCTAAGCGATGGGTAGTCGCCGAGGCAACCCTGGTTAGGGGCTCTGCAAAGGAAGTACAAAAAGCGGAAAGAGTAAAACAACCAAGTAAATGAATTGATAACATAACAAGCCCCAACGATATCCTAAAATACACCATGTAAACCCTTATGAACTTGGACAACTTGTCGACAAGGGGTGGTTTCTTCGAGCGGAGACCCGCGGCCACGGGACCGTCTCGGCCTAGGAAGAAACTGGTTGTAGCCGCGCTGGTTAGGCACCGCTGGTAAGGCGATCGGTAAGGCGGGGACTTTCATCGGGGCTCGCTACCTGCGTTGAAAGGGTCCCGTACTGCCAGGCTACGTCCAAGGCGGCTGGTTAGGCCAATCCTATAACAAACACTTAATATAAATTATTAACAACTGACATGGTAAGTTTTATGCCCGCAATGGCTGGTTAGGCCAGTGACCTTTCATATAGATGTGTCGGCACGGGCGGCAATCCGCGTGCGTGCCTTTGGATTGAGTTGAATATGTATGAGTTAAAAAGACACAATGTCTGAGCCTAAGATTTGGCTACAACGAAGGCGACGTGCTTCGGCACGAGATGTGGCGTCGAGTGTTACGTTGTTGGCATAGAGTTGCATGAGTTAGGCTTGAGCTGTCGCGAGTTAAGTCGAGAAGGGCCGTAGGGCTATTTGTGTAAAGTTACGTTGAGTTATTGGGCTCGGCCTCGAAATGTGAGGCACGGCCGCGTTGTCACAACACAAGTATAGGCGAGACTAAGCAAGGAGGCACTGCCTCGGAGATATTAAAGCACGAATCGAGTTCATGGCACGACCGAGTCGTTACGTCCCAGAGTTTGGCACAAAAGATAAGTATAAGTCAGTGCGTCGGCAATACAAGCACGAGAAAGGACTAGAGGCAAGGAAATAGAGTCTGTTGCGTAGTGCGTCTCTGATTTTGGCCGTAAGGCAAACACGACTTGATAGGTTAACATTGTTGGCACGAGGAGTGGTCTAGAGTCAAAGAATGAGTTAACGTTGACATTACAAGCACGGGATGGTTCTGATACACAAGTTGCGCTAAAGCGTCGGTCCTAAAACTGATCCTAAGGCAAGACTAGAAAGACAATCGAAAGGGATTTAAGCTGCACAAAGTAAATGAACGTGTAGGTTTTGTATGGGTGGGCGAGGAGCTCACTCCACCAGTACAGTGGTACTGACACCCACACAGTGTTTATGTGCAGGCACAGGTAGAAGCTCGTGGCGCGGAGCTCGCTTGGATGCGTCGAGGCACGGAGTTCCTTGGCGAGTCGAAGCGTGCGGTCGCGTGATCTGAAGACTTATACAGGACATAATGTATGGACATCGCCTTCCAAAGCTTCCGCTGGAACCAAGTATTGTATCGAGAGATGAGAGAGAGCAGAGTGACTTGTAAATGAGAGAAAAGTGAGCACGAGAGACATTGTAATTTGGCCTTGCGCCCACAAATGTAATCTTGTATTCAATATCAATAAAAGAGATTCTTTTGGACAACTTGTGTTCATGTGTTCTTCTTTAAATTCCGCTGCAATGTATTCAATGTTTCTGCTTGGGACTTCTGTGCGACGACCCCGTCGCCGCCGCTGTAATCGGCCGTTATGGAATCGCCTTGCACGAGCGCAATCTAGGCTCGTGCGGCATCACGCCTTAGCGAGGACGATCGCTCCTACGGGAGCGGGGCGTGACACAATGGTAAAGACATAACCAGATTGGGAACGCCCCTCGTGCGGATCAGATAAGTATCCCGCATCGGCGTAGCCAACAAGGGTCGCGTTGCTTCGAGTGCCAAGAGCGTTGGACTCACTCAAAATCGCGTAGAGATAGAACAAGCCCAAGTCCGTAGTACCCTTAAGGTAGCGAAAAATATTTTTTTATGCCATTCCAATGGCGGCGTATTGGCGCGGTGCTGTGTCGAGCTAGACAATTCACAACAAACGAGATATCCGGTCTAGTACATTGGGCCAAGTACAATAAAGCGCCTATTGCACCCAGATAAGAGCACTCAGGACTCAATATCTCTTCGTCGTCCTCCTTTGGACGGAATGGGTCCTTAGTAATGTCTAGAGAGCGGACGATCATGGGAGTAGCGGATGGCTTAACGTCAAAATGACTAAAGCGTCTTAACACTTTTTGGGTGTAGTTCGCTTGATGGACAAGAATTCCATCTTTACGGTGCTCGATCTGCAGGCCGAGGCAAAGCCGTGTCTTCCCAAGATCCTTCATCTCGAATTCCCTCTTCAGGATATCAGCAATTTCTGACAAGTCTTTTTCGGTTCCTATGAGATTCATGTCATCTATATAGACCACGATGATTGCGTATCCTGAAGTGGATTTCTTTATGAACACACATGGGCAAAGTTCGTTATTAATGTATCCCAAACCGATCAAGTATTCGCTTAGGCGGTTATACAACATTCGCCCGGATTGTTTCAATCCATATAGCGAACGCCTCAGTCTAATCGAGAACGCGTTCCGTGGTCGGGAACTACTTGATTCAAGCATCTTTAGTCCTTCAGGGACTCTCATGTATATCTCTGTGTCCAGATCCCCGTAGAGATAGGCTATGACCACATCCATGAGCTGCATATTCAGTTTTTCGGAAACTACTAAACTGATTAAGTAGCGGAACGTTATGACGTCCATTACGGGAGAATACGTCTCCTCGTAATCAATTCTAGGGCGTTGTGAGAAGCCTTGCACCACAAGGCGAGCCTTGTATCGCACAATCTCATTATTCTCATTACGCTTCCTTAGAAAAACCCATTTGTGACCAACTGGTTTAACATTGGGTGGTGTTGGAGCTACAGGTCCAAACACGCTTCTTTTCGCTAAGGAATCTAATTCAGCCTGGATTGCTTGTTTCTATTGTGGCCAGTCCGTTCGTCGTTGACACTCGGCAACGCTGCGAGGTTCCATGTCATCATTGCTCATAATGTCAGTGGCCACTGAGTATATGAACACATCATCGATGACAGTTTCGTTTCACTTCAAAATATCGTCTAAGCTAGCGTACTTGACGAATATTTCGAGGTTATCGGCATGATTAGGAATAGGCATTTTATCTGGAACGCGCTCTTCTAATACATCACCGTGATCCTTAATGATCTCATGTGGCAAAACGCTTTCAACAAGATTTCTCCGCTTCCGGGGCAGAACATCTTTGGAACCAACCGGTCTTCCCTTCTTCTTGGGAATAGCGGCGGACTGGACGGCCGATGGCAGCGTCCTTTGCTCGACGGGTTCGACCGGAGCAACATGTTTCACAGGAACATGGCATCTCTCAGGGACGTCTATCCTTGCAGGCACATTTGTAGCAGGTATAATTGATCTCGTGACTTTTGCTAGGTCGCTAAATGCGTCTGGCATTTGATTTGCAATATCTTGCAGACCTAGAATCCTCTGCACTTTCTTATCACTATGTGCAGAGGGGGGATCATGATGAGCAAAAGTGGGCACATGCCACGCTAATTCACGTCGTTCCTCATCAACGTTAGCGTGCATTTCTCCCCCTAACGACGGGAAGATTGCCTCATCAAAGTCACAATCCGCGTGTCTCGCGGTAAAGAGATCGCATGTCAAGGGCTCTAAATAGCGAATGATGGACGGGGAGTTATAATCGACATATATTCCCCGTCGCTTCTGAGGTCCAAATTTTGAACGCCTTATCGGCTCAATTGGAACATTGACTAGGCACCCAAATACGCATAAATGTGAGACGTCAGGCTCACATCCAGTAACCAGCTGGTACGCAAAAAGTGGTTGGGTGGCCATGGGCCTCAGACGGACCAAATTTGCAGCGTGCAAAATTGCATAGCCCTATGCAGATAGTGGGAGTTTGGTGCGCATAACCAAGGTCCGCGCTATCACTTGCAGTCGCTTTATAAAAGCTTCCGCTAGGCCATTTTGGGTATGAACATACGCAACAGGATGTTCAAGATTTATTTCCAAAGTCATGCAATAGTCATCGAAAGTCTTCGATGTAAACTCCGCGGCATTATCAAGTCTAATAGACTTTATCGGATAATCCGGATGGTGAGCCCTTAACTTAATGATCTGGGCAAGGAGTTTAGAAAATACTGCATTTCGGATGGACAACAACACTATGTGTGACCATCTAGTCGATGCATCAACCAAAACCATGAAGTATTTAAATGGTCTGCATGTTGGTTGGATTGGTCCATAAATATCTCCATGAATTCTTTCAAGGAATTGAGAAACCAATCTCGTAGGTTTCACATGGAGCGGCTTGAGATGCGTCTTTCCAATCGAGCAAGCTTGGCAAAGGCTTTTCGGATTTATAATGAAATTCTTTCCTCCAAGAGGATGCCCATGCGATGCATTCATAGTGCGAAGCATCGTATTTTGATCCGGATGATCCAGCCGATCATGCCATAGCATAAAAATGCTCTCATCAACTGGCGCTCGGCGAATAATGAGATTACTCTCGATGTGTTGTATCATAGTGAGATACAAACCATTTGAAAGACTTTTCAACTTCTCCATGATACGCTTTTGGCCGTAATGAGTGGAGGTAATGAAAAGATACTCGAAGCCATGTTCTCGAGCAGTTTCAACATGAAATCCGTTTTCCTCGAATATCCTTAAAACTCAGTAAGGTACGACTGGACCTTGGAGAATATAAGGCCTCTGATACTTCAACGGGAGTACCATTGGACAACGAAAAACGGGCTTTGCCAAAACCTTGAACAAGGGTTGAGGGTTCCGAAATGGTTGTCTCTGAGGTTACTTTAGGCGTATAGGAGATAAAGTATGATTTATCTCTCAAGATAGTGTGAGTCATTCCACTATCAACCAGACAATCTACTGCCCCGTGGTCCATGCCTATAAGTAAAGAAAATTAAAGTTTGTCACACGTTTGAGGAAAGTGCTCGAAATAGAACTTTAATTTATCGAGAAAACAGAAAATACAAACCACCAAAAGTTTCATGACTTAAATCAAATATAGAGAGAAAATGGAGATTCATTCTTCCATTTCTGCTATAAAATCGGGGGTCTCAAGATTTAGATTTTCGCACTCGTTGACCAGATTTGCTTCGGCCCGGCGTCCCTTGTGATAGTTATCAACTTCTTGGGGGGTTGTCCTGCAAGTCCGTTGCATATGACCATAAGCACCACATTTGTAGCAGAGAGTAGGCGCTTGGCCTTCCACTCTCGCTTTGGGACGACTGGCCCGTTGGTTCTTACCATGAGACTGTCTAGGAGTCAAAGGTCCTTGGTTCTTGTTAGAACCTCGCTTTGGGTGACGAGACTTAAACTCGCCTCTGTTCCTTGGCTGGGACGACTGGCCCTTGTCTCGTTTCCACCGTGGATTTGGTCCACGGAGAGCGTTTGCATCAGGCATTGGAATTGCCTTTGTTCCAGCAGGACGAGAATTGTTGTTTCTCAATAAAATGAGACTGTTCTTCTCGTCTAGTAAAAGCTGGGTGATGAGCTCAGGAAACTTGGTGAACTTAGACTGACGGTATTGCTTCTGGAGCAAGTTGTCAGTGGAAGGGAATGTGGTGTATATTTTCTCCAATAGATCGCTGTCGGTTAATTTCTCACCGCAGTACTGGAGAAGTGATCGAATCCTGCAGACTTCATTGTTATAATCAGTTACGCTCTTGAAGTCTTGGAAGCGCAGGTTCAACCAGTCATGGCGCGCTTCAGGAAGCCATATGGTTTTCTGATGGTCGAAGCGTTCTTTCAGAGAGTCCCATAGCGTCTTTGGCGAGGAGATTTCGATGAACTCTGCCTTCATGTCGTCAGATAAATGCCTGCGGAATAGAATCATTGCCTTGGCGTTCATTGAGCGAGTGACTTCCACTTCGCGCTCTTCCTCTCCATAGATGACGTCCAAGAGGCCCTGCGCATCTAGATGGTTCTGGATGTCTTGTGTCCAGTCCAAGTAGTTCTTGCCAGAGGCGTCAAGGATGGAAAAATCAATCTTGATCGACATTTTTCTACAACAGGAGAAAAATCTTGATCAGTCATCATATAAAACGACAGGTTTATATGGATTTGGTTTGCATAAGTAACAACAAACAATTGTAGATAAAACAATGGTTTTGAAAAAACAATTTTTGTTAAAAAAAAATCCTCTTATAACGATCGACGGGCCGATATAGAGAGGCAAATTATTTTCTTGCAAAAATGCATAAGTATAAATATAATTTGAGAAAAAATAATTTTCGGTCAACCCCATTCGGTAGCTCTACGTGAATATGACCAGGCGGAAAAATGAGGGAGGAGGGTCACCAGGGACCGCTTAAAAACCAAGCCCCAAGTTCTTTCTGACATCATACTCAAATAGGTGAGCCTATTCGGAGAGACTTCCTAAAAAAAATTTTCAAATGTAAGAATAAATAAGATTTTTCAAGAAATTCACACTATTTGCGAACAGTGCAAAATAGGTGACAATTTAGTGCGTGCTTAAAATGAGCGTTGCTTTTGAAAAAAATTAGCCAAAAATGTTATTTTGGAAGGCCCAAATTTGGCGGTGCCAGAATTTGTTTATGTAGCCAAAACCAATTTTCAAATTTTCAAGTTTGTTTTTTTTCGTAATTACGCAAAAAAAACGTACAACATAAGCAAGCAACAGCACACAAAAGAATTGGTGCCTAAGCAAGCGGCACCAAAAAATGTCAAATATTTTTTCGACGTCTAATCAAGCGACGCCCAAAAAACAAAACATACAATTTTATTATTCATCTGTTACAATGAATCGCTGAGCAACATAAAAAGAATTGAATATTGAGTAAAAGAAACTATTCAACTAGTATTGATAAAATGTACTAACACAATAATATTTGTCTAAGATGTCAAATTAAATAATAATGATAATTTATTACTAGTATGACAAAATCTTTTGACAGATATTAAACAATTTCTTTAGCAAAGTATTACTAAATATGTGGCAGTAATATATGGCAATTCAAGTTGATAACTTTTAGAAATCAAGTTTGCTTAACAACTAGTTTGCAGTAGAAAATTAAGTAGACAATTGTCTAACAGGTTTTGCTATAGTAGACGGATTTTATAATAGGCAGCAGCCTAACATAAGCAATTTGTCTAATATAATAATTTTTTTTTCTAAATTAATTACTTATGGTGGATTTCTACCAGAAGCTTGTATAAAAAAAATGGTCTAAAGTAATTATAGAGACAGAAGCTTATATATAGAGATAGAAGCTTGTAAAAAAAAAATCTAACAGAAGCTTATGGTCTAAAGTAATAAATCCAACAGAAGCTTGTAACTTCTTATGGTTGTATAAAGAAGATTTTGTTTTCTTTTTTCTAACAGAAGCTTCTAACACAAGCAAATATAGAGACTGAAGGTTGTATAAAAGAAATTCTTTTGTTTTTTTTTCTCGTATAAACAGTAAGAAATAGGGAGAAAAAAATTGGATTCCATGCATTTGTTAGGACATGCATTTGGAAAAAAAATCGGGAACGTAAAAGCACGAGTATTGTTGGTGCTCTTGCAATGGTTAAAATACTTGTCAACTCCTGAACAATAATTGATATGTAGTTTTAGTGATTTGGAAAATAGAATATGATTCCTCTCAACTCCTGAACAATAATTGAGACAACTTCTATAATTTTCATATGCATGCTCTTGCCCTAAGAAAACCATAGAACATGTTGTTAAAAAATTACCTTTCTTACCGTACGGTGGAAGGAGTACGGTGGAAGGAGGTAAAAAAAAAACCAATGGTACGTCGGATCTCCGGCGTTGCACGAGCAAAGTGCTGATAACGTGTTTTGAGGTCTATTAGCTCAACACCCGGAGAATGAGATGAATATGTATGAAGCTCTCTCTCTTGTTAGATAGACTAATTTTATATATCTCCATATATCTCTACAAGCCATCCCAACCTCTCTTTATATAGGGAGAGAGATGTTGGGAGTTACAAAGTGAAAAGTCACTTGGGAGTTACAAAGTGAAGAGTCACCATGATGAGTTACAACAGTAGCCAAGATTTGAACCAAGGACCTCTTAAATATAAGTCTAGCATTATAACCACTACACCACAATATTTTTGTTAAAAAAAACACATGATACATATTAGTTCTATTGTAGATAGTTTCATGTTGGTGTCCCCTTTCGTCAGGGGGCCCTGGACCGTCGCCCGGCCTGCCCTGGGCCCGGGCCGCCCCTGTGTAGTTTTTTATGTTTTCTATACAAATATGCGCTTTACTCAAACAAATATCAATAGAATCAATGCTAATGTAGCTTTTTATGTTTTCTATACAAATATTTTCTATCAATGCTAATGTAGCTTTTTATGTTTGGATAGAATCTATCCGGATAGAAATTAATTAATGCACAAATTAACACTGTTTAATTACTTAGTTACCCTTGGCTCCAATTTTTTCTCCAAAATCTGAGTTATTAATTGACACAAATAGAATTAAATGGATAAGAAAATTTATTCGGCTAAACACTTTGGTTTCTGAGATAGGATTAAATCAACTTTTGATTTCCCAAATGCAATTTTCTAAGGCACAATTTCCTATGGTTTGTTATTAATTTCCTATATTGACATCAATACATGGAGTTATTTCCATACAAAGTAAATAGAGAGATGATTATTGTTGTCAACAACCAACTGAAGCAAATTGGAACAAAAATTTAAAGCATCAATAGTTGGCGTTTATGATGTTGTGACATTGCTTAATCGTAAAATATTTTTCCTTTACACTGTTATCGGCTTCTTTTTTAATTTTATTTTATGCTTCAACCAACTGTCAACTATTCTGAAGTTACGAAATGTAGGGCAGCCCAAAAAGCGTGTCATTTTATTTTTTTCAATCCTTTACGAGTGTGAGCCTGTTAACTATTCTGAAGTTACGAAAAGTCAATACTGGAACAAAATATATTTATTTAAGTGATGATGTATTTATATTAATTAAAAATAACAAATTATATAAAATAAAACTAATTATTATTTTAATTATTATTTGATTATTTATTTAATTATTAATTAGTATTAATAAAATATTTAATAGCACAATAAAATTATTTTTCAAAAAGTTTAACTTTCATTCTTCCAAATCCAAATCCAACCAAACATAGAATTCCATGGATTTGGCTCCATATCTATAAAATCCTAAATTCCATCTCCAAATCATAAAATCCTAAAATAAGATTATAATTAAATATTTATTTATAAATTATTAATTAAAACTATAGTTATGATTAATAAATTTTAATAATTATGATTAATAAAGGTATAATTTATTAATTAAGATTACCATAAAATATAAAATTAAACTACAAATTAATAAATTATTAATCAAGGCTATAATTATGATTGATAAATTAATCAATTATTAATAAAATTGTGATGAAATATTAATTAATAAAATTAATAGTTAATTATTTAAGTGATGAACGTATTTATATTAATTAGAATGAAAATTATATATAAAAGAATAACTAATTACTTAATTTCTAACTAGTTTTTTCAATTAATTATTAACTAGTATTAATTAAATATTTAATAGCACAATAAAACTATTTTTCAAAAAGTTTAACTTTTATTCTTCAAAATCCAAAATTTGGATCTGGTATCCACTTTCCATATCCAAATCCAACTCCAAACAAACATAGAATTCCATGGATTTGGCTCCAAATCCATAAAATTATGAATTCCTTCTCCATCATAAAATCCAAAATTAAGATTATAATTAAATGTTTATTTATAAATGATTAATTACAATCATTAATTAAAATTATAGTTACGATTGATAAATTATTATAATTACGATTAATAAAGGTATAATTTATTAATTAAGATTACCGTAAAATATAAAAATAAAGTTACAAATTAATAAATTATTAATCAAGGCTATAATTATGATTGATAAATTAATCAATTGTTAATTAAGAATGTGATGAAATATTAATTAATAAAATTAGTAATTAATTATTTAAGTAATGAACGTATTTATATTAATTAGAATAAAATTATATAAAGAATAACTAATTATTACTTAATTTTTAGTTACTTTTTAATTAATTATTAACTAGTATTAATTAAGTATTAATAGCACAATCAAATTATTTTTCAAAAGTTAACTTTCATTCTTCCAAATCTAAAATTTGGATTTGGTGTTTCATATCCAAATCCACTCCTTCATGAATTTGGCTCCAACTATATATATATTTTAGAAACCAAGGCCCATGGACAAAGTCCACCCAGCCAGCCTTGGTCGGGGTTGTGGCCCCCGTCACCCAACCGTCCCCTAGGGGTTCGATCTTGAGACCTACCCCCCCTTCCCCCCGGGTGTCAACGATCTTACCGTTACACTAACATCCCCCCCCCCCCCCCCCCCCCCACACACAATATATACAATAATTTTTTTTTATGTAATATTAATTTTCATTAATTAATCGATGATATACATCCGGCTCATTTAAATTAAAGTTTATTATCACCGGTAATACAGATATAATTAATTGTTGATATATATATATATATATATATATATATATATATATATATATATATATATATATATATATATATCAACAATTAATTATATCTGTATAATATATATATATATATATATATATATATATATTATACAGATATAATTAATTGTTGATATATATATATATATATATATATATATATATATATATATATATATATATATATATATATATATATATTTTATCACCGGTAATACAGATATAATTAATTGTTGATATATATATATATATATATATATATATATATATATATATATATATATATATATATATATATAATTTTAATTTAAATGAGCTCATATGTATATCGTTGATTAGTTATTTCTAAAAATTAATATTACGAAAAAAAAATTATTGCCAAAAATAAAAATTTGTTATTCCTTCTTCGACCACATAAACTAAAGTAGAAAAAGTTTTTGTTTATAATTCGATAATAGTAAGTAGTTCGTTATTACTCCTTCCACTCCAACCAAAGTAAATACGTATAAAAAAATCAATAGAAACACGTTGGACTGATAATGGAAGAGAAAGAATAATAGGATTGAGAGGCTAAAACCATTTCTTCAGTTATTAACTGTATTGGAACTCAAAACAACCTATTGGAACTCCAACACTTATTGGAACTCAAAATCAATTGAGTAAAAGGATATTCTGGACATAAAAAATATGACATGAAAGAGAAAGGTAAAAATAATACCAAATCTACCCCTCTCTATCCGGATAGGTTCTAGCCTACTAGTTTTATTGATATCAATAATACTACGATATAGTTGTTGACACTCATAGAATGTTATCAGGGCCGGCCCAGGGCATGGGCGAGGTGGGCGACCGTCCTGGGCCCCCAATTTTGGAAGGTCTCATAATTTTAAAATAGACTAGATATATCATAAGTTTTTTAAGCAATTAAAACAAAAGACCAATCTGGAAACAACAACAAAATTAGCGCTCCAATAATGATAGCTTGATTGATGATTTTGATAGCTTAATTGATAATTTTGCTTGTAAATATGCTAAAAAAAATTTATTTATGTGAAAAAAGGGCCCAAATTCTAGATTTTGTCCTGGGTCCCATAAATCATAGGACCGCCCCTGAATGTTATTATGCACTCCTCAATTTTCTATCATCTAAATTTCAAATATGTCCATGCATTAATATTATTCACACTCCTAAAATATCATCTTGCACTCCTTCCTCTATGTATGTACAAATTAATGTCTGATTTAATGCAGAAGTAACTTTGAAATTTGAATATAAAAAATTAAAAAGAAGTAAAAAATAATATTTTAGGAGTGTTAATAATAGCACCCTAATAGTATTATTGACCTAATAATAGCCATGACTATATCTCTGAAGTATTGTACTTGGGCATGACTACACAGCAACTGAGGGCAATTAACAGAACAAGTAAACATACACTATTCACAAGAGTTTCTTGTTATATAATGAAAGTAAACATCCATCAAAACAAGCATAAGTTTTCAAGTCATGACGACTATTGTAGAAATTCTCCTACAAGTCTTTATGACAAAACAAAAAACTGATTACAAAGTTGAATAATCCTCTATGATAGTGACCATAACTTAGATAAATTAAATTAGAAGCAATATAAAGTTATAAATACAAAGGGTAAATTACAAAAAATTTCTCGTTAAATATACGTCTTTTGCGTAGAAAGACCTTTTAGAATTTTTTGGCAGTTTACCCCTCCTTAGATTACAAATCCGCTCGATTAGGCCACTCCAGCCAAATTTTAAAAAATTAGACCTAAAATACCCCTGTCCCCCTCTAACACCTCCCCCCCCCCGGCAGCGCCGGCGCCGGCGATCCCCCAACCCCCCCCGACACCCCAATTCCCCCCCCCCCCTCGTCGGCGAGCCCCCAGTCCCACCCTCCTCGCCGGCGAGCGCCCCCCCGACCCACCCCCTCCTCCTCCCTCGCCGGCCCCGACCCCCCCCCCCGCACGACCCCCCACCCCCACTCTGCCTCCCTCGCCGGCGATCACACCCTCCTCCTCCTCCTCGCCGACAAACACAGTCCAAACAGCCCAAACAGCCGAAGAAGGAGGGAGGGGAGGGGTAAAATTGTCATTTGGGGACAAAATGAACATATTTTATACTTTTGGAAATTTTAAGAACATAAATTAAATTTTAAGAACATATTTCATACTTTTTTAGTGCAAAAAGGGGAAGTCTAACGAGGGATTTTTTGCAATTTACCCTAAATACAAATGACAACTTGCTAGGATTTAGGGTTGTCAAAACTACTTTTACTCGATCACTTAAAAACTGAATTGGCTCCTTAAAGACAACCATAAATGACGGTATTAAAAAAGGAATAACTCCAGAATGCGGATATGTGGTTAATTGTGAAAACTAGACAACCATTCTCTTGCGACGAAGCAAATTGTTTCTGGAATTGCTCACACTGAAATTCGAAGACCACTCGGGCCACATGCATCTCTCTTAACCACTAGGCTAGAGATCATCTGCTATATATATATATATATATATATAGGGAAAACGGGATATGAGCCATAGGCTCATATTCTTATATGAGCCATTCCATGTGGCTTCCATGTGGACCAATAAAAATATATTGAATTGAAAAAAAAATTAATTACATAGATAGAAATAAAAGATCCCATAAAAATTTGATAAATAATAACTTATCATATCTTTACCTAGGAACTTACCAAATATGTTTACCTAGGAATTTAAATCGAAAGAAATAAAAGATCCCATAATGTTAATGTTAAGATTAATATTAATATTAATTTTAATGTTAATTTTAATTTTAATGTTAATATTAATGTTAATATTATTATTAATATTAATATTAATTTTAATGTTAATGTTAATTTTAATTTTAATATTAATGTTAATATTAATATTAATTTTAATATTAATTTTAATATTAATTTTAATATTAATATTAATGTTAATATTAATGTTAATATTATTGTTAATATTAATTTTAATGTTAATATTAATGTTAATATTAATATTAATATTAATTTTAATTTTAATTTCAATGTTAAAATTAATATTAATTTTAATTTTAATTTTAATAATTTTAATTTTAATTTGGAGGGACAAATGGTATTATTCCTATTTAAATTCCTAAGCAAACTTTTTTGGTAAGTTTCTAAGCAAAAATATGGTAAGTTATTATTTATCAATATTTTATGAGATCTTTTATTTTCACCTATTTAAATTTCATGTTCCAAGTCACTACATTTTTATTGGTCCACATGGAAGCCACGTGAGATGGCTCGTTAAGAGTATGAGCCTATTGCACGTATTTTAACATTTTTTAAATTAGTTTAGGAAGACCAAAGGGTAGTCTTCCTAATTACTAAGTTGTCCTTATTAAAATTAATGAGCTATTTTTAATTAGTATAAGTATGTAAGGGTATTTTCGGAATTCAAAAGTTTCACCATCTAAGTTTTCCTATTATATAGTAGAATAGATATATATATATATATATATATATATATATATATATATATATATATATATATACATATATATATATATATATATATATATATATATATAGGGAGCGGATCGGGAGCCCCGCCCGTGGAGCCCCGCCGAAGCCCCGCCCTCCCTTAGCCGTTGGATCGCGCGGGCGGGGGCGGGCCCCACGCGGGCCCCGCGCGATCCGATGGTGCAGGGGAGGCGGGGCTTCGACGGGGCTCCGCGGACGGGGCCTTTGATCCGCTTCCATATATATATATATATATATATCTCCTAGGACTATCATGATTCTCTCAGTCCTGGCCGACTCATATAACTCTCTATCCTAGACTCCCAGGATTCTGACAATCCTTATCCTTTCACTTGCAATTTTTTAATATATTTTTTCGTCTAAATTGAATAAAATAAGGTTTTTTTTAGGGGCACCACCACTTTTACTAGGGGGCAGCCCTTACTTAGGGGGCAGCCCAGAAAGTGGAGATTTTACTAGGGGGCAACCCAACCCCCCAAACTCACATTTCCTTCCCATTTCATAACTTCCTCTCTCTCTCCTCCAAAAGAAAAAAAAGAAGAGCTCTCTCTCCCTCTCCCAAAACCCTAGAAAATTTTCCTCCACCACTATAATCCTAATTCCTCCACCAAATTTCTTTCAAGAACACTCCCACATTCGACTAGAAAATTCTCCTCCACCACTATTTGTTTACGATTCTAAAATTTCGACAAAACTGCTAAAACGGAGGTTCAAACATCATTTTTTTGCGATTCTAAAATTCTGGAAGGCCGTCTAACGGTGAAGCGGTTACTTTCAGCCTCCTCGAAAATACGCTCATTTTGCGACAAACCGGGCCTCGTTTCGACCTCCCAGTCAAAAGTTATGGCCCTCCAAAGTTTCAACTGACCATAAAATGCAGGAGAATGACCATTCTCCGTGTAAATTAACACGGAGAATGGCATTCTCCGTGTTATTAATACGGAGAATGGACATTCTCCGTCTTAATCTACACGGAGAATGGTCATTCCAGTGTTAAAATGTAGGAGAATGACCATTCTCCGTCTTAATTTACACGGAGAATGGCCATTTTTCGTGTAATTTAGCACGGAGAATGGTCATTCTCCGTGTTTCTAACACGAAACACGGAGAATGGCCATTCTCCGTGTAAATTAACCCGGAGAATGCCATTCTCCGTGTTAATTTACACGGAGAATGGTCATTCTCCTGCGTTTTAACACTGTAATGACTATTCTCCGTGCTAAATTACACGGAGAATGGCCATTCTCCGTGCTAAAACACAGGAGAATGGCCATTTATATAACAACAAGTTTCGATTAGGACTGCCAGCACCCTGGCAGTCCTAATTCAATGTAGGACTGCCGGGGGGTGACAGTCCTAATTCACAGAACATTTCATCTAGGACTGCCACACACAGGGCAGTCCTTCACATGTGTTGGACTGCCCTGTGTGTGGCAGTCCTAGATGAATTGTTCTGTGATCAAATCACAGAACATTTTAGCAAGGACTGCCACACACAGGACAGTCCAACACATGTGAAGGACTGTCCTGTGTGTGGCAGTCCTAGATGAATTGTTCTGTGATCAGATCACAGAACATTTTAGCAAGGACTGCCACACACAGAGCAGTCCAACACATGTGAAGGACTGCCCTGTGTGTGGCAGTCCTAGAAAAGACAACACCTGGATAAAAGTAACACACATGTATGACACACATGTATAACACCCAAAACACACAAAACACACATGTATAACACCCAGATAAAAGACATATAACACATGGATAAAAGTAAGAAACATATATTGGACTTCATATTTCATAGTTTAATGTATACAAAAGTGGTCCTCTATAACCAAAATGCCAAAATGTATACAAAAGTGGTCCTCCATATAACACATTGATACTCAGTCGATTTCGACGTCACAGTGGTCAGCAGGTAAGTCTCTTGGCTCCTCAAACTTCAACAACTTCTTACAATGGTCGATTTGATGAGCGAAAGGTGTGGTCCAAGCTCTGGCTTCGACCGGTGCTCTTTTGTACCAAACTGTTGAAGGTGGAGGAATCGGAGAATGACCGATAAGTTGGTAAGGCAGGCTGCTTCAAAGATAAATGACTTGGACACAGAGGACTGCCACAGATATGGCAGTCCCTCACATACAGAGGACTGCCACAAATGTGACAGTCCCTCACATATATAGGACTGCCACATCTCTGGCAGTCCTATATATGTGAGGGACTGTCACATTTGTGGCAGTCCTCTGTGTCAAAGTCCAATTTTTTACCCGAAGTAAAGTTCAAAGTGTAGTTACCACGAGGGTTTCCGATGCGTCAAAGTGTTCTTCGGACGTTGTGGGAGGAGAGTATCCAGCATTTGATGGTCCGGGTTGTTCCATTTTCTATTTCTTTCTACATTAAACACAAAATTCAACTTTTATATGTAAAATTTAGGTTAAAACTTAAAATATTACACAAAAATAAATTTGACGACTTACAAATAAATGGGAGAAGTGATTGACATTGTTACTAGATATTCTACCAAAAATCTTCAACAATTTTAGGATGGGGGACAATTTCACCTAGGTTAGGTTAATTATAGGTTTATATGAGGAGGAGAAAAAAAGAGTGGAGGAAGAGAAGTAGTAGAGGAAGAAAGAGAGAGATGAAATAAAATCACATTGGCTTTTACAGTATTTTTTGGGCTGCCCCCCTAGTAAAAAAAATCTATGGCAAACTTGTAATTTTTTCAAAAAAAAATTTGGGTTGTCTCCTAGTAGAAGTGGTGGTGCCCCTAAAAAAAACCTAAAATAAACGGTGCTACCTTAGGTCCTTTGAGAGATTAGATAATGTGAGATTAGTATATTCGACGAGCCGATGAATGTCTCTACATTGTTGGAAATAATTTATTTTGGAGAAGAAATACAAACTTGAGAAGCTGTCAAATATTTTGGAGAGTGCACGACTTGATATGAAAGAATTTAGGGAATATTAGGATTCAGGTATTTGAACCACACAAATTTTTAGGAATTTGAATCTTCTATCATCTTTTTTTTTTACTTGGAGGAGAGGAAGAAGACAAGTTTGTTTATACAAAAAATGTGATAGCTCCTAACATTTTTCCAAGGATATTTTGGGTATCAAAGAATAACAATTTTTTTAAAAAAAACTGTGATATCCCCTATCACTTTTGTCCCGGGACTTGATCAAAGATGAAAAACTGATGCAATCGAGATCTGAGAGTCACACAATACTTTGCAGTGATCAAACTCAAGATCTACGAAAAAACCAAATAGCCAGATTACAATATGAAGGAGGAAAATAGAGAAGAGAAGAACTCTCGTTCTTCCTTGCAAACATGTTGCAATTGGGACAGAACGCGTTACAATAATATAGAGAAAGATGAGATGAAGAAAAGTTGCTGGGGTGTCAAAACACCGTTGCTCAAAACAAGATTCGTCCAACACGAATTGCTTCCAGGAACCAGCAAGTTGAAAAACTTGTGGAACGCTCGAAGTTATCTCTATTCTGACTCCTCGGATGGACTTGCAATGGCGGGCAGCAGCTGTTCTCACAAAGGAGGCCAGAAGAGAGTATATATAGAGAGAGGGTGGAAATCCTAGCCGCATCTTCAGTTATGGAAAGATTGAATCAAATCCCACAAAGATAGCAACGAACTTAATTCAAATCCCACAATTAATTCAAATCCCACAAAGATGGAAACGAAATTAATTCAAATCCCACAAAGATGGAAATGAAATTAATTCAAATCCCACAAAGATGGAAATGAAATTAATTCAAATCCCACAAAGATGGAAACGAAATTAATTCAAATCCCACAAAGATGAAAATGAAATTAATCGCATTGAATTAGTCTTTCCATAACTGACTTGTAGCATGCACAGTCAGCGGAGCCCTCCATGCGGCAGCAGCAGCAGCAGCAGCAGTAGCCTGGCCGCATGAGCCGTATGGCCTCATGGCCGCATGACTGCTCACGTGCTAAGTACAAAGTGCGCCAACAAAATGCCACATTACGCCTCATGAGCCCGAGCCCGAGCCCGAGTCGCTAAGCCCCTTTGGGGCTTAGCTCCAAATGAAATTAATCCAAGAGAATGACTAAAGCATTAATGCTTAATCCTTGGAACCTTATTCTTACCTCATAGTAAAATCACCCACATGGTTCCCTCCTTAGGGTCACCACCCCATGTGCATCTCTCAACAACACAACCAAGTATATATGTTGAGATAACTCATGGTGCATTTCCGATGTGGAACTAAACTTTTACAAGGCATGTTGAGAGCAAGCTCTCTCCATGTAAAGAAAGCACCAACACACTTTGTGTGCTGCCCTTTGTAATTTCCCTTCTTTAATAAGATCAGCCAAGTAAATCTCATCCTCTCTCTCTCATCAGTTTATCATATACTAGCAGCAAATCTGAAATATAATCTATTAATTAGAAACCAAAGATTCTCCTATTTGTTTGTTATTCCTATTTCTAACAAAACTTTACTGTCATTTCCATCGAAACCTGCTAAACACTTTCATTGTTCATGAACCAGCTAATTGGAGGCAGATACCATTAGAATCAGAACGAGATCATAAAACTCCTTTGGTCGATTCGGTGTATGGAAGTTCAACCCATGCTTGTTCTTCAATGATCAATCATGCAAAGAAAAATCAAGCAGCAAAATTGACACTAAATCATTCCCAGGTGAACGGTGAACCCCGGATGTACAGACAATACAGATAAGATGTCACTTGGAATTAGCAATCGACTTTGAGCACTCGTCTAAGAACAAAATAGAGAGCAGCTAATTTCCGCCATTTAATTAAACCATAAATGACACCATGAACAATTCCAGCATTAAGATTGAACAACCTTACCTACTAAACCAGTAAAGATCAAGTGTAAGATTACTATTATACTATTCTATAAGGGAACTCATTCGCAGTTATGTAATACATAGCAGGCTGGATGTTAAGATCCTCTCGTTCAGGTCTTTTACGCTTGTTGAGACATACCAGATGTCTTCAACCAAAAGGGCCTACCCAACATGGCACTTCCGTGGACAGAGAGATAAGCGGCATTTAACCTGGGAAGACAGAAAAACGGTGAAGCAATGGATCAACGATAAATAAATATTAAACAAGATTAAAGCTACTACTAACTTGTTAACATCAGGTAATGCCAATGGATCATTGGTTTCTTCTCTGTGTTCCACAGTTGGCGCTGCAGCAACTACTGATGCCATAGCTGGTACCTCCTCAAGCTAAATTCAAAAAAAAAAAAAGTATAAAAAAAATCATGATATAATATACAAGGCAATCCACTTTGAAGAATGATATCTGCTATCCACAACTCTATGGCCTTCAATTATGATCATAGTCCAATTGACAATAAAATTTCACTACGAAAGAACTAAACAAATCTGAGTGTAGGAACTAATGAAAAGCAAACATCATATAAAGGCTTTTTGCAGTTCAAAGCAAAGAGAGAATGGAGGAGGAGGTCAGGGAACTGTTTCTTGGCGTCTCAATGATTTGCAACTAAAAGCAGCACATACTGGAAATTTATAAAATAAATTTAAAAGGGTGAATATAAAATAGCAAACATGTGACCGATTACATAGGGTTTTGGAGTTGTTAGAGAAAATACATCTGATGAACTCACCAAAGGGTAGTTATCTTTTGAGACTAATTGGGTAAGTACATAACCAGAGTGAACTGGCTAGTACACAACCAAATTCATTATAATATCATCAGTCCGTACAATATAACTGTTACTTCAAAACATAAATCCAACTGCCACATAATAAATTATTATCACTAAGAAATCAAAGGCGCTAGACAACGCTATTTTGCCCACATAAAACCCTCACCACAACAACTTAGCAGTTAAAGTTCACGGAGCTAGAGAGAAAGGTGTATAATATATATATATATATATATATATATATATATATATATATATATATATATATATCTTGTCAAGAACTACATATATTGACTCCAAGTCTATCTTTTGTATGAAAGTGGGGGAAAAGGAAAAGAAAAGGGAAAATGAAAGAGAGAAAGGAAGATGAGATAAATTTATTTTGCTTCGTGGAAATCATAGAGAAAGTTGTGAAAATAAAAGGATAGGGAATAAATGGCGGGGAGGCATATAAGTATATATATATGCCTCCCAATGTGCAGTTTGCAGTTCCATGAAGTTGAAATTTACATCTGAACTACATGGAAAAGAAGTTATCCTCAGATTAGCCATTAAGAAAATTCATGTTGCATAAAAATTTAAACAATACTTAAATTAATATGTTTATATGATGGCAACCTTTTTGTTTTCTTTTTGAACATGAGGTCAAAATCCAGATTTAAAACTGGAAGTTTGAAACAGATGAATGACAGATATCAAAACTCCAAGAAAACCAAAAATTGACAATACAATCTCCGAGACTGGAATTGAAAGCACTACTTTCCACATACAACATTCAAGGGAAATAAACAAATTCTTGTAAGGTATCTCAACAATCTAGAAGTAAATTCAAGAATGCAGGAACAGGAGTTAGCATAATTATTTTAACTCACAAGCATCACAGTTCGGAATAAATCAATAGTATAAACTAGTTGTAACATTATGTGATTCTTACCTGTTGCGGGTATTGTCCATATCCAGCATAAGCACCATATGCATATAGAGATGGGTCCTGAGCAGCTCCACAAGCATATGGATCATAGCCATAACCATAATAAGCATTTGCCCACTGACTGGCATCTGCTTGGGCCCAGGGGCCAACATGGTCCTGCAAAAATGGTTCATATGTCAGGAATCTTCATATATATATATATATATATATATATATATATAGAGAGAGAGAGAGAGAGAGAGAGAGAGAGAGAGAGAGTTGTTCGGTTGCAAACCGGGTCCAGACTCTAACAAAAAGTGGACCGTTGCATCCATATTGTGCATTGTGATATCCATGTTTTGAAACATGTATATTTCAAATATTTCATGCAATTTGGAAATCGCCAACAACATCGATCTAATGGTCTTCTAAAATAGGGACTCACTTAATCTATGGGCTGGAAATGTTCCAAATTGGATGAAATCTAACTATAAATGTTTTAGAACAAGAATATCACAATGCATGATATGGTTCACAATTTTAGCAACCCCCACCCCTCTTTATATATATAACCCCCTGTTAATCTTGTAGGTCGATGAGGATTTGACACGTGTATCAGATGGACAAAAGATCTAACATTTTTTTATCAAATGATATGTGTGTCTGATACATTATAGTTTTGGGTTTTTTCTTTCAATGATTGTACATTTCCTATTTTGTGTCTATTTACTTAGCTTTCTCCTTCTACTTTGTTTTTGGGTGTTCATCTTTTATTTTGGGTGTTTCATTGGTCACCTTTTCTTTGTGTTCTTTGTTGTTGACGAGTTTCTGTTGTTATTGTTGAAGTGTGCTAAACGTTTGTTTTCTTATGTTGCTATTGTTGTTTATTGGTCATTTGGAGAAGGCATGTTTCACATATTTTTCTAGTGTTGTTGATTTCCTAAGTCTTCTTCTCTATTGTTTTATAATCTGCTGATTTTCCTTGCTATTGAGTGATAAATTTGTATCATGATGATCTCATACTTGTGATGAATCTTATTGTACAGGTCAGTTTTTTATGCATCTGAATCCATAATCTGAATCTGAACAAAAATCTTTGATTCACCGTTGTTTATATTTGCTACTATTGTTGCTTATTTTTGCAATTGTTATTGTAAATGAGGATACTGCATAAAATAAATATATTAACGGAATCCATTATATTGTTGCCATGATCAAGTATTCATTGTTGTACATGTATTAGAACATAAATTATGAACATAAATTATCTGTTATTGCTTCTGTACAAGTCACCGCATCATATGACTGTGATTGTGTTGTTTAGGATTCAGTTTTGGTTGTCAACTTTATAATGGTTGCTGCAAATAGATGCCTAATAATATTCTTTAGGCTAAATTTCAACTTGATACCCTCAACTATCCATGTTTGACAACTTGGTACCCTAAACTTTCAAAATAGCCAACTTGGTACCCTGAAAAATAAATTTCCCTAAATACACCCCCCCCCCCTCTTTACCAGTCCCTACCACCATCCCCTCCCCCACCAGCCCCCCTCCTCCCCCCCCCCCTTCCCGCGCCGCCCCCGTGCATGCCGTCCCCCGTGCGCATCGCCCGTCCGCGTGTGACGCCGCCCGCCCGCGCTCGCTGCGACACCTGCAAGCGCCACCACACTGCTGTTGCGCCGACCCCCATGCATGCCACCCTGCTGCTGCTGCGCCCTCGCCCGCGTGCGCCTCCCCGCCCGCACATGCCCACTGCTGCTGCTCCTCGCCGAAGAGAGAGGGGAGATCGCCAGAGAGAAAGAGGGGGGGGGGGGGGGGGGAGAATGGAGGGGGCAAGGGTATTTTTGGATTCTTTTTCTTTTTAGGGTATGAAATTGAAAATATTCAATAGTTGATGGTATTAAGTTGGCTATTTTGAAAGTTTAGGATATCAAGTTGCCAAACATGGATAGTTTAGGATATCAAGTTGAAATTTAGCCTATTCTTTATTGTCGCTTAATGTGTTGAAGTTGTCCTTATATACATTCGCAGGCATGAAACTAGAATAGCGTTCTGAAATTAATGAAGACAAAATTTGAGTTAGTAAGAGAACATCTTGGAAGTGGCTGTCCAGGTATCAAGAATCCAAATATGTGTACAGCTCAATAGCTTGAACACAATGGAAAGGTTCATGGAAGATGATTCAGTTACTATTATTCTGTGTTTGGTACATCTGATATTCAAAAAACACAAGCAGCTTTTAAAGCAGCCTTCCCTGCTTTAAAAAGCTGTCAAAAGAACTAGCTTATTGAAAACTTAACACAAGCTGGTATTACAAAACAACGTTTTGCTGTTTTTTATAGGGCAAAACAAAAAAGAAGCAGCAGCCCATATAAGCTGTACAAAACAACCATAGTCTACCTAACTATTCCAAAAATTATGTCATGACAAAGAATGTCCACTTCCACTTCTTTCATAAGTTTGCAAAATTAATGTGGAAATTCGAGATTGAACTCTATTGAACAAATGGTCTCTGCTATGAAATTTCTTCATTCTTTAGCACTAAACAGTATGATGATGTGGCGATCAGAAATAGTCAATAAGCGTGTTCAAGAAAAGTTGGTGAAGCGAATGCATTTACTACTTCACGTAAAACAGTGTAGATCAAAAGAATATGCCTGATCAAAATAGAAGTCAAAATAATACCTGCTGATTTGCTGGATTCCTGCCCCATGAGAGCCTTACAATTTGTTGACCAATCACAGTTCCGTGCATCCATTTTATTGCTTCTTCAGCAGATGCCCTACAAAGGAAAGAAAAGTGTATTAGAAACAGTGAATATAATAGAAAAAGCATCAAGATGCACTACAGTTTCTGATTAAAACATTAATCCTAGAAGCAGACGAGAGGAAACATAAAGAGAAACCTTTAAGGGGGAAAATTTTGGTACATTTATTACAATACTCCACAAGAATTTCATATTCCTCGGAATTTTTTTCAGGCATGAAATTCATGAGAATCCTATATTACTGTATTTCGTACAAATTCACGAGAATCCCTTGGAGGGTGCTCCTTGGTTGCATGAGCTTAAACTGCAATCCTAAAGGTAGGTCTGCCTGTTTGCCAACTGGCCACCTAGGTTTTATGGCATGGCCCTCTCATGCTCATATTATACCTTGGTTGGGTATTTGGCACCAACATAGATGGTTGACACCAGGTTAAGAGTCGGTCATAAAATATTGTCAAATCTTGTATGGAGCTTTTTTTTATGCTCCATAGCTGACCCAATTCTTGGATAAGGATGACGATGATATAGTACTCCCAGGAATATGGAATTCATGTATTTGGTACCATAAGTAACTTCCCGGAATATCACATCCCTGGGGCCTAAGCATAACCTTTTATGAATTACCCCTGCCTCACAAAATGATCAATAAAATAATCTAGTCTGTAATATGAATCTGAAAATGACACATAATAAAACATATGCATCATTCTCATGGTGGTTCAGGTCCTGCTCAGAATCGATGCCGGGTGTGGTTCCACCCTATTATTATCTTGCAGATATAGGTGAATTTGTGCCCCCCGAAAGTCTTGCACATAAGAGGAGCTATCAGGTGAATTTTGCAAAGCATATAATAACAAGAATATGTGCACGCACACAACACATTTTATTTGTAACTTGAGAGGTTAGAACTTGATAGCTTACTATGGCCACCTATCTTGTCACATTTCTCCTAAACATATGCAATGGCTAAAGAAGAAAATGACCAAACTACAACACATTTTGGAAGTAATCAAAATTCATAAACTTTACAAGAGGAAACTACAGTCACAAACATATGAAAGAAAACCTAAATAAATACCACGAAGAATAATACTCTTCCTATTTCAAATTATATAACCCTTGAAACAGAGTGCATGACCAGTTCCAGTGTTGTACCTAGTGCAAAACTGTACAAAGCCACATCCTTTTCCAGCAGGGATCTTAACATAAACAAGCTCCCCAAATTGAACAAAGATCTGCTTGAGTTCCTCTTCTGAAACATTAGGGTCCAAACCACCAACATAAAGCTGCAGCGTAGAATACATGTTAATGAAACACAAAAAGAAGAGAATGATATTAAAAGTGATATGCATGGCCTTACAGTTGTATTTGTGATATCATTGTCTGGGGGAACTGGCGGCAACTGTGGTGTGGTATAAGTTGGTACTGGAAATGTAGACAAGTGAGTGTTAAATGCTTATCGGAAAATGGTAGTGAAGCAGAGACTTTTGACAAAATACATTAGGGCCTGTTTGGATGGTTGTAACTCGACATGGATGTGTGAAAGTGGTTAGAGGTGGAGACCAGATTCACACATCCGGTGTTTGGCTCAACCCGGATGTGGGGACAGGAACTACAAGGCATCATTACCTCCTAGTTTCTGTCGGGTGCAACTCATGGGAAAAAGCAAGCCACTTCATATGCGTTTTTTTGGCGGATGTGGACGGAAGTGGTTGCTCCATTATTTTTTAATAAGTTAATATTAATTATTATTTTCTAATAAGTTAAAAAATTAGTAATATTAATTAATTATTAATTTAGCTAAATATTGATTTCTAATAAGTTAAAACTCAAAAAAATTTGGTCGTGTAGTCGAACACATTACCGAAAACGTATCGGACACCCACACACTCCAAAATGTAGTGAAGACAGTTCAAAATATGTCTGTGCTCGTGTCATCATGTCTTTACTATGCCGTATGCTGTCTATGTTCGTGCAACATAAGTGTCAAAAATACGTTATAGTGCTAGTTAATGTTAAGCAATTAAGGTAATTAATAATTAAAATAAGTAACCAATAATGCACAATACTAAATATTATCTAATACATTAAATTAGAATTTTTCGGCGACATTAATTGTTAATACTAAAATTAAAAATTAACTAATTAGTATTAATAATAATTATCAATTTAGCTAGATAATTAATTAGTTTTTGTTATTATATAATGCATTTTTTTTTGCTTTTTTGCCTCCTTCATATTAACATCAAAATATGGAAGTGTGAATTTGGCAACTTCCAAGATACAAAATATCATGTATCCAAACGTCAAAAGTCGGTTTCAGGATATAAGAACTAGTATAAAACTCAAAAGCATATGTGTTCCAGTTTCACGAGACAAGATGCCACTTTCACACTTCCTAATAGTTACAAGTATCCAAACAGCCCCTTAGATATATACATTTTATGTTACTAAATTTGAATTACCGAGGTATGTGTTGAAAACTAATGATGAAATATGGTCAAGGGATAACCATTATATAAATGAATATATTACACCATCCAAATACAGCTATACTATATTGTTACATGACGATTAAAGGTCAGAATTTAGTTTCCTCAAATTCCAGTATAAACTCATCATAGATCAAGAATAAGAAATATAAAGGATTTTAATATAGAAAGAGACTTGGCCTAAAAGCATTAACTAATCAGTTCGACCGAAGAGCAAAGTTATACTTGGTAGTGGCGGGAAATAAGTAATAATGTATTTCAAAATGCTTTATGTGCTGAAGGGGAAAAACTAACATCTATCTAGATAGCAGCCATTTCCCACGGGTTAATTAAAATAAAAACTGTGATGCGTGTTAACTCAAAAAAAGTGTGATATGTGATCCTATTACAAAAGAAAATCTCAATTGATGAGTGGGCAATCATTTCTTGTGTGCCCAGGTGCCATAGATCGGTGCCATAAATCATTCGCTAAACTTCAAGGGGATATACAAATCTAAAGAAATGAAGAAGAGAGTGCACTAGCAAGTAATATGACCAGCTCAATCCATAACTACACCAACAAAACGGTGATCCATTCTGCGTATTTTGCTATCCATGTTCTAAAACATGAGTAGGTTAAGTTTGATGCAATCTGGAATTCTCCAACCCATTAATGTACCTCCCAAGGAAATCGTAAATGAAAAAGACGAAGTCCAATAACCATAAATACACATACTTTTATCATGCCCAAAAATGATATATCACCGACTCTAGAAATGACATGGCTATTCAATAGTATAATTGTTTAAGTATATGTTTGGATCATGTTAAATATCTGAAAACAGTTACAAATCAATCAAATGAAGGCAATAAAGATGTAAATAGCTAATTCACTGTCAACTATTTTACACCTGAAAATAAGCAGGAATTAACCAGAACCTAAGAGAAATTATATTTTAAGGGGAGAATCAATGGTCAAACTTAGCCTCTCCCCCAAATTTTGGGGTCGGCTGTTTAAATTGTTTTCTTCCATTCAGCTCGGTTAAGGGTCATACCCTCGGTAAGAACAAAAAGCATTATATCATCAACATCATACTCCAAGCTTTTTCCCATCAGAATAGGGTCAGCTATGGAGCATAAGAAAGCTCCATAGAAGATTTGAAAAGTTTCATGACTGATTCTTGATCTTGACCTGATGTCAATCCTCTATGTCAGTGACCTAGTCAAGGTAGCTATGGGCATGAGAAGGTCCTGCCATAAAACCAAGATGGCCAGCTGGCAAGTAAGTAGACATACTTTTCGGATTGGAGTTTAAGCTCATGTAACCAAGGAGCACCCTCCAAGTTCCCCTAGACTATCCTAAAGAAAAAATGATATAAACTATGTTGTCAACTCGTGAGACTAACAACATAGGTTATAAACACTAGCCTTTTGATTCCTTTTCCAATTAGTTAAAAGTCAGACAAACTGGTTAAGTTCAATATTCATGTATCTGAAAGGATATTGTCATATACTTAAAACCCAGTATCAGGTCTCATTTATGTTGCCCTCAACTCTAGTTAGTGAAAAGTACATTTCGTTTTGTCACAATTCAAACAATTGTTTTCTTCTCACACTAGAACAAAAGTGAATAATAAAACTGGGGGAACAAAAGGGAAACGTACACTACTTTTTAAAAGGGTAAAAAGTAAGATTGGTATTGCATGAAACAAAGAACTAAGCAAGAAAAAGACAAAATTCTGAGTGATCATGCTCAGCACTGAGGAGAACAATTACAACGATGCTGAAACGGACAAGAAAATGCCCAGCAATATGATATTACGCCATTATAGGCAAAGAATAAGATCAATAACCACTAGCCAAAAAAAATCTAATGAATCATGCTTGGAAATAGAAACAAGAATAACAAGTAAAAGGGCTGTTAATGCTGAAAACCGAATAACTTGAGCATTATAAAAATTAAAAAAAAGGTGGTCCTAAGTGTATGTGTTTATTTTGCAGTAACCAATACCCTTAGCAACTGGATACTGTTGTTGGAACCCAGTGGGCTTCTTAGGTGTGGCCGCACTGATTCGCATAGCCCTACTTGAGCAAAAAACCCCATTCATTTCAGTCATGGCCCTATTCCTTTCCATTTCATCGGCAAACTTAACAAAGCCATATCCTTTTGAATGACCGGTACTTGGATCAGTTACAACTTTGGCCCCTCTAACTGATGGATAACTTACTCGAAAGGTTTCTTGCAATAAGTAGTCTGTAACATCAGGAGCCAAATCCCCTACAAAAATGGAATGATCAGGCCCAGCATCAGTTCGCCTTTCTCCAGTTCCAAAAGAAGCCCAATTTAGCCGAAAAGTGTGCTCTGTTCCAGGCATCTGTACCCCGTTGTATGTCTGCAAAATTCTTTCAGCAGCCGCATGCGAAACAAACTCAATAAAACCATAACCTTCAGGCTGACCTGTTATCTTGTTTCGTATGATCTTTATTGATATAACCTGATTTCACCCACACACAAAAATCAACAACTCGTGCATGAAAATTCAAAGATATCAAGTGCATACAAAAACTTGAAATGTTTCAAAAATAATGATCTAGAGCACCAAATACAGAAATCAGACAAAGTAGAGTTGCTCAATGATCAAATCCAAGAGAAGCCTAACTTGCAGCTAGCCATTTCTACAAAGAACAGAGCAGCAAGACATGCTAAAATTTTCCACACCAGCATAAATTTTTATCGTGTTGGCAAAGATACAAACAATGATATCAAGCACATTATCCTGTGCTTGGTGTCCCTAATTCCCTATAGAGCAAAGTAAAAGATCAAAATCAAACACAACCTCAATTCCCTACTATTTTTTTAGCTTTGACAGCAATTCCCTCATTATTCAACTTTGCCATGAATGCACTTCACTGTACTGCAAGGACATAGACCTAATCCTATCTACGTAACTTATAATCATCGGAGAGGTTCATAAACCAATTTGCCGATACACTTCAGTTGCATCTCATGAATTCACATGCCTTAAAGAAAGGGCAATAAGGAAGACTATTACAAAAAAACCCTAAACCTAAACTTAAGAGGGGCAATTCACATTCCATGGAGACAATCGAATAACAAACCATAGTGGAGCATTGCAACTAGCACGCCAATGGCTAGAAAACTATAATTTTACCCAAAAATTCTCCTTGATTATCACACTAAATATGATTTTCCAATTGTTACATAATAGTTCACAAATTCTTAACACCAAAACCCTAAGGGTCTGCTTGGATTGAGGGTTAAGAGAGTTAAGTGAGGGGAAGTTAAGTGAAGGGGAAATAAAACCATGCTTGGTTTGAGGGTGGGGGTTTAGGAGGGAGGGTTAAGTGAGGGTTTATTTCACCCTCTTTTGTCCATTTTTTAACCTCCCAAATTGGAAGGTTAACGAGGGGGACTGAGGGGTTTTGTTTAAAAAGTCATAAATATTTCTTATTTGTTCTAAAAAATATTATGACTTTTTTTTTCCATTTTTTTGTTTTCAACATATTCCTCCATAGCTTCCTAATTTGTGAAGATATTTTGACAAGTTCTAATTAAATTTTCAATCAAATTTAATAAAGTTATTTTGGTAACTATCATATTTTTATTAAGGGTGCGGTTATCCGCACCCCATGACCTACTATCCACACCCCACTAAAAAAAAAATTATTTGAAATTCCTATTCTACCCCCCCACCCACCCACCCATGCTCCCCTCCCCCTCCCCCCCCTTCCCGCTCCCCCGACCCCAACCGTCATCCTCTGACCCCCTCCCCGACCCCGACCGTCCTCTGCCTCCTCCCCCGACCCCGACCCCTCCTCCTCCCTGCTCCTCCGAAGCTCCGACCCAGGAGGGGAGCAGGGGGGGAGGGGAGGGGGGGAGGAGGAGGAGGGGTCGGGGTCGGGAGGGGAGTGGGGTGGGGGGGTCGGAGGAGGAGGAGGAGGGGGGTCGGGGAGCCGGGGGGGAGGGGGAGGGGAGCAGGGGAAGGGGGGGGGGGGGGGGGGGGGTAGAATAGGAATTTAAAATATTTTTTTAGTAGGGTGTGGATAGTAGGTCATGGGGTGCAGATAGCCGCACCCTTTTATTAATCCTCCTCTCACTCAAAACCTCCAATCCAAGCTAGAACTATTAAATACCCCCACTTAACTCTCCCTTCAATCCAAACAATGTTCTATGTATTGACTCTACTCCCCCTCACTTAACTCCCTCTCATTTAACCCCACTTATCTCTGCTTATTTTTTTCCCCTCAATCCAAGCAGACCCTAAAAAATGATCCAAACCCAAGTTTTCTTTCATCAAGAATCCTAATCAAGAAACTAACACAATTACATCCACGGACACAAACGAGCAACAATTTGCTACAACAACAAAAGTAGTGAGCAAAAATAACAAAAGTAGACGTGAACTACAATGTTACCCTAAATTTCTCACAAATTATCATCCTAAATTTGATTATTATTATTTTCCATATCTTTGTAATACAATTTCTAATCGTTAGCTATTTCACAGATTCTTAACACCATAACTCTAAATAATCCAAACCAAAATTTTCTTTCATCAATAACCCTAATATCGAGAAAGTAAAAAACGAAAATACAATTCCCATCCACTTCAATACAATAGATTTTTTATTTTTATTTTAAATTCTCTTTGCTCACAAATTCTTACGCAATCCTCTTAAATGACTCAGACCCAAATTTCTTCAAGTGCCAAGAACTTGAAAATTACCACCATTATCACACTATAAAATCAACTAGTAATTGTCCAGGAATGGAATTGGGAGGAGAGAGAAAATAGCGAAACCCTGACGCACCTCTCCGGTGTGGGCGAAGCAGCCATGGAGATAGGACTCGTCGACCCAGTACTGGAGGTCGCCGATCCATAGGGTCCGAATCTCCTCCACGGATACGGACTGATAACCGTACCCGGTGGTGACCGACGACTGCGACACCGACGCGGCGGAGGAAGCGGCGGACCACGACGATCCTTGCATTAGTTACTTTCTCCCTGCAGTTGGCGGCTCGCTTGGGCTTTTTAAACCTTGGCAGAATTTTCTCCCCTTTTTTCAATTTATTATATTATTATTATTATTATTATTATAACCTAGTATTTCCAATAGGGGTGAGCGTCGGTATATTCGGTCGGTATTTGGTCAAATTTTTCGGTATTTTTTTAAATCGTTATTTAAAATATCAATACCAATACCGTACCATTTAGAATCGGTTTTTTCGATTTCGGTTAAATCGATATTCGGTCGGTTTTTGTTCGGTATCGGTATTTTACCAATTAACATTTGGTCAATCAACACACTTAATATTGTAGAACCTCCTAACCTATAATTTTTTTTGAAGCATTAAATTTCAAAGTCAAACCTCTACCAACCAAACTACTCACCAAAATTATTAGAACAATATGTAACAAGTTGCAAACACCTAAAAATGAGCTTAAAAGATCAAACGCTGTCACTAAGTTTAATCTTTAGTATAAATTTAAGTAACCAAAATTTACTTCAAAATTCTACGAGAACACAAAAAAAATAATCTCAAAAGATCAAAAACTCAATTCTCGGCTGTAATGCCCATATCTCGTATTACGTATTTGAAATACGTGTACGTATTCTGACCCGTATTGCATGACTCCCTGCTTGATTTATTTTGGCATTTCATTGATTGGTTTATCTTGGTTCGGTTCGGTTTGTTTGGTTTGGTTCGGTTTTGCTAGATTTTATGTGGACCAAACCACTCCCACCTACCACCATCCTCTTCATTAAATATCTCACCACACATTTCTCTCTCTACATTAACTTTCTTCTTCCCCACCATTACTTCTCCACCAACCTGAGAGTGGAAGGTTTAGGCAAGTACATCTTGCTTCATGGAGGAAGTCCATTTTTATTGTTCCATTGTCTTCCTTATGTGTTTCTAACCCACTTTAGTACTTAGCATTTTTCATTTCTGTGGTTAATTTCTTATAGATCTAGTTTTGTGGTATTTTTAGTTTTCATGAATTTTGATCTATCAAACTTGCATATTTTTGCTAGTTGATGGTTCCATGTTGTAGAGAATTTCGTTCTACCACATTTTGACCTATGAAAGTTCGAATTTGGACTCTGGATGATGGAATTATGGAGCTTGGAAGCATGGCTTCATGGTGATTTTCTTCTCGGGAATTTGGAGAAGGAGAACAGTACTTGACCGCATGACTATTTCATGCGGCAAGAGTTTTTCCCAGTCGCATGGCCATTTAATTGAATATTTAATTGCTTACATTAAATAATTGCCATTAGCATTAAATAAATACTTGGCCGCATGAGAATTCAGTTGGCAGCATGGGAACAGTACTCAGCCGCATATGGCACTTGCATTTGCATGCCATTAAATGCATTAGCCTTTACAAGCAGTAGTATTTAATATAAATAATGGCCATGCATGCATGCATTAATTAGCATTAAAGCATTTGCTTACAAATTGCCAGCAACCTGCCCACGTGGCCGCCTAATGTTTCTCCCCCTTCCATTGTAGCCGCATATGGTATAGCCACGTATATTTAATACATGGCCAAAGCCATGTGTATTTAATGCATGGCCAAGCACTAATACCTCAGCTTGCATGCATATTGTTTTATGCATTAACAATTAGCCGCATGGCTTATATATTGAGTATTTGCCTTATGGCCCCCACCTCATCCACTCTTGGCCACATGGCCTATTTATTATTCTTGGCCGCATGCAGCAAAGTGTGCTAGCCTCATATTGTATGGTGACAACATCTATTGGCTGGCCGCATGGCATACTTGCATAAATTGCGGGTCCCACTATCTTTTGTCTTATTTGTCTTTACAATTATATTATTATGATTAAATAATGTGTGATTCTAAATTGCTTTCCTAAACACAATTTGTTAGTGTAATAATTGATAGTGACTTGCTGGCCGCATATGGCCTAATTTTTCCTGAGCCGCATGAGCCCACGTCCTTGCCCCTGCTAATATTTAATTATCACTTGTAGGCTTGTGCTATTAATTTAAGTATGTTTTCTGACACGATGGTGATCCGTTGAGGTGCACTTTTGACAAATGACATGACTTGATAGTGGCCCGCCGTGGCGCACTCCTGACAAGTGAACTTGACATGATATACTTGACATGATATACTTGACATGATAAACCTGACATGATAGTGGCCCGCCGTGGCGCACTCTTGACAAGAAAACCTGACATGATATTTCTTGAAATGCTGTTGCGACGGCTAAACATGACTTGACAAGAATAAATAGCCTGGACACCATGGGTGATTGTGTTTGTACAAGTGAACCAATATTGTCTTGCATCATGTCTAGGACATGAATCCATGGTTTCCCACGGTCAGGAATTCATACTGAATATGGCTAGGATTAATGACTAGATTGATCAAGTAGTTCATGAAGAGACTTTTCCAGTTACCTGTTGCCCCTTTGATCCCGGCCTTATATAATATATATACATGGGACTTGGAGCTATCTATCATGATGAGCACATTTCCAGCATGTCGTCGAGTGGGATACCTCTTTAGGACACATATATCTCACTACAGTGTGTCTGCTATACTTATTTTTTTTTTGCTGGGGTCACTCAGGTAGCAGCAGGCGGGTAACTGGACTTGGAAATCTCTTTGCATCTTGCTAGTAACTAGGCCTGTGATAATCCTAGTTAGTTAAAGTATCAAGCCGTACATATTGCTTGGCCGTGATTGTTGGATGAGGAATAATCAGTCTAGTCTTGTCTTGATCCTGTACAAGATTGTTACTTGACTTGATTTCTTATATTTATCTTGCCGATAAATTGTGGGAGAAACCAAGTTCTGTTCAGACGAAGGGTTACAACCCCGGTCCTTGTTTGGTTTACGGGTTGTAACTTGGTTATCTGAATAGTCCCATGGTTATCTCACCGTATATCACCTGTCATATTTTTCCTTAATTACTGTATTTTATTATGTAATTATATTCTTGTGCTAATTTTTGGTTTTAGTTCCTAAGTGAAGCCTCCTTTGTGGCACTTGCTCTTTCTGGGGTCTGATCCAGCTGGTTTTGTATGACCAGATTCCGGAGCAACCCTAGGGGATCTACCGACTTTCCAGCCAGATGATGACCACTAGATAGAATTCTGGCAACGAGTGGGTTTATTTTTGCTCTCCCACTCTATTGTAAAATTATTCTTTTGAGACGTTTAGCCGCCGAGCAAGTGTTAGCTCGTGTACATTTTACTTACTGTCTGCCTACGGGCTGTAACATGATTGGCAACCTAGGGTTGATCATGTATGACTAAAACTCTTGCTAGTTCTCACATTTTGTTCGACTAGCTTCATGATCAGCTGAATATGTAATGTTTGGGACGCCTTACTATTGTATATTTGGTGATCTTACATCTTGTAACATTTACTTACTTGCTTGTGATTGAGACACTAGGTTTGTTATTGACCATAGGAGACTGATGGCTTGTAGATAAACCCTCATATATCTAGACAGCCGTGACCGTATAGTGGAGTGGATCCCATTTCATTATACGTAGCTGGCTATGTCTGCCCCCGCTCTCCAGTGTTCTGGTTCTGGTGCGTGACATGGTTTAAGTGGTGGCCCATGCAGGTCTTGTAAATCAAGATATGTGAGGGTTTTCCGAATAGATGTCTCAATCAGTACTCGCCCTTGATCTCTGCTCGTATCCTCTTGATTCCTGAAATTTTTGTCCTGATCACATGCTTGTAATCGTTGATCTGTCTTGGTCCTTCCTTATTGTTCCATATGTCGTCTTCTTCAGCGGCATTGTTCCTGGTCTTGTCGATCAGCAAGGCGGAGCACCTCCCGTGGACCAGCAGCAACCTGGGGACCAAGCCCAGCATTCAGGAGCGGACTCCCGAGTCATGCATTCCGGGGATCCAGAGCCCCCAGTTCAGCCAGCCCAGCCCGCAGGGCAGGATGATGGAGCCTTGGTAGGACTTATCAGGGAATTGCTTGCATCGCAGGATCGTCGAGGAGATGCCATGCGTCAGGCAGTGGCAGATGCTCTGGGCTGAGATGGACATCATGGGAACAGTGCAGCGAACAGTGACAGGACCGGAGGTCGAAAGCGATCTCGCGGCCAGATGAACCAGTCGTCAGCCCCAGTCCTGGCAGCTAGGGCTTTGACTATTGGAGTTCCCCGAAGGGCGGATTCGGTTACGTCGGTTTAGCATTCGACTCCGGTGTCCCCTCAGCAACATAAGCAGAAGCAGTCTTCCCCCATGGGCTGCTCTCATTGTGGAAAGCCTGGACATGTTGTTTCAGAATATCGCAAGGCTTGAGGATTGTGTTTGCTATGTGGAGCACCGGACCACAAGGTAAGGTCCTGCCCGTTCAGGACTGACTCATTACCAGCCATGACCAGTTCATCCGTTAGGGGACCAGCCCCAGTACCAGTCCAACAACAATTTCCATCCCCGAGGCCGTTGCCGACGTAAACCCAAGCTTTTCGGCAGCAAAGGCCTCAGTAGTATGCCCAGGCGCAAGTACAGTATAGGCAGAGGGGATTCCAGCAGAGACCCCAGCAGTATGCTCTGACCCCAGCTCAGATTCAGAACCGGCAGAGAGGTTTCTAGCAGGATGTCTTCCTTCCTCTTTCTTCCTTCGAATTCCTTGCTTGCATGATTGATTGTTTGATTGATTGCTTAGTATAACTTGTCATTGCAATCTCTAGCCTCTTGATTAAATTCCGAGGACGAAATTCTTTTAAGGTGGGTAGAGTTGTAATGCCCATATCTCGTATTATGTATTTGGAATACGTGTACGTATTCTGACCCGTATTGCATGACTCCCTGCTTGATTTATTTTGTCATTTCATTGATTGGTTTATCTTGGTTCGGTTCGGTTTGTTTGGCTTGGTTCGATTTTGCTAGATTTTATGTGGACCAAACCACTCCCACCTACCAGTACCATCCTCTTCATTAAATATTTCACCACACATTTCTCTCTCCACATTAACTTTCTTCTTCCCCACCATTACTTCTCCACCAACCTGAGAGTGGAAGGTTTAGGCAAGTGCATCTTGCTTCATGGAGGAAGTCCATTTTTATTGTTCCATTGTCTTCCTCATGTGTTTCTAACCCACTTTATTACTTAGCATTTTTCATTTCTGTGGTTAATTTCTTATAGATCTAGTTTTGTGGTATTTTTGGTTTCCATGAATTTTGATCTATCAAACTTGCATATTTTTGCTAGTTGATGGTTCCATGTTGTAGAGAATTTCGTTCTACCCCATTTTGACCTATGAAAGTTCGGATTTGGACTCTGGATGATGGAATTATAGAGCTTGGAAGCATGGCTTCATGGTGTTTTTCTTCTCGGAAATTTGGAGAAGGAGAACAGTACTTGACCGCATGACTATTTCATGCGGCAAGAGTTTTTTCCAGCCGCATGGCCATTTAATTGAATATTTAATTGCTTGCATTAAATAATTGCCATTAGCATTAAATAAATACTTGGCCACATGAGAATTCAGTTGGCAGCATGGGAACAGTACTCAGCCGCATATGACACTTGCATTTGCATGCCATTAAATGCATTAGCCTTTACAAGCAGTAGTATTTAATATAAATAATGGCCATGCATGCATGCATGCATTAATTAGCATTAATATTAAAGCATTTGCTTGCAAATTGCCAGCAACCTGCCCACGTGGCGCCGCCTAATGTTTCCCCCCTTCTATTGTAGCCGCATATGGTATAGCCACGTATATTTAATACATGGCCGAAGCCATGTGTATTTAATGCATGGCCAAGCACTAATACCTCAGCTTGCATGCATATTGTTTTATGCATTAACAATTAACCGCATGGCTTATATATTGAGTATTTGCCTTATGGCCCCTATCTCATCCACTCTTGGCCACATGGCCTATTTATTATTCTTGGCCGCATGCAGCAAAGTGTTCTAGCCGCATATTGTTTGGTGACAACATCTATTGGCTGGCCGTATGGCATACTTGCATAAATTGCGGGTCCCACTATCTTTTGTCTTATTTGTCTTTACAATTATATTATTATGATTAAATAATGTGTGATTCTAAATTGCTTTCCTAAATACAATTTGTTAGTGTAATGATTGATAGTGACTTGCTGGCCGCATATGGCCTAATTTTTCCTGAGCCGCATGAGCCCACGTCCTTGCCCCTGCTAATATTTAATTATCACTTGTAGGCTTGTGCTATTAATTTAAGTATGTTCCCTGACACGATGGTGACCCGTTGAGGTGCACTTTTGACAAATGACATGACTTGATAGTGGCCCGCCGTGGCGCACTCCTGACAAGTGAACTTGACATGATATACTTGACATGATAAACCTGACATGATAGTGGCCCGCCGTGGCGCACTCTTGACAAGAAAACCTGACATGATATTCCTTGAAATGCTGTTGCGACGGCTAAACATGACTTTACAAGAATAAATGGCCTGGACACCGTGAGTGATTGTGTTTGTACAAGTGAACCAATATTGTCTTACATCATGTCTAGGACATGAATCCCTGGTTTTCCACGGTCAGGGATTCATACTGAATATGGCTAGGATTAATGACTAGATTGATCAAGTAGTTCATGAAGAGACTTTTCCAGTTACCTGTTGCCCCTTTGATCTCGGCCTTATATAATATATATACATGGGACTTGGAGCTATCTGTCATGATGAGCACATTTTCAGCCTGCCGTCGAGTGGGGCACCTCTTTAGGACACATGTATCTCACTGCAGTGTGTCTGCTATACTTATTTTTATTTTGCTGGGGTCACTCAGGTAGCAGCAGGCGTGTAACTGGACTTGGAAATCTCTTTGCATCTTGCTAGTAACTAGGCATGTGATAATCCTAGTTAGTTAAAGTATCAAGCCGTACTTATTGCTTGGCCGTGATTGTTGGATGAGGAATAATCAGTCTAGTCTTATCTTGATCCTGTACAAGATTGTTACTTGACCTGATTTCTTATATTTATCTTGCCGATAAATGGTGGGAGAAATCAAGTTCTGTTGGTTACAACCCCGGTCCTTGTTTGGTTTACGGGTTGTAACTTGGTTATATGAATAGTCCCATGGTTATCTCACCATATATCACCTGTCATGCTTTTCCTTAATTACTGTCTTTTATTATGTAATTATATTTTTGTGCTAATTTCTGATTTTAGTTCCTAAGTGAAGCCTCCTTTGTGGCACTTGCTCTTTCTGGGGTCTGACCCAGCTGGTTTTGTATGGCTAGATTCCGGAGCAACCCCAGGGGATCTAACGACTTTCCAGCCAGATGGTGACCACTAGATGGAATCCTGGCAACGAGTGGGTTTATTTTGGCTCTCCCACTCTATTGTAAAATTATTCTTTTGAGGCGTTTAGCCGCCGAGCAAGTGTTAGCTCGTGTACATTTTACTTACTGTCTGCCTACGGGCTGTAACATGATTGGCAACCTAGGGTTGATCATGTATGACTAAAGCTCTTGCTAGTCCTCACATTTTGTTCGACTAGCTTCATGATCAGCTGAATATGTAATGTTTGTGATGCCTTACTATTGTATATTTGGTGATCTTACATCTTATAACATTTACTTACTTGCTTGTGATTGAGACACTAGGCTTGTTATTGACCATAGGAGACTGATGGCTTGTAGATAAACCCTCATATATCTAGACAGTGGAGTGGATCCCATTTCATTATACGTAGCTGGCTACGTCTGCCCCCGCTCTCCAGTGTTCTTGTTCTGGGACGTGACATCAGCATTCTTGACATAACTTCAAGTCCATTAAAATCCATTCTAAGTTCTAAAAAACTGATTAGAACAAAGATTAAAAAAAATAGTATAAAATTAATCACGAACAACATTCCCAAAAAAGTGTATATATATATATATATATATATATATATATTTATATATATATATATATATATATATTTATATATATATATATATATATATATATATATATATATATATATATATATATATATATATATATATATATATATATATATATGATCGGTTCGGTTCGGTATTTTCGGTATGGTATTACACTCAAACCGTTACCACTACCATTATACCATATTTTAGTCGGTTCGGTAATTCAGTATCGGTACATATTTTTGGTTCGATTTTTCGATATATTTTCAATCGGTATTCGGTCGATTTTTGAGTATCGATCGGTATTTGCTCACCCCTAATTTCCAATACAAATTTTGATTTTAATTAAATCTCCTTAAAAAATTTCTCATATCCAAAAATTTGATTAAAATGGGTTACGAAGCCTTAGAAATCATGACATTCCGTTATGAATGACCCGTGATTTCAAAATTTTGACAAATCTAACAAATAGTCATGATTGTTAAAATTTTGGGCATTTGTTAAAGCCACTACAAAAGTAATTCATGATATTCCAAAAGTATTCCTGTTTACCAGTTTGACATCGAAATAATTTACTCGGAATTGTGCAATTATTTTTGGGACTGTCAAAATGTTTGACAGCTTACCAATATAATGGACTGTTAAAAAATTTGACAGTCCAAAAAGAAAATATTTTATTATCTTTATGACTGTAAAAAAAATTAACAGTCCTTCCAATAGGTAGGTCTATCAAAGTTTTGGCAGTTCTCGATGACGACGAGGACACCCTCCCCGGACCTCGACGACGATGATGAACGACGACAACGGCTCCTCCCTCCCATCTCCGGACCTCTCGACGATGATGAGGACACCCTCCCTGGACCTCGACGACAACAACAAACGATGATGACGACGACCATGATAACGACGAACATGATGACGACGAACGATGAGTCATGAGAACGTCTCCTCCCTCCTCTCCTGGGACCTCGACGACGACGAACGATGGTTTCAACGTCGACAGCGCGGTGAGGAATGCGAACTCGAGGTCCGGGAGGAGACGTTCTCACAGTCGACGGGAATGGCAGTGCTGGCTATGGAGGGGAGGTCGGCGAGGGCGACGACGACGATGGTGGGGTCGCAGGAGATGAGGGATTGGGGGGTGGACAACCCAAATCAAATTTTTGGTTGTCCTGAATAAAATTGCTTCAAATTGGACTAGCACCAAGCCTTGGATAGTCGTGAGTAATTTATGTAGTGCCTTTAGCATTTGCCAATTTTTGGCAGTCTGCCAAATTTTCAATAGTCCTAACAATAATTGTTGTGATGCTCCTAACATTTTTAAAAGGGTATTACGGATATATATACTAGTGTCATGGCACATACGATATGCATGTGCAGCATATTTTTATAAATGTCGATATATATATATATATATATATATATATATATATATATATATATATATATATATATATATATATATATATATATATATATATATAATAGAGAGAGAGAGAGTAGTGACAGCCCCCATATCACATTATGTAGTGTCCTTGTAAGGTAATTTCTATGGGCACTACCAAAATTGCTAGGGGGCATCAATTGCTAGGGGGCAGCCCATCAATGTGGAGAAATTGCTAGGGGGCACTCAAAAATTGCTAGGGGCAGCCCAACCCCCCCAAACCCAAAATTTTTATTTCATTTTCATTATTCACTCTCTCTCTCCTCAAGAAGAAAACAAAGAAAGCTCTCTTCCTCTCCCTCTTCATCTCCTAAACCCTAATTTTTTCTTCTCCATCACTCCATTCTCAAATCCTCCACGAAGATTCTCGAAGAGATGACACGCAAGTCAAAGCAACCCGAATCCAGGTACGTTCTTCCCTAATTTTTTCGAAATTTCTTTAAATTATATTCGAAACCCTAGAATTGGTTTAATTCTTGAATTTTTTTTTGTAAAATAGGTTTATAATCTCTTGCACGTTCTCTTCCCTTATTTTCGAACACATAAAACCCGAAATTTATGTTGAAACCCTAACCCTAGAACACGACAAAATAGGATTTCGTTAGTGGACTTCGGCTTGCTCGACAGTAGGACTGCCAGGAATGGGGCAGTCCTAATGAAAATTAGGACTGCCACAGTCCTGGCAGTCCTATTCTGAAAGAGGACTGCCAGAACTGTGGCAGTCCTAATTTTCATTAGGACTGCCCCATTCTTGGCAGTCCTACTTGTTTTGAGAATAAAATGGCCCACTTAATATTATTCCAGTTGATTTGTTGTGCATCTATACATTTCTTTGGATGTAGCATATGCAATATATACAAACTCATGGTTTCTGAGGTCAATGTTGTCATGATCGTAGCAGGGCCTGGTTTCTCTTGCAAATTGTCTTCAAGTATTGAGGAGTTTGAAGTTATCGTGTGATTGTTATCATGATTTTAGCATGAGTTGAATATTGTCCAACATAATCTGCTGCTGCATATTGATATTGATACAGTTGATTTCCTTTACTCATATCTTTGATATTATCAAAACTTTGCGGAAGTCAAATATATAGGATAGATTCCATGTTTGATGTACTTTTAGAACTCGAGTAGTTTGATGACAAAAGTTGTTTCTATTACTTACAAGTGTATGTTGTCATGCAATCCACCGAACAAAAGAATACGGCCCACCGCGTCAAAGCGGAAGGAACGTGCGGAGCGTCCTCGCGAGCGTCCGATAACAATTACCGAACCGGCGCCCGAAGCTCGGTCTCGGACATCGCCACCGGCACGTCAAGCTCGGTCGAAGCAACGAGCTCCTACTCCTACGCCTCCTTCCGACGACGACGACGACCTGCCAATTGCCCAACTCCTATCACGTCAAGAGGGTTCTGCGCCATTTGAGGAGGTCGGTCCTTCTGAGGAGGCCGGTCCTTCTGACGAGGCCGGTCCTTCTGAGCCGCCTGTCCGTCCGCCCGGTTGCTCGATGTTGGTTTCTTTTGAGAACCACATTGCGTACGAAATATGGAAGAACCCGGTATGTACATGACGTTTGTAAACGGTAGTATACTTTTCAAATATGTATTTCATAATTGATATGTGTTTTGTTGTATACAGAGGACATATCGTATCCATAGGGCTGTGAGTCACGGCAAGAAAACCGTGTCGTGGCAGTTTACAAGCTTATCCGAGGCCGTCCAGAGCAAAATCATACCGAGTGGCTTGCACAATTTGGCGCAAAACGCCTACCGAACAATGGATAGTGCCCTAATATCCGTCTTCGTGGAGAGATGGCACCCGGAGACGAACACATTTCATCTCCCCTGCGGGGAGATGACCATTACACTCGACGACGTGTACCATATATTGGAGCTGCCAGTGACCGGGCGTGTAATGACCAAAGAACATTACACGAATGAGAAATCCGTGAAATGGTACGAGAAGATCGTCAAGTTCGTCTCAGATCACCTTGGAGTTACGGCTACGAGTTTTACAACTCTACCAGGCTTCAAGAAGTCGTACAGAATTCCTCTATCATTTCTGGTAGACCAGTTCATGGATATGGAGGTTGACGACGATGACGATGAGACGGTCGACACGGTGGCTCGTGCGTATATGTTGTTCGTCCTGGGAACGGTCGGCATTCCGGACAAGTCCGGTACGTCGATACATGCTCGGTACATGCTAAACTTATCTGAAGTAGATGACTTCATCGAGATATCTTGGGGAAGCGGTATCCTGGCCAACCTTTACCGCGAGCTCGGCATAGCATCCCGTGTCGGGACTAAGACTATGGCCGGCTATCAGACTCTGCTACATGTAAGAAAACTTCTAACAATTTAATCTTGTATACTTATATTTGTTATTTTAATTTTTACTATTTGTTGTTTGAATATGCATGGATATACGAGCACTTTCCAATGCTTAGACGGGCTGACGAAAACCCAGCGTATCTTGAACACCTTCCCCGAGTGTGTCGATGGAGGCCATCCCAGCTGGAAACAAAAAGTTGGCAAACACTGGCTTCCATTCGTGAAGTATTAGACAGTTTGGTGCCAGAAGAGGTACTATTATTTGACTAACTTTTTCATGTTAATTTTGTATTGTTGTTAACTTCATTCCTACGGATTTTTTGGAATCCATACCGGGATCTACGTGAGTTGAATCGTGAGATCCAACCGGTTTCTTTATTTCATGGCATGATCACATGCTATGAAATCACGGAGCCGTACATGCCCGACAGAGTCCTTCGTCAGTTCGGCTTCGTGCAAACTGTGCCGAAGCGCACATTACGACTGTTGGAGCCTCCGCGCGGAACCCAACCTTTAAGTTACAAACCGGCGGAATTCGACTGGGTGACCGACTGTTACTTGGAGTGGCAACGACATGTACTTCGGGAATCTGATAGACGACCGGTCACCGAGATGGCCGACTGCAGCGAGGACTACATGCAGTACTTCCTGGGGGTCGGACATCCTAAGTTGTCGAACCCTACCAACCCGGGTCTCGTGGCCGTCGGAGCAGTTGGAGCTCTTCCTTCCAAGAATGTCTTGTATGCTGGGTTGGTGAGAATGGTGAGTTCCGTATTTGTAATAAGACTGAGTTTTTTATGTTTGTAGACTTAATTCATTTATACTTTCATTTTCAGTCTCAAAGGGTGAAGGAGTTGGCGCAGACACTCCGGAGAGGTTGCCAAAGTGATGACTGTGTCGCCGTCGCCAACGAGCTTCAGCGCATCGACGACGTGGTCGACTTCCCCTTCATGAACAATAGGGAGTCTCGTTCCAAGGCCCAGCATGATATGTAGATGAATTTTGATTTTTTCATGTTTCAAACTTTAGTTGGTTGTGGATTAGTAACGTACACTTGATGAATTATTGTGGATATTTGAACTCTGTGGCAATTTCAACTTTTGTCATGAATTTGAACTCTGTTGCAATTTGAACTCTGTGGCAATTTGAACTTTGTGGCAATCTTCAACTCTGTGGCAATTTGAACTCTGTGGCAATTTCAACCTTTGTCATGAATTTGAACTCTGTTGCAATTTGAATTCTGTAGCAATTTGAACTTTGTGGCAATCTTAAACTCTGTGGCAATTTGAACTCTGTGGCAATCTTAAACTTTGTGGCAATTTGTGATGAATCTTTGAGTCTCTGTGTGTTGAGTCCCACAAAGAAATCATCACACAGAGTATCAGTATCAGGACTGCCCAACCCAGGGCAGTCCTACACTGAAGTAGGACTGCCATGGGCCTGGCAGTCCTGTCTAAAACTTGCTGTAACAGCAAGTTTTAGATAGGACTGCCAGCTTCCTGGCAGTCCTACATCAGTGTAGGACTGCCATGGTTGTGGCAGTCCTAACTTTGAGCCTCTGTGTGAATTTTATTCACACAGAAATTCATCACAGAGGCTCAAAGTTAGGACTGCCCAAGCCATGGCAGTCCTACACTGAAGTAGGACTGCCAGGACCCTGGCAGTCCTATCCTAAACTTGCTGTTACAGCAAGTTTTAGACAGGACTGCCAGGGTCCTGGCAGTCCTACTTCAGTGTAGGACTGCCATGGCTTGGGCAGTCCTAACTTTGAGCCTGTGAATTTTATTCACACAGAAATTCATCACAGAGACTCAAAGTTAGGACTGCCACAACCTTGGCAGTCCTGATACTGATCCTCTGTAACAGTTTCTCGAACTGAAACGATATGACAGTAGACACTCACATAATACAGATAAGACACAAGTAGGTACATATAACACAAGTAGACATAGGTAAACACATATAACACATGCAGACACATATAGTACACAGGTAGGCACGTATAACACAAGTACGCAAAATCAAACACATATAACTCAAAATTTCTATATATATATTACTGGACTTCATATTTCACTGTATACAAAAGTGGTCCTCCATATACAAAATGTTAGACTGTAAATATATCTATACTTAGTCGATTTCGACGTCGTAGTGGTCCGCAGGTAAGTCTCTTGGCTCCTCAACCTTCAACAACCTCTGGGGGTGTCTTCTATGGAACTCAACATAATGATTATCGGCAAGCAACTTGAGCACTTCTTGCATCGCCATTCTTGATTTCGTCCGGACAGCGTTTGAGGAAGCTAGGGCGTTGTATATTGTCTTCATTGTAGACATGTTCTTCTCATCTTCATGTCGTATGACGGAATATATTTGTCTCGGTGCAACTCCGGAGGTGGTCAAGTCTTCGACTATCTTCTTCTCCGTATTGTTCAACCGTCCGACATACGGATGACCCAATAGTGTCTCGGCAAACTCATGGTTGTAGAAGCATGGAATTTCACAACCAGAAAGCCCATGCGCCAGACACTACATGCGCCAGAACTCAGACGAAGAACTTCACAGCAAGATCAATAAAGATAGACATTCGAAATAAGACTTTTTTGATATACAGAAGTCTATTACATGTCTAAGAAAAGGTTGTACAAAGGAGAATTTCTACAAAGGAAAGATCCTAAGTCTACAGCCAGCGGCTACCACGCGCCTCCAGATAAGCGCAGCAGCCACCATGCGCCATCAGTCAGGCGCAGCAGACATCATGCGCCTCCAACCAGGCGCATCCCACCATATCTTCAGCAGCTCAGTCATGTGCATCCAGCTCAGTTATGTGTATCCCTTCAGCAGCCCAGTTATGTGCCGCTCTTCCAGCCAGGCTCACCTGATAAGTGCTTCGTCAAGCAAAGCATTTAACCCTCTGGCTGGAACCAAGGAAGAGAAGAGCACCGCAAATGCTGTGGGCAGGGGAGGCTTCGAAAGAGCCTCCAAAGGCGAAGGAAGACCGTGATCGAAACCACGGCTAAAGGAGCAGCTTTCAACACAACCAAAGTGGGCAAACCCCACTTTGAAGGAAGATAGAGCCTAGCACCGCCATTCCGATCTACGGCTCTTCCGGAATAACGGAGACAAGGCCCGAGCATCCCTATCTTTGGATGCAACAGGCACCTTCCGCCTGCCTCGGAAGCCCTCGACTCCGTCTTTTGGATGTAAAAGTCACCTTCAAGTGCATCGAAGACAACACAGCGTCTCATCTTCACCCTCGGGAGCACTTCGTCAACAGAATGCACCCGCATGTTCAAGTTCATGTTGGAAGTACGTGAGGGAATGAGAAGCAAATCTTCTCTCCATGCTACTATTTATAGGTCGGGCAGATCAAACCCACGCGCCAAGTGGATGGCCCTCCGAATTCCGTGCAATGAATTTATATTAAATGGATGAACCGGACGCCTCGAATTCAGCCAAACGGCTATTTATAGCACTCGAAGAGCGAGACAGCCGCATCATTAAAAGACATGTCCGATGCGCCAGCCAGACAGCGCATCACACGGACGCGCCCTTCGGCATCAGGCGCATCACACAGACGCGCCCTACAGTACTCGGCGCATTACAGAGGGTGCGCCCCCACACATCTCCATACCGAGTGGAACGCCAACCGACGCGCCCACTCAGCTGTCCATCGAACGTCACCAACATTAAATGCTGAACTGACAGAGTTGGCAGCACGCCTCCCAAAGTCTGAACAGTTGACAGCTTTTTCATAAAACGAAGCGTCGACAACGTCAGCATCATCATGACTTTATTTCGACGGCTACTGCCACGTGGCCACTCAACCAACCGCATGTGCCTCTACGGCCATGCGTCCAAATCAGCATGCGCCTCAAAAGCCATACGCTCCAGGCTGCTCTCTGATCCCGAAAGACAGAAGGAAAGTCGCCTGCATGCGCCTCAAAAGCCATGCGCCCCAAATGGTTTGTAACTCCTAAAGGTTATGAGCTGCAGCCTCCTCCTGCGCCCAATCCAAGGCGCAGCTCACCAGATCACTCCTCTCCACCAAATCCGAGATCTTCGAACTATGAGTCGACGACACGTGTCTTTTGACTCAACTCGTCCAAGATTTCAGCAACGGAAAGATCTTCTCTCTGCTACGTGCTGGCTCACAACAGCAGTATGAAGAGTTCTCCCCCTCGATCAGGGCGCAGCATCCGTGCGCCTCCATCAGCAACCTCCACGTGGCGTTCCCACACCGGCGCATCCTGCATGCGTGCATGAGCAGCCAGCCTGCAAAACTATAAATAGAAGGATCATCTCCTTCACACAGGGGAGGCTCACAACACAGAGAGAATCCACAACAGAGAATCACCGGAGAGGCAGTTCTAGACACTCAACGTCTTCCTCCTCTCAGCAAGCTCCAGCACCCAGAGCAATCAACACCTTCAGAGAACCGATAACCGTCGTCAGCCGGTCAACGGAGTCAACGCATTACCACTCGCTCCATTGGCACTAAGGACCCAGCTTAAACAAAAGTGTACTCCTAGGACTACATCTAAGTCCTATATTGTATCACTGTTCTGTTTGTATTAAAATTTCAATCAAAACAATTTTAATGGCAAACAAGCTGGCGGCTCTGCTGGGGACTTCTTTTTCCTCTACCGAGAAAGTCGTATCACAGGCCGACGACGTGAAGGTGGGCTCCTCCCACAAGACGCTGGTAGTGCGCCTCAATCAACAAGCGTACGAGGAGTTCATTTCTGAAGGAAGTGCGAGTCCTTCGAAGCGGCTGTCGAAGCCGAAGAAGACCCGCGCAGTCTGGGTGCGCAAAGTCGACGCCTCGGGCACCACCGTTGAAGGGGATGCGCCCGTCCAGCCTTCCCTTCCTGCTGACGTCCTCAACAATCAAGGTGCGCCCGCTGATGCAGCGCATCTCTCGGGGAAGCGTGCGGCTGACCACGTTCCCCAGCCATCTTTCTCTCAGGCGAGAAAGATACGTCGACGGAGCAGGGGCGCAGCCAATGCCCCGCGCATCACTTCTGATGCGCCACAAAGAGCCTCTGTCTTTGACAGACTCACTCGCTGTAATGGCGAGGAGAATTTGGATGCTGAGTACTATACGCCCCAGCGGGCTGGTACGAAGAAATCCAAGGCGGCACGGGCCATGCGCCACAAACGTGCTATGCCAGCAGCCGGCCAGAGGCACGCGCTTACAATCACGCGCGCTGCCGATGGCAAGCTGTACAAGGTTGACTCAAGTGCTTCTGCACCGACAACGAGTCGACCTTCAAAGTCCTCATCTCGCTTGGGCGCATTCACTGCGTGCACAACCAAGCCGAGAGAGGCAAACTCAGTGGTCTTGAACTCCCGCGCCTCCTCTGGTTGTGCGTTTGAGGTTCGTTCAAGTCACTTCAAATGCTGTGGTTTCCCCACTACTGATCGTGATGCCTGCTTGGTATTAGATCAGGGGGCGCAGCACTCACCCGACCACCCCGGCGCTTGGCCCTGCCATGCGCCTGAGAGGGGTGTGAGGGTAGCACTCTCCTCCAACGACCTGCGCAACGTGATCACTCACAAGTGCCGGTCAGGAGAGTTGACCAACAAGCACGATGCGCCTCTCACGGGGCACACTTGTGCAGTGGTTACCATCAACTGCTGTTGCAAGACGGCAGTACCGCCAAAGCAGTCGATCTTCCAACGGCTATAATCATCGACACCCCTCCGACATCGCCTTGGGACGAAGGTGTCAGCAGAAGAGGAGCTAAAGGTTGCTTCATGCAACGTGATCTCCAACTCCTCATCTGTCCGGAAGACGACTGCCAATTCCTCGTCTTCATCCAAAAGCCAGCCGAGGAAAACCAAGGCAGCTGTCTCGACCTCTGGAGTGTTCGAAGGCACTCGGTCGAGGAAAAAGTTCTTGGAGGAAGCTGGGGGTAGCCAGACCCTTGTCGAGCCTCCTTCCGAAGACGAAGATGTCCAAAGCACAGCTGCGACGGATCTTCATCAAGGCGAAGATGGCCTCCCTGAAGCCCCTCAAAATGACGATGTCCTCCAGGACACCGCCGGGGGTAGTGCTGGAAACGAAGAGGCCCTTCAAGACAGAGCTGAGGGCAGTCAGGCCCTTGCAGATGCGCCTGTCGAAGACGAACTCCAGAATGTGGCTGGGGGTGGCCAAACACCAGGAGAAGTGACTCCCCCACATGAGAGCGAGGCTGAGACCGAAGCCTCAACTAATCCATCCACTTTCGGCCGTGTCATGACAGTATACATGACCGGGGGTGATCTTGAGACTGATGCGTCGCCACAGGACATTATCCAGCGCATAGACTCGCTAAAGGGAGGACTCAAAACCCTCTCTGCCTCAATGCAAGCACTGACTCAAGCAGTGTTTGAGATGCGGTCGGCCTTGATCAGGACACCTTCAAATGGTCCCGACCCAGGAGCCAATGGAGAGTCGAGTGTGCCCCTCCAACGGACACCCTCAGACGCAGAAGACATAGAACATTCCCACTCGTCTGAAGCATCGACGTGGGATTCCGATACCAGTATCGGATCAGTCTTCAGGAAAGTGCTGTCAGCTAACATGACATCGGCGCAACCTCAGAAAGATGAAGGCGAAGACCAACCGCCGGAACCCTTCGAAGAGGAACCCTGGGCTCAACGCCTAGGAGAACAATGGGAGTCTCGTTTTGAGTTACGAGAACCTCCCACCGAAGACGAAGTCGAGCAGATTGACCTCGGGGATGGGTCTTCTTCTAAACCCATCTTTATCAGCAAAAGCTTGGAAGGAGAAGACCGAGAATCTTTAGTCCAACTGGCTAAAGAGTATATTGACGTCTTCGCCTGGAGCTACGAAGACATGCCGGGTCTCGATCCACAGATCGCGATGCATAGGTTGAACATCTTACCAGATGCCAAACCTATCAAACAACAACAGCGACGCTTCCGCCCGGACATCATGAATGCCATCGATCAGGAGGTGGACAAGCTCTTGACCAGTGGCTTCATCCGTGAGGAACAACACCCGGACTGGGTAGCCAACGTCGTCCCTGTCACCAAGAAGAACGGGAAGATACGAGTCTGTATCGACTTCAGGGATCTCAACTCTGCTTGCCCGAAGGATGAATTCCCGCTCCCAATCACCGATGTAATGATCGACAACATATGTGGCTTTGAACGCATGTCCTTCATGGACGGGTATTCAGGCTACAATCAAATCAAGATGTTCCCCGATGACGCAAAACACACGTCATTCAGGACTCCGAAAGGTATTTTCTGCTACACAGTAATGCCCTTCGGCTTGAAGAATGCCGGTGCAACATACCAACGAGCGATGAGTACCATCTTCCGTCAACATCTTCGCAAGACAGTTGAGTGTTATGTTGACGACATCGCAGTCAAGAGCCGCCTCAAAAAAGATCACCTACAGGACCTGAGGACGGTCTTTGATCTCATGCGGGCACATCAACTCAAAATGAATCCCGCTAAATCCTTCCTGGGGGTTTCTAGCGGCAAATTCTTGGGCTTTGTCATCACGGCAAAAGGCATTCATGTCGATCCCGAGAAGACTAAAGCCATCCTCAACATGGACCCTCCGAAGAACCTTCGAGAACTTCGGGGCTTACAGGGACGTCTGGCATACATCCGGTGGTTCATAGCAAACCTCTCCGGTAAATATCAACCCTTTACTCAGCTCATGAAGAAGGGAGTCTCTTACGTCTGGACAGAGGAGTGCCAAAAGGCTTTCGACGACATCAAGGCTTACTTGACAAGCCCGCCAGTCCTAGTGGCACCTGTCGTCGACAAACCATTCCTCCTCTACGTCCGTGCCATGGATCATTCCCTCGGCGCTTTACTGGCTCAAAACAGCGATGCAGGCTACGAACAAGCAATCTACCACCTCAGTCGAACACTCATCGGGGCCGAACACCGGTACAACCCCGTTGAAAAGGAGTGCTTGGCTTTGGTGTTTGCCATTCAGAAGACTCGTCATTACGTCTCGGGCCAGACAATTCACGTCATCTCCCGAGTCAATCCACTCAGAGTTCTCATGACGAAGCCAGGGTCATTAAACTCCCGGCTGGCTACATGGGCGATCCTACTAACGCCATACAACATGGTGTTTGTCCCGCAGAAGGCGGTCAAGGGTCAGGCTCTGGCTGACTTTTTAGCTGCACACCCCATCCCAGAATCTTCAAAACTCTATGAAGACATCCCGGATGAAGTCCAAGAATCAAACGTCACTGAAGGAAGCCCCGTTTGGCGGATGTTCTTCGATGGCGCTTCAAGAACGGGCCCCAACGGCCAAATCATCGCAGGAGTGGGGGTAGTCTTGGTCTCCCCCGATCAGCTGGTCATCCAGCGCGCATACTCTCTTTCGAAGCCGTGCTCCAACAATGTTGCTGAGTACAACGTACTCGTCATGGGACTCCAGCTAGCACAACAGCTGGGGGTGGATCATCTGGAAGCGTACGGCGACTCGAAACTCGTCGTAAACCAGATTCGGGGGCAATACGAGGTTCGCCATGAAGATTTGATCCCTTACCATGAAGTTGCATTGAACATCATTTCAACCTTCACTGGGTTCTTCATCGAACATGTACCCCGTCTACAAAACTTGGAGGCTGACGCTCTGGCTGGCCTCGCAGCCTCATTGGCCGCGCCCCTTGGGACTCAACACTATGTCACGGTAACTGGCCGAGACTTGATTTATCCCAGAAACAACCTATGTTTGCAAATGGCTCACGCCGTGCCGACAAACACCGATGTTAATGTCCGAGACTGGAGATTCCCGTTCATCGACTTCGTCGTCTACGGAATCCTTCCGGAAGACCCGAAGGAAGCCGTCTCAGTCAGGAGACGCTCTCTTCGATTCTACTACGATACAGCCACTAAAATGCTGTACCGACGCTCCTTCGACGGGCTTCTCCTTCGATGCCTGTCTAACGAAGAAGCGGCCGAAGCTCTTCGAGAAGCTCATGACGGAACTTGCGGAGCTCACCAACCAGGTCCTAAGTTGCAAGATCGACTGCAACGTATGGGCTACTACTGGCCAACCATGGCCGCCGACGCAGTGGAATATGCTAAGAAGTGCCATGCATGCCAACTTCATGCAGACTTCATACATACACCGTCTGAACCTCTACATCCTACAGTCGCCTCCTGGCCATTCGAAGCCTGGGGCATGGACATTGTAGGACCAATCACCCCTCCTTCATCAAGAGGACATCGTTTCATCCTGGCCATCACCGATTACTTCTCCAAATGGGCGGAAGCAGTCCCACTAGCGGAAGTAAAAAGCTCCAGGGTGGTCAGCTTTATCAAACACCATGTCATTTACCGTTTCGGAGTACCCAGGCGAATCATTCATGACAATGGTCCCCAGTTCATCAGCCATATTTTCAGCAGGTTCTGTGACAAGAATCGCATTCAAAACGTGGCCTCAACCGCCTACAATCCGGCAGCAAACGGATTGGCCGAGGCGTTCAACAAAACTATCGTCAGGCTGCTCAAAAAGGTCGTGTCATCCAACAAACGCGACTGGGACGAAAAGCTCGGCGAATGTCTTTGGGCCTACCGCACAACGGTACGGACCCCAACAGGCAACACACCATTCTCCCTGGTCTACGGGAGCGAAGTGGTACTGCCTCTCGAGATCCAGATCCCCTTACTCCGAGTAGCGATCACAAACAAACTCACAGAAGAAGATAATCAACATCGTCGTCTGCGGGAACTGGAGGCACTTGACGAAAAGCGTCTCCTAGCTCAACAACGCATCGAACTTTACCAAGCCCGTATATCACAGGCTTTCAACAAGAAGGTCAAGCAAAGAACTTTCCAAGTTGGCGACCTGGTTTTAGCAGTCAGAAGGCCAATGGTGTTAACTCACAAGACACCAGGGAAGTTCGAGCCCAAATGGGAAGGACCCTTCATCATTGAGACGGTATACTCAAACGGTGCTTACCGCCTCGCCAAACCCAATGGGGACTTGTTCATGATGCCCATCAACGGCAAGCTCCTAAAGAAGTACTATTCTTGACATCCTCCAAGACATGTATTTCCCCAAACAACCTCTTTTCACAAAATCAAACGCTTCCGGAACCCAGCTGTTCCGTGGCATCCTTCCGTAGAAAGATAACCACGTCCACATTACCTCTGAGTTGTCTCTCTACATCCTACAAAGCGCAACCTTACATTTCGTGAGCTTACGCTATCCTTCATGTTTACCACGTCCACATTACCTCTGAGTAAACATCCCGTACAAACAACTCCTGTGTTGTCGTACATTGATCGCAGAACTTCCACGTCCACATTACCTCTGAGTTGTTCAGCGTATCCCCCAGGATCATTCCTACCACGTCCATAAATACCTCTGAGTAGGAAGATTCTATCATTTGAACCTAATGATTGCCATGTCCACATTACCTCTGAGCAAACATGTTGGTTCCTTCAAACTTATTATCTATACCTAAAAACCAAGGTGCGCAAAAGATAATAGGTCCACATAAATCATCAAGTTCATGAGATCAAAAATGAACACATCACAAAAAAAAAGATATAGTGTATTTCTTTATTTTTCAAAAAAAGGGAGTACAGAAATACGCTATTTCCCCAGCAAGAGTTGCAAAAACACATAAAAAAAAGAGAAACTACAGTCCCCGATCCTCTCCAGGGTGGGATGAGAGCTCTCTGACTCGACGTCTCAGGTCGGCAGTGCGAGTTTCCACAGTCGCCTGGACTCGGAGCTCGGCTTCTTGACGTATTAATCCGACAGCCTCAGCGGAAGTTTTACTCTCATACTTCTCATCAAGCTGTCGTCGCTGCTGAGCCAAAGCAAGGGTCCGCTGAGTAAGAGTCGCTTCCTCCTGCTTGAATGCCACGTGTTCAGCCAGGACACGATCAGCTTCTAGTTGAAGTTGGGCCCGCTGGTCTTCAAGACGGCGCATCTGAGCATCAACCTCTGCGATGTTAGCATCCACCGCAGCCCGCTTTTCCGTCGTCTTCTTCATAGATTGAGACAACTGCTCCGCCGCAGTGTCAGTCCCAGCCACTTCACGCTCCCAACTGCTCACATCGGCTCGATGGGAAGCCTCGATTTCAGCAATCAACTTCCCTATCTCTGCATCTATCAAGACAGAGAGGTCATTTCGTTGGATGCGCTGCAGTTCCGCGAGCCGCTCGTCCAGCTCAATCACCGAAACCTCCAGAATTTCGGCCATATGGTCATGGCCTTGGTGAACGCGGATCAGCTCGATACAAGGCATTGCCAAAGCTTTTGCTATCGCAAAGCTCCCCTTGGCATCCATCACTGCAGATACACCTTTCTCCAGCATTTTGTACACTCCCTCGACGAGGAACTTCACATACTCGTCGGCATCCGCCAGCACCTGCGGCATCATAGCAGGAGTTGGGGGAGCCACTACAGTTTGCGGACCGGAGGAAGATCCGCCAACCTCAATCTGAGAGGTTTGAACCTCGACAGCAATAGGCTCTTCATCAACAGGGGCCAGACTGCTAGCCCGAGGAGCCGAAGGAATAGAAGGAGCCGGCACATGCGTCGTGATAGTACCCTAAGTGGAAGGAGCAACAGAGGGTTCTACACCCTTACCCTTCTCAAGCCCGGAGAAATCACCGACGTCGACGGCCACCTCTTCTACCCCCGACGTTCTATCAGCATCAGCTACCTCCCCCGGCAAAACGGGGAGATCAACATTTATCTCCTGGCCAGCCCCAGGAGACAAGACCGGCAGAAGGGTCTCATTCTTCTCAAGTCCCTCTACAGGGACAAAATTTGTCGCTACCGCCTGATCGGTAGCCATCTCTATGTCCATGGTTGAAGCCAAGGAAGGATTTGGCAATGATTCAGCCGACCTCCCTTCATCATGACCAGGAGGGGAATCAACCCTCTCCTCTATCCTCACTGCTTCTGCTGCCCCCGTAACGGACCCTTGCAACGCTGGAGGGACGTCACCAGAAGGCGACGAATTCCAGTCCACTTCATCATCAGGATGCCTCGAGTCTGTAGGACCCTCAGCGTCCAAGGCCTCCACGACAGATGGTACTATCCCAGAAGTTGTTGCGACTTCAAAGTCAGGAGATACTAAAACCTCCGCGGGAACATCTTCGGGACTCTCCTCCACAGGAGACATCATCATTGGTGGAATGCGCTCCTCAGAAGAGCCTGCCACCTCCTTCGGCTTACTGGTGCGCGGTTTCGAAGCACGAGACTTCTTCTTCAATCCCTACAAGAAGAAGAACATAAGTCGCCACAATGACATAAAAAACTGGAATTATGAAGCACTCCTTACCTCAGCGGGAGCTGAGCCCGTTGGCGTTACAAGTGGCGCTTCCGTAATCTTCGGGGTCGACGTCCTTCTCGACCTTTTTGGTACAGAAGAACCAGCTTCTGGGTCAGCCCGTCTTTTCCCGACAGACGGGTCTCTCACTGGTGCCACAGTAGCAGCCCGATACCCCGCCAATTCTGGCGGACGATATGACCGAGCTGCCACCAACATATTCGTTGTTGCCTCCAACTGGGTTCCAATGATGAAACTAGTCTCCCTGTCATAACCAGGAGACATAGTATTCATAGTGCAATACAGCTTGGCGGCCGGATATAAGATCGGCGGCCGAGGATTGCGAACTGGTGTGGTAAACTTAACGCTAGTGCATCCAGCGTTATAATACTGCCAGCCCCGGGCTCCATCCAGCAAACTCCCGATGAAGCCTAGACTGCTACTAGGATTCCGCAGCATTAGCTGAGTGTAGCCAAATTGACGAGCAAATCGGCTTGGCAAGTACGGTTCCAGATAATATCTGTTCTGATTACGGTAGACCAGGTGCGAAGGCCGGATACTCTGCAACCAACGAAAACTCCATTTTGGCAAAGTAACCGCATCCTCGCCAGAATCAACCAAATCCTGGTCGGCCTCGAAATTCTTGAAGATCGGGCCAACCTTCACGATTTTCCACCCCTGAAGGAAGGACAAAACCCTCCTACAAACGGGGACGCCAGTGTAAGACCACTTCCTCTTGTAGAAGCGGCGAATGAAGGCATCTTCTTCAACATGGTCCTCCTCAGGGCCAGGACTCATCACATTCGGATGATGTAAGATCAGCCACCCCATAAGATAATGGAAAGGCAGCTCGGCCCGAGGAAAGTTGTTATTATTACCTTTCTCGTGGATCACATCATCAGCAAAAGACCTCAAACCGCGCAACAGGTTGCACACCATCGCGGGGAGGAGAGCTAAAGGTCGTCCAAAGGCCAACTTCACTGCAGGCAAAATAAGATTCCGATGTACCCTCTCAACGGCACCGGATCCCCCTGCAAATATGCAATCCCGGAGCCATATCATCAAGTAGGCCGTCAACACTGCCTTAGATGACATCCGGTGCGCGCAGTGCCAGAAACAGCTGTACGTATCCTTGCCGCTCTCATTGGAATGTGGGGTCCTCTCGTCCAGCCGGGTTATTTCAGAACTCACTTCCGCGGGTTTCAAGCCCTGCGGAGTCGCAAACCGGATCCTCGAAGGATCCGCCAAATCCTGCCTGAAGACATAGTCCCTCCAAGCAGTCACGTGAGGCTGGGTCTTACCCTTGTCCCTCCGGTGCATCAGATAATGATGGCTCGTCACCTCCTTGAAAACGGCCATCATCTCTGGGTCCTTATCTTCCAAGACCTGGATCTCTTCATTTGATGGAAAATATTCCTCGTACGGTTCCGAGCCCCAAGGAAGCTTGGACACTTCGTACATCTCATGAAGGGCCAATCCCAACTCCCCCACTGGAGTAAAGAAGCTGCCAGTCTGGGCGTTGAAAAGCTCCAAGAGTGCAAGGAACATCGGCTTATTGAGGTCCACGCCTGCCTGCGTGGCCCGAATGGCGGCAGTCAGCCCTATCTCCTTAAGCTCAACTTTGAACCTGGAAAGCACCCAGGAGGTCAACTCGTCCCACTTTGGGATGTAGTGACACCAACCTTCGACTCTAAAACCAGCTGTCGGATACGTGACCTTCGACGTCAGCATCCGATTTGCAAAAGTCGGAGCACTGAAGGGAAACGTGTCATTTGGGACTTCACTATAGATGCTCCCGGGACGCAAAGCTCGGTAACTGAACGAAGAACCGGTTCGTGAGGCGGTCAAGGTGTCTCGCTGGTTCGAGGTGGTGTCAATCGAAAGGGAACCCCCCAAGGCACCTCCTTGAGAAGGAGTAAGTTCCCAACCCATCCTTCTCTTCGAAGCTAGACGATAAAAGGCTGTCAGTGGCAACTGGCGGTCAACCTGCCGCATGTATAACATCATGCCCTTAGCAGCAAAGAACCAGTCTTCTCTGATCTTCAATATCTTCGCTTTGGAAGAGACTAATCGGTCGCCAAACAGAAAGGCAGGCTTTAAGAAAGTCACACCTTCAGAATCAGCAGACTTCAGTTTACCGCTCTCCATCATACTCTGGAGGAAAAGCGGCAACTGGACCTGGATTTGTAGCATCCTCTCACGAGGTTGGTCCTAAAGGATAGCATCCTTTGCAGGGTTGATCACCGCCTCATCAAAATCAACTCCCATCTGACAAAGAGAAGCGTCCAGGAGGACCTCATTCAACAAAGGGATCGTCATCGACACTGGCACAACAAAAGTGGAAGTCAGGCAAAAAGACAAAATATGTCAAGCAGACTGGCGCATTGCCAGGGTATGAACCCATGCGCATCTGCTTCGGCACATCATCAGGGCATAGGCCCATGCGCGTCAGCATGTCTCGGCGCATCATCAGGGCGTAAGCCCATGCGCGTTGGCATTGGAGCTTCGGCGTATTATCAGAGCGTGAGCCCATGCGCGTCAGCAAAGGTTTCGGCGCATCTTCAGGGAATAAAACCCATGCGCGTCAGCCATTAAAACCTCGGTGCATGATAGAGGTATAAACCCATGCACGTCGGCAGGATAGAACCTCGGCGTATCATCAAAGACCGAAGCCTATACGCGTCGGCAGTTAGGGCACAGGGCCCAAAGCAGAGACGAAACCCACCTGTCACCTCAGGACGAACGTCGGCAAGAGTCGCAAGAGTGATAGGTACATCCTCATCGACAGACTCCTTCGCTTTCTCCTTCCCCTTGCCGGCAGCACCGCGAGGAGTCTTGGGAGCCATTCTCTCGAGGAAGGAGAAGTTAGGGTTTTGAAGAAGAAACTCTAAAGAAGCAGAGGCACAGAGAAGAAGAACCCTTTCTCTCTCCAACTCTTACCTATTTATAGGGCTTGGTCGCACGCGTGAACAGATGACGTGTGATCTCAGCCGTCGCCTCGGGTTCTGTGCAAGGATAGCAGCAAATAAAACCAAAAGATCATCATTAATCTTTTCGGTTACCGAGGCACCATCATCATTAACTGAGAAGAGCATGCGCCCGAACAGGCATGCGCCCAGAAATCATGCGCCCTGACCTCCATGCTTCTTATTCAAAGTATTCTAAAATTTATTCAAAAGTTTTGAAAACTTTGAAGGGGGTCTTGTAGAAGCATGGAATTTCACAACCAGAAAGCCCATGCGCCAGACACTACATGCGCCAGAACTCAGACGAAGAACTTCACAGCAAGATCAATAAAGATAGACATTCGAAATAAGACTTTTTTGATATACAGAAGTCTATTACATGTCTAAGAAAAGGTTGTACAAAGGAGAATTTCTACAAAGGAAAGATCCTAAGTCTACAGCCAGTGGCTACCACGCGCCTCCAGATAAGCGTAGCAGCCACCATGCGCCATCAGTCAGGCGCAGCAGACATCATGCGCCTCCAACCAGGCGCATCCCACCATATCTTCAGCAGCTCAGTCATGTGCATCCAGCTCAGTTATGTGCATCCCTTCAGCAGCCCAGTTATGTGCCGCTCTTCCAGCCAGGCTCACCTGATAAGTGCTTCGTCAAGCAAAGCATTTAACCCTCTGGCTGGAACCAAGGAAGAGAAGAGCACCGCAAATGCTGTGGCCAGGGGAGGCTTCGAAAGAGCCTCCAAAGGCGAAGGAAGACCGTGATCGAAACCGCGGCTAAAGGAGCAGCTTTCAACACAACCAAAGTGGGCAAACCCCACTTTGAAGGAAGATAGAGCCTAGCACCGCCATTCCGATCTACGGCTCTTCCGGAATAACGGAGACAAGGCCCGAGCATCCCTATCTTTGGATGCAACAGGCACCTTCCGCCTGCCTCGGAAGCCCTCGACTCCGTCTTTTGGATGTAACAGTCACCTTCAAGTGCATCGAAGACAACACAGCGTCTCATCTTCACCCTCGGGAGCACTTCGTCAACAGAATGCACCCGCATGTTCAAGTTCATGTTGGAAGTACGTGAGGGAATGAGAAGCAAATCTTCTCTCCATGCCACTATTTATAGACCGGGCAGATCAAACCCACGCGCCAAGTGGATGGCCCTCCGAATTCCGTGCAATAAATTTACATTAAATGGATGAACCGGACGCCTCGAATTCAGCCAAACGGCTATTTATAGCACTCGAAGAGCGAGACAGCCGCATCATTAAAAGACATGTCCGATGCGCCAGCCAGACAGCGCATCACACGGACGCGCCCTTCGGCATCAGGCGCATCACACAGACGCGCCCTACAGTACTCGGCGCATTACAGAGGGTGCGCCCCCACACATCTCCATACCGAGTGGAACGCCAACCGACGCGCCCACTCAGCTGTCCATCGAACGTCACCAACATTAAATGCTGAACTGACAGAGTTGGCAGCACGCCTCCCAAAGTCTGAACAGTTGACAGCTTTTTCAGAAAATGAAGCGTCGACAACGTCAGCATTATTATGACTTTATTTCGACGGCTACTGCCACGTGGCCACTCAACCAACCGCATGCGCTTCTACGGCCATGCGTCCAAATCAGCATGCGCCTCAAAAGCCATGCGCCCCAGGCTGCTCTCTGATCCCGAAAGACAGAAGGAAAGTCGCCTGCATGCGCCTCAAAAGCCATGCACCCCAAATGGTTTGTAACTCCTAAAGGTTATGAGCCGCAGCCTCCTCCTGCGCCCAATCCAAGGCGCAGCTCACCAGATCACTCCTCTCCACCAAATCCGAGATCTTCGAACCATGAGTCGACGACACGTGTCTTTTGACTCAACTCGTCCAAGATTTCAGCAACGGAAAGATCTTCTCTCTGCTACGTGCCGGCTCACAACAGCAGTATGAAGAGTTCTCCCCCTCGATCAGGGCGCAGCATCCGTGCGCCTCCATCAGCAACCTCCACGTGGCGTTCCCACACCGGCGCATCCTGCATGCGCGTATGAGCAGCCAGCCTGCAAAACTATAAATAGAAGGATCATCTCCTTCACACAGGGGAGGCTCACAACACAGAGAGAATCCACAACAGAGAATCACCGGAGAGGCAGTTCTAGACACTCAACGTCTTCCTCCTCTCAGCAAGCTCCAGCACCCAGAGCAATCAACACCTTCAGAGAACCGATAACCGTCGTCAGCCGGTCAACGGAGTCAACGCATTACCACTCGCTCCATTGGCACTAAGGACCCAGCTTAAACAAAAGTGTACTCCTAGGACTACATCTAAGTCCTATATTGTATCACTGTTCTGTTTGTATTAAAATTTCAATCAAAACAATTTTAATGGCAAACAATGGTTGTGGGTTCCATTCTTCACTTTTACTGTCCATTTCCCCTCTTCTAAGTTTCTGATATGTATCGTGAATGGACAACCACATTTACTCGTTCCAATATTTCTTCTTGGAACTTTACTTTGGCTAACTTCTACTGTGTTTTTCTTGTACGTCCTGAACACACACCTCTTTCACAGCCCACCACCACAGTTTGTCGTCCCGGTCGATTTTGGGCCGATCTGGATATCACTAGAACAATATTATTTTCTCGTCCGACTTCTCGACACCAATGTACCGCACCCTCGCTTGATTCAAAACATAGATCGGTCCAAAATAAATGGGCTACATTGACTGCAATTGGAGCCGGTACCGCCAAATCGGAAGATCTCAAGTCCTACAATAAATGTTATTTGGTTAGTACAATTAGACAAAATTCTAAAGTAAATAGGTTTCATAGATTAGGCCCATGCATAAGATTGGTGTCCATAAATAGCAAATTGTGTTAATAGCAAGACCGTCTTCTGTGAAGGACTGCAATAGAACTCTGTATTCTTATCATAGAATAGGACTGCCAGAGTGTAGGCAGTCCTTCACAAAAGAAGGACTGCCAGGACCCTGACAGTCCTACCTATTTGTAGGACTGCCAGGGTCCTGGCAGTCCTTCTTCTGTGAAGGACTGCCTCCACTCTGGCAGTCCTATTCTATGATCGGGACTGCCTGAGTGTTGGCAGTCCTCTGTGTCACAGCACAAGTTTAGGTCCGAGCTCAAGTTCAAATGTAGTTACCAAGAGAGCTTCCGATGCATCAAAGTTGTCTTCGGACGTGGCGGGAACGTGTTCTTCGGACGTGGCAGGAACGTTTGATGGTCCCGGTTGATCCATGTTCAATATTTTTCTATATTTAACACATAATTCAACTTTAATATGTGAAATTCTTCTTTAAAACATGAAACATAGTATAGTTCGATGACTTACCAAAAATTTGGAGAAGTCAATGACCTAGAGTTGAGGGAGAGAACAATTTGCCAACAATGTAGGGAGAAAAGAAAAAATTTAGGGTTTTAATTCTATGACCTAAGAGAAGAGAAGGAGGGAAGAAAATAGTTGAGGGAGAAAAGAAAAGAGAAGAAGGAGAGAGAAAATGAAAATTGGTATTTATAGTTGTGCTTGGGCTAGCCCCTAGCAAAAAATTTGGATGGCAAACTTGTAATAAACTTGAAAAATTTTGGGCTAGCCCCTAGCAATTTTGGTAGTGCCCATAGAAAAAACCCCTTGTAATTCCCTTAACTAAGGTGGAATCACAAGTCTGATTTATCCATCTAGCAGATTGTTCTATGGTTGACTAACCCAATATCATATCAAAACTACGAGATATTCATCCCCTTTGCAAATCTCTTGTTAGAATTTCTTCACAAATCTTCATTTTTAAATCTGCAAAATAATAAACTTAATTAAATGTTACCGGCCTTCAGGGAAGTCGCGCAGGAAGCACTGCCCTAAGAGATAGTCCGGGTCTATGTGCAGACTGGATCCGAACGCTCCTAGTGGTAAAATCCCCGGTCTACCGGAATCTCTTTGCCGCACACGACTTGGAGAGGATGACCCCGACTTAGCTCTGCCCAGAGCAACAATGGAGAACAGCAGCGATGTTGAGAGTACGAGAATTTTAGAGAGAGGAACGAAATTCTGTGTGTAAAAAATGAAGGAATGAGACAAGGTATATATAGGGTTTTCTACGTAGGAGAATAATGACAGATTTAATGAGTCAATTAAAATAAACGTTACTGAAGAGGAAATCGAATCGACATTCGGTGCCCGCAGATGTGGGCACGTACCCGCACCCGATACGCGCACCGAACCGAATCGAGCAGGACCGGACGGAGGCGGCGGCGCGCGCGTGTGGCCCATGGAGCTCCCACACACAACTCTTAATGAAGCAAAAGGAGTAAAGTTAATATATATACATTGGATTGGAGTCTTTTTTCCGATGTGGGACTAAATGCTCAAACTTGAGCTTTTGCACATGAAGCAGCAGCTAACATCTTTCACTATATAATAAGGCTTCAAAACGGTTTAAAAGTGAGCCGTCTAAGCCGTATGTATATCACGGTCCATTTTATTTTAAAAAAAGATTAAATTATATAAAAATTTGTTAAAAAAATTTAAATTTGTTATATATATTTAACATTGGAAATCAAACTCAACCAAACAAAAAAAAATACCTCTAACCTTAACAATATGAGTTATAAGAAATATTTAACCATAATTGATATATTTATTATACATTATTATGGGTACAAAGCATGTGCACTTACTAGTATATTATAAGACCAATAAAATATAGATGAAGATATCTTATTATGTTCTAAAAAATACATTGTACTTATGAAGCATGAGCGCAACCAGTCGGCTTGACTAATTACTCGAATGGTCTAATCCTTTTGAGGGGAGCATCATCTTGACAAAATTATATATCGATTTTATTACTATTTTTTAGGAGTAGTCTAATTTTATTTTGACATTTTATTCATAATAATAAATCAAGTAAATATAGTCAAATATTTAACTATATGATTAAACTAAGATATTTTCTTTCCATGTTTTTATGATTAGATTAATTAGGATTTTATTTAGAATTATGATTAGCTTTCTTTATTTATTTTCTAACTTTATAAAGTTTATAGATTGTCTTTGAAGTAATAATTTTTTTAAAAACTTGCAATAATATGATTGTTTTTCCGTGAATTTGTTCCCTTTATTTGTTTCCAGGGTGTTTATTTTGTTGATTCGGACAACGTTGTTGGATTTAGAAAATTATAATATATTTTGGGAAAATATATGAAATGTCCAAAAAACGAAAAAGTTTTATGAAAAATCCACCGCACAATAACATTTCATCGCGTGCCCAGAATTACCAAAAAATATATAAAGAGGGTTCTGAATGACCTTTTTGTCCTTCATTCTAATTTATTGAAAACACCGACGAAACTACTCTTAAAAAAAATGTTTCGATACTTCATCTTCTTCCATACGCTGCTCACTTTCGAATCTAGGTTTTCTCCTCAAAAATTTTCAAAAACTCGTCGGAAAATTTCGGAAAAACCGAGACAAACGGCAAAAGTGCTAAAACGGAGGTCCAAACATCACTTTTTTATGATCCTAAAATTTCGAAAGGCCGACAAACAATGAAACTTTTATCTCAGGCTCCTTGAAGATACGCTCATTTTGCGACAAATCGGATCTCGTTTCGACCTCCCGGTCAAAAGTTATGGTCCTCCAAAGTTTTAAATGACCATAAAATGCAGGAGAATGACCATTCTCCGTGTTAGAACACGAAGAATGTTAATTTCGCATGAGGGTGGCCATTCTCCGTGTTAGTTCCGTCTTAATTTACACGGAGAATGGCCATTCTCTGTGTTAGTAACATGGTATTCTCCGTATTAATTTACACGAAGAATGTCGTTCTCCGTGCTAAATTACACGGAGAATGACATTCTCTGTCTTAATTTACACGGAGAATGACCATTCTCCATGCTAAATTACACGGAGAATGGCCATTCTCCGTCTTAGTTTACACGAAGAATGATTATTCTCCGTGTAATTTAGCATGGAGAATGGTCATTTCAGTGTTAATATGCAGGAGAATGGTCATTCTCCGTGTTAGAAACACGGAGAATGCCATTCTCCGTGTAATTTAGCACGAAGAATGGTCATTTTTGTGTAAATTAAGACGGGGAATGCCATTCTCCGTGTAATTTAGCACGGAGAATGGTCATTCCAGTTTTAATACGCAGGAGAATGACCATTCTCCGTGTTAGAAACACGGAGAATGACATTCTCCGTGTTAATTTACACGGAAAATGGTCATTCCCAGTGTTCAAACGTAGGAGAATGACCATTCTCCATGTAAATTACACGGATAATGGTCATTCTCCGTGCTAAATTACACGGAGAATGGCCATTGAAATGTTAAAACACAGGAACACGGAGAATGACCATTCTCCGTTTTAGTAACACGGAGAATGCCTAATTTACACGGAGAATAACATTCTCCTTGTTAAAATGCAGGAGAATGACTATTCTTCGTGCTATATCGACGGAGAATAGTTGACAGAAACCTAATTTTTTATTTTTTTGTTTTGTTGAAAGAAATTTGACATGAATAAAGATTCAAGAGTTTTCGTTATTCTTTCAAAACGATGCTAACTCTTATGGAAAAGAAGAAGAAGATGTTCTCTCCATAATTGACCTAATTGTCGGAAAAGAAGAAGAAGAAAAAGAAGAAGAAGATGAGCGATATTGGAGTTCGACTGAAAAAAAAGTCATGGTGAACTACGAACGATCTTTGCGATCTCTGCTAAAGATGAGAGCAATGGAATTCAGATCTCTCGTGAAGAATTCAGATCTCTCGTGAAGAGAAGAAGAAGAAGAAGACGAGAATCTCGCAATCCAAATCTGAGTTTGTACAGAGGGGTAGTTATGGTATTAATTTTGTAAATACAGAACATCTAAAGGAAATCTTGGAATACTTAACGTGAAAATATATAATTCTGGACATTTCATAAAATCCATCTTGCGGGTGGGTTTTTCATAAAAACCAACCCCAAAATTAAATTTCTCAGCAATTTTCAGATATATTTTTGTACATAGTATCCACATTAAAATTACAGTAAAAGAAACCAAACGTCCTTAGTAATAATATTTGTACTGAATCCTTCCTAAACCACACTTACCCACCCAAAACAGCACTAAACTCCAAAACAGGCCCAAAAAAAATAAATATAAAACACTAGGAACCATAGTGTTTAACTTGTTTTTTTTTTTTTAAAAGTAAAACAAATGCCCTTAGCAAGGGTGTATGGTGTGTTAAGAAAGCCCTACTAAGGAAGTTAAATTATGTTTGTTTTTTTTATTTTATTTTCACCTCTTTAATTTTTTTTTTTCCTATTTTGGTTGTTTCTGACTATCATATGTTCTATTTTGACTGAATTGTGGCTAGAATTTCTTCCAACTCCTAACATGAATTTGTAGATCTTTTCCTTGGCTTCAAGAATATGTTACCAACTATTTTGTACTAATTATGGACTCGACCATGTTTAATGCTAATTGACTTTCATGCCTTGTCACCATTAATAACGATGGTTATCTTGACTAAATTGATCATGCGTTCCTAGTTGGAACTAAGAGACTGGCTAGTCGTCTTATTGAAATGAATGAATGAGACACGTTCATGTAATAAACTATTGTACTCGATTAGCCGATCCCGAATATTGACATACAGGCACATGCAAGCTTCAATCTATTTATTTATTTATTTATTTTTCTACAAAAGTAGCATGTGTACTTGATGGTCAAGGCATGATTACCCCGTGGTTAGATTTGATTGTTGCATTACGCTATGTAAAACCTACAACCTAGCTGCACTGGTATCGTTGTAGAGTTGCGCATATCGTACCCCGTACGAAAGTACTCATTTGAATGATCATGATCCACGGCATGGGATTTCACTCAACGTAGGGACTATTAAGTAAAATAAAATAATGATGGCATGGAGAGAATGGATTCTCGAGTTCTTACATGGCAGCCCTCCCGGGACTAGTAGTGCCCGCCAGGCCGGCTGGTTCCCACAGATACTGTAAATCTGCCACACGGGCAGGGAACAGTACCTGCTTTTATTATTATTGTATATTGTATATATATGACGGGCGTCCTGCTAGGACTCGTCTAATTCATGCTTGGCGCACCTGATTGACTGGATAGACTAGCCTTGCTCGCACATAGTAAGAACTGAGAAATTCCTAATTGCATAATTCCAGGATAACTTGGGACTCACAATAGCAAGCCGTAGGATTTGATTGGCCGTACAAGATGATTTGTTTGTGTACTGTACCTACTCTGTTTATTTTTTTTTTTCAGTTGGTTATGATGATTCGACCTCCCTTGAGATATACATGCCTGATAGTTGGTGAGGAGTATTTTTTTGCCATTATTCATCCGTAGTTCACGTTAGCATTACATATTTACGATTTTCGAACATTGGATACTACAATGAATTTCTCTTTCGACAAGAGCTGACTATTAAGGGCATGAATCAACATTTGTTACTATTTGTATACTTCCAACATATATTGCGAGATTTATGATGGTTGCAAAGGACTCATTCATGTTTCGAGTCTGAGTTTGAAATTGTTGACGGGCCTTCGAGTTCGATTTCACAGATGAACTAGAGGACGAATTCATCTCAACAAGGGGAGTGTTATGCAAGAACACAAGCGGTCAACTTGACCAATTGGTCGACTAGTCCATTACGTTTCAAGATAGCACCATATTGAAAAAATAAATTAGATATTGATTTTACAAATATTTTTTTAGGATTACTCTAGTCTTATTGTTGGTAATTTATTTGTGTAATAAGTATAGTAAATCTATTCAAATATTTGACTATGAGTTAACTAACATTTTACTTTATTGTTTTAGGATTAAATTGTATTAGGATTTCCGTTAAAAAAAAGGATTAGTTTTCTTTCTCTCCTCTAAGTTTGTAATTAAAGCCAATATAACGGCTCCAACCTAGTTAAAAAAACACAAACAATATATGTTTTTTTGGGTTTGTTCTCTTTATTTTATGGTGGACTCTTGATTGCGGATTTAGACACCTCTCGTGGATTGGAGAGGTGCATGTAAATTCATGCAAATTATATTTTTTTTGTAACGCGCACACACCTACACATCTTAGGTTTAGGGAGCTCGAACTCTGCCGTCCCCGCCTGATATCAACGTTGCTCCCTTCGCACTGGATGACAACATTTGAACTATCAATTCTATTAAGATCCTTTGAATATCATTTTTTTAAATAAAGAAAAAGTGTTGGAATTATTCAATAATTAAGGGGCCACACATGTAAAATTAATTGTGTTTGGACTATCTAAATAATTAAGCCAAATTAAAGTGGTCTATTTGGAAATTGGCTTAAGGGTATAATTGTCATGGAATTAATGTGTAGATACCGGAGATAATTCTAATTTGATGAGGGGCCAAATTAGAAATATCAAAACACACACACACACACACACACACACACACACACACACACACACACACACACATATATATATATATATATATATATATATATATATATATATATATATATATATAAGCGGAAAAAGATGAAGAGCTCTGTTAGGATTTTCCCTATGGCGGCTACTACCTCCGCCCCCCCCCCCCGATCCTCTCAGGGGGGGGGTACGGCGGTTTGGAAGGGGGGGAGGGCGGCCTCTCCTGACCGGAGGAGGGTCGGGCGGCGGACACAAAGGGATCCCCCCAGGCGAGGGGGGTCGGGCGGCGGAAGTGGGACCCCCCAGGCGGGGGGGGGGGGGGGTACGACGGTTTGGAGGGAAAGGGGGGGGGGAGGGCGGCCTCTCCTGACCGGAGGAGGGTCGGGCGGCGGCCACAAAGGGATCCCCCCAGGCGAGGGGGGGTCGGGCGGCGGAAGTGGGACCCCCTAGGCGAGGAGGGGGGGTCGGGCGGCGCAAGTGGGACAGGGTCGGGCGGCAGCAGAGGGACCCCCCCCCTTCCGGACGGGGGGGGGGGGGGAAGGGGGGTCGGGCGGCGGCGGTGTGACCCCCCCCAGGCGGGGAGGGGTCGGGCGGCGGTAAAGGGACCCCCCCCGTGCGGGGGGGTCGGGCGGCATGGGAGGATCCTTCTTCGGCGGAGGGGGGGTTAGACGGCGGCTTGGGGTTGAGAGCGGGGCCAGGCGCCGGTGATGGTGGGAACGATCAATGAGGGGGAGGGTCGGGGACTTCGGCTCCAGTATTCGAGTTCGGGTCGGGGGTGGACAACACTGGAGATGCGGGCTGGCAGACGGTGACGAGACGACGGGCTGGAGGACGACGAGGGGCCCAGACCCAAGTATCGGGTCGGGCGGGGCCAGGGAATTATGAAAATCGACCATCGACAGGTGTCACGACCCCATCCCAAATAATTGGGTCGAACCGGATCATGTCCAGCCTGCACCGTTGTTGAGACGGCGGCAGTAAGCTGTATCCACTATTGTAGGTAATCAGAACAACATCTAAATATTTGTCACAACTGAAAATTCAAAAATTTAAACTTTATTTAACATTTGATTAAATACAACTGGAAAGTAAAAGAACTGAAATGAATGCTGAATTCAAACTAACAAATTTCAAAACAACAAAAACTGGAAATAGGAAAAAAAATCTAGCTAAGCGTTCGGCTCGTCGGCCTCAGGTCCTGCGTCCTCCAATGGGGACTCTGGCAACACCACAGGGTACAGAACCGGGTCGTAATAGCTACTTATCAATAGCTCAGCATCATCATTAGAACCTAAAAATGTTATCTCCAGTCAGAATGGAGCAAAGTACAGTTCATGATAATCCAACAATTGAAATAATAATAGAATTATGCACTTTTAAACAATTTGGAATAAATTTCAGCAGTTACAGTATTGTGATGTGAATAGGCAATGAATATGACCGGCTTGGGTTGTACAGTTGTATCCTATTGATACGATACGGCTTATCCCCGTGTATATAAGGGGTAAGCTAATACAGTTCTAAGTTACTTTGGATGTGGTCATACTCATTACACTACTCCCCCAGTACCCAACAGTCAACCAGTCAATGCTCTCAGAGAGAGTTTCGTGTTGCATCGTGGTTTAAACTTGCAATAAAACGATTACTAAATAATTGTAAACTAACACAAAATGTACTTGCCTCAAACTGGACTGGATTTGAAGGGTTGAAGACTTCGAGATGGGATTTAGACTCGTCCTCGAAATCCTACATTCGAGAAGTTCGACTCAGATTCCAGAGTTACCAAGCTAACTATGCTAGTTGCAATCTTTAAGTTTGTCCTAGTCAAATTTTAATCTTTATTTAGTAAACACGAACAAAACGCGATTATCGGTGCGTTGTAATTAATTACGAGGGAAAGATCAATTTATCTTTTTATTTTGGAAAAACTCGTAGTTACCAATTTAATTGGTTAAATCTTTGTATTTTCGTAATTATACATATAAAACTAAGTTTCTTGTTTTAATGAGAAAACATGATCGTTATTTTTAAATATTACAACTTGTAAATTTTAATGTGAGAAAAACTTTATTAATTTTCTATATCAAAGTAATATTTATTTTAGATTTACGCGTCTACGCTAAAAATCAGCAAAACCAGAAAATGACAGAAAAACCTACGCTACAATAATTTCAGGCCACAGAAAAAAATAGAAAAGCTGGACTTATGCCCTTACAATTTATTTTACATAAATTGAAATAAGAAGAAACATTTGTTAGTTCTAAAATTATCCTACAATTTAATTATGAATAAACTAATATTTAAAATAAATTAAATTAATAGTGAGTCTCAGATATTGGTCCAATCGTCATATAGGCTAATGCCTCAACGTCCGGGCAAAGCCGGTTTCGTTTGCACTTAGCCAGGGCCCATTGACCAATACGGTCGTCGCCAAAAAATCCAAAATAATATCCTTTTCCAAAAAAAAAACCATTTTAAAACCATTTTAAAATTATAGTTAAATTTTATAGAAAAAATCCGGCAGCACTTCCTCTATTTTCGGTCAACCCAAAAACTGGGAAAGTGTGCCATAATCACTATTTATAAAAATCCCAAACCAGGGAACACCTAGAATTCAATTCCAAACCATTTTACACCACAATTAAATTCACAGAATAACTCCCGAATTTAAATCGGAACCCGCAATATAGTTTCGGGAATTCCCGAAATGAATTCGAAAATCACAACGCCTAAAATCCCGAAAATATATATATCGGAAAAAGTCCGAAATAAACGCCGAAAATCACATAACATTTCCGAAAAAACCGAAGTTACGACGTCGCTAAAAAACCGAATTTTCGGGAGGGAATCGGGGACCAATCTCATCATAGACAAATGAAAATGGGACGGGACAGAGGAGTTATACCTTGGGTTGCTCGGCTAGAGCTCTCAGATGAAATTAAAGAAGAAAAATATCCCCGGACAGCAGGTCGGCTTGCTGGAACAGAGCACAGAAGCCGCGGTAAAACTCGGGAATGCCGGGACGACGTCCAAGCACGGAAACGACGCACGAGGGACGCGAACAGCGCTGGACGCGCTGTCGGAGACCACGGGCTCGGGTCTCGGGACCGAGCAGCAAGGGGCAGCGGGCCGGAAAGGGGGTCGGGGCTGGACGAACGGCGGAGAACGTCGAAGAGGGGCGCCGGAGGCGGATCTGGCCGCGGGAAAGCTGCGGAAGGGCGGTCCGGCAAGGGGCCGGCGGGTCAGCGCCGGAGTCGGCCGGGGTTGGGCCGAGACAGCGGGCTCGGGCGGTCGCGGGGAGCCGCGGGCGAAGAGGGCCGCGGGCGGCCGGAAGGACGTCGGGGCGGGCGCCCGGGTTCGGCGGAGAGGCCGAGGGCGCGGGGATCGGGTCGGGCGGCGTCGGGCCTCGCGCGGGGAGGTCGCGGCTGGGACAGCGGCGTCGGCGGGAGATCGTCGGGGCGCTCGGGCGGAAAGGGGCTCGGGGAGAGGGTTTGTTCTCAGGAGTTGGGAAAATAGAGAGGGAGAGAGGAAGTAATGGTGGTGGTGAACGTGTGTGTGTGTTAAAAAAAAAGGAAATGGTTGAGAAGTAAGTGTGCTGGAGTAAAAGTAGGGGAGAGAAGTGAGGGGGAGAGGGGGAGAGTTGGTCCAACGTGGACCAGCTCATGGGAGTTTTTTTTTTTTTTTTTAAAAGTAATCAGGATTTTCAAGTGAAAAGGAAATGGGTTCCAAATGGATTTCGGAAAGCTGATCCAGGCTCGGGTTAGGTCAACAACCAAAAAGCCAATTATTAATTTGAAAATAATTTCGAACTCATTATATAATATTAATAAATAGAAATAATATAATAATAAATTACCAATCCATTAAATCTAAAATCTGGGTTTCACAATCTTCCCTCCTTAGAAAATTTCGTCCTCGAAATTAAAGGCATGGTACTAATAGGGGAATGATCAAAATCTCTACATGCAGTCCAAAGCTCCCTTTACTGTCTCTAGTAATGTTGACCACCTCTAGATAGTCTAATTTGATCAATTCACGCACTTCCTTCGAATCATCAGTCTTCCCTCCTTAGAAACACAGTCATAGTCCATAATTAAAATTTTGCTTCTATTTCTGAATTGTCAGCCACTGGAATGGTTGTGCGAACTTACTCTTGCATCCGTATCTATAATCTTCGGGTAGGATCTAAACTTCTTCATCTTGATAGCTTCTAAGCGATGCAATTCCATATTGCTTGCAACGTACGCTCCATCAATTACTTGTACGTCATAATTACTAGCTCTCACCATCATCACCCTTTTCCCAAATCATAAAATTCAAAAATCATCACCTTCTTTCATTCACCAAATCCAATACCCAAGTACTAATATGCTCCACTAATGATTCATTCCTAAATGAACCACAATTTATAATTCCCTCTAGACTAACTTGCTTTTGTGCCTTGCCATGCTACCCTTTGGTACCCTTAACTATCTAATCTCATAGAATAAAATCGATCCCCTAAGTGTGCTTTTATCAGATTAATGCAATAAGGTTGCTAGGTGACTATCTAGGTTTTCCCCACATATAACTATCAACCAACTTTATATAGCTGCAAAAATATATAACTACCCACAAAAATATGCAACACCCTAAAAATGGAACCTTGAAAGGAATTGAGCCAATGGAGATTGATATGGTCCTAATAAGTTCTAGAAAAATCAAGTAGAATCTTATAGGGAATCTTTTCTTTCTGGTTGTGACAAGAGATTTCTGGAAATGGAGACAACCGCTAGAAATGTAAATCCTCTAATCAGGCAAAAGTCAGAATGATTTGATGGTGTAAAAGACAACCATGGTATGAATATAGTCTGAATAATATTCGAAAATCAAATATGTTTGAAGTCACTTTGTCTTAAATTCCTGCCTCGCCAGAGTGCACCTGACTGCAGTGAATTTTTTTTTTGACCCAATAACTTGAACAATTTTAGGTTACCGAGTAATCTTTCAACTTTATCCATTTCATGGCTAAGCAACATAGAAGATCAACATGGTGCTTTTAGGACAGTCACAATAATATCCGGAAACCTATGAACACCCGAAATCACTTCAACTTTAGAGTCTTTTGCCTCGCCAGTGCGCAATTGGCTGCAGTAAACTCGCAGTTTCCATAAGTCAGACAACGCAATGTGTGAAATCATATTAGGTGTCACTCCCTGATTCCGGAATACGTATTTTTAGTACGTATACTGCTTATTTGTATTTACGTATATTTATACGATATTTATTTTGTTGTATTTCTTCATGTATATCCTAAATTATTTGACAAAATAATATTTCGTAATTTATTTTCTGTGATTTTAGTTTACAGTTTTGGCTCTAATTGGGTGACATGTTCTCGGTTCACTTGAACCCGTTGGGTCATCATGAACCAACTTGGTTTAGGCTTTTATATAAAACCCCATTCCTTTTTTCTCCCCTCATTCATTCCTCATAACTCCTCTCATTTACTTCCTTCACCCAACCAAAGGCAAGTATCAACTTGCACAAGGGAGAGATCCATCATTTTCGTTTTCCTTCAAAATTTTTGACCAAAACTTGTTCTTCTCCTCATTCTCTACTAGATTAGAACTTGGAATTTTCTGATTGGAAGCTTTAATTTTTGTAGATCTAAGTTTTAAACATTTTTCAGTTTTCCTTGGTTTTGATCTACTAAACTCCACCATTTTCAAGTTTTAATGGTTCCATGTTGTAGAGAATTGAATTTTACTCAAGATTGAACTTTGAAAATCGAAATTTGGTTAAGAATTGACTTAGTTATGATTTTTGGAGTTTTTAGGGTTCATGGTTCTTCCCTCTCGGTTGAGGGGAAGAAGATGAACAGTGTCCTGTGTCCGCGCCCTCCGCGCGCGCGCGTCCCGTGCCGCGCTGATGGGAGGTCCGCGCCCCTGTGTCCCGCGCCCTCCGCGCGCGCGCGTCCCGCGCCACGCTGATGGGAGGACGCGCCCCCGCGCCCGCGTGGTGCCCGCGCCGCGTGGTCTCCCGCGCCGCGTGGTTCCAGCACCAGGCCGCCCCCGTGTGTTCGCGCCCCTGTGTGGACGTCACGCGCCCGGCCTTCCGCGCCCTCGCGTGTCCGCGCCTTGCGTGGCCCGCGCCCTCGCGTGTCCGCGCCTTGCGTGGCCCGTGCCCTCGCGTGTCCGCGCCTTGCGTGGCCCGCGCCCTCGTGAGTCCGTGCCTTGCGTGGCCCGCGCCCTCGCGTGTCCGCGCCTTGCGTGGCCCGCGCCCTCGCGTGTCCGCGCCTTGCGTGGCCCGCGCCCTCGCGAGTCCGCGCCTTGCGTGGCCCGCGCCCTCGCGTGTCCGCGCCCCGCGTGTCCGCGCCCCCGCGTGTTCGTGCCCCTGTGTGGACGTCACGCGCCCGGCCGTTTTTCCCGCGCCTGCGTGGCCGCCCGCGCCCGGCGCTTCCCGCGCCCGTGTGGCCGTCCGCGCTCGTGACCGCGCCCTCGCCCGCCATGCGCCCGCGCCATGGATGTGACGCGCCCGCGTTGGTTGGCCGACCTTGCCTTAGTACCTAGTCAGCCTGTCCCTGGTTTTCCATTTTTCATGCTACCTTGGCTTATATACGTGTATATGTATTGGTTTGTGTATGCGATATATCCTTACGCCTTTTGTCCTGAGCATGAATCTGACCCTGGAGAACAAAGTGTTCCTACTCGCTACATGTGCCTGAATGTCCCGGTTCTCGTTCATGCTTGACAAATGACTCGTAATCCCACGTGGCGCATTTGCAATGTTACATTACACTAAGGAGGGTAGAACGTGTCGACCTACTGATCGACATGGATCCTCACTTGGGGTACTCGTACTACGGTACGACATTCTAGGAGGATGATCATGCAGGCCATAGCATGAGGATCCAAGATTTCACATAAGGGTTTAAATTAGGCAACTAAATCTATTAGATGCATGGAGAGGGCAGAATCCTGAGATCGTGTTACACCAGCCGCCTTGAGGTATTGCCTCGACGCGCCAGCTGGTCACCACGGATATTGTGCCATCTGCAATGAGTGGATGCCGGTATCCGATTATTTCCTGATATATTATAAGTTCTGGCAAGGTAGCCCTACGGGGACTTGTGCCTGCAAGGTAGCCTTATGAGGGACCTGTGCTTAATAATACTTGACTACGCGGACCCCTGGGTTGGCTAGCCTTGCTGGAAAGATACGATCTGAGGACTCTGATAATTTAATGCGAGGATAACCTCGCCATACTAGAAACTCGTAGACTTGACTGGCCGTGAAAATGACTTGCTTGTATTTTTCTTTTACCTTCCGCGAGTAACTGAGGAAAGCGGACTGTTATGGTGCGTGATCCAACCCATGTTCTTGTTTGATTGTTGGGTTGGTTATCGTACTATGACAGGCTGCGGACCGAAGTTACGAACGGAAGCCTTAATTTGATTGTGATGTGTTACTCCTGTGAATGACTAAGGAACATGGCCCACCGCGGTACGTGATCCAACCCATGTTCTTGTTTGATTGTTGGGTTGGTTATCGTGCTGCGATGGTCCGTCGACCGAAGTCACGATCAGGAGATCTTCTTACTTATATCTGTAAACTTATGTAAAGGTCATAGAGTGCGACGCGTCCCGGCTCCATGTGGCACCTTTTGTCCTTGTTTGGTTGTAAGGGTGCCAGATGGGTCCGACGATGTAGCGCTACCCTATAGCCGCAGCATAAGCTTTATTCTTATCATTATAACTAGGTTTTATCTTAACTCTTGTGCCCTTTGGCGGTACTTGCTATTCGGGGCTGACCCCGCTGGTTTTGTTTGGCCAGATCTCGTAGCAGAGCCAGAGGACGCGATCCTTCTTCCTGACATCCATGGTGCATACTAGGAGCATGGCTGGTCGGGGACTCGAGTGGGTTTCTTCTCCACCACTCTTGCTTATACTTTTGTGCGGCGTTCAGCCACCGGCACCTGTTAGCCGGATTGCTTGATATTTTGTGTCAGTACATAATTGTAACTAAACAGACTGCAGCTGTGTATAATTTTGTGCTCATGACTCTCTGAGATAGCTATGTTATAAAGCTAGTCTCTCATGACCATTTTGATGAAGCGTCGGGGACGCCTTACTGCTTTGCCTTTAATGTTCATTTAATTGCTGATGTTGTGTTGATTGATTGAGACATAGAACTCTGTGGGACCATAGGAGACTTGATTGTAGCATGTACCCCCTAGTCTCTTGACAGCCACGATCGCCGTATGACGTCACGTACCTCATATGGTGTAGCTGGCCTCGTCCGTCTCCGTATTTCGGTACTGGGGCGTGACAAGGTTTTAGTGGTGGCCCATGCAGGTCTGATTTTCAGACTTGTGGGGTATTGCGAATTATTAGGAGTCTCAATCAAAACTTGTTCCCCTTGAAATTCTGTTTCGAATTCTCTGTCCTTGCCTTGATCTCTAACCTGACTTGCATCCTCGAAATCTTCCTCGTCCGGACTTGATAATCTTATATTCTTCTCTATAGGGGTGCTTCATTCTCAGTAGCGGGTGAGGCCCATGAGGAAGAGAAGCAAGAGCATGGCTCGACTGGGCAGCAACAGGGGAGAGAACCTTCTCCAGTGCAGGCACGAACAGAAATGGAACCAGAGGCAGTGCAGCCGCAGGTCAATGAAACTCCTGCAGCACCAGTAGCGACGGCAGTACCAGACGCCGTAGCACTCCTGGAGATCATTCGGGGGTTTCTTGTCACTAACCAACAGCAACAGACTCGGCAGCAGGAGCAGAACGTGTTGCTGAACCAAGGGATTCAGTTAGCTCTTGAGAGGAGTGCCGGGGTTGACTCGGGAGCCTCAGGAAGGTTCCGTCGCTTGAACCCGAGGTATTTTGATGGCACGGAGGATGCCATCACTGCGGATGCATGGATTCAAGACATCGAAGCCATTCTTGTGGCAGCCAATGTTCCAGACGATGAGAAGGTTGATCAGGTCAAACTGGTACTTCAGGATCTTGCCCGCGACTGGTGGGCATCAGAAGAAGTTGGTACAAGACGTCCTGTTCGTTGGACCACCTTCAGTGACAGATTCAAGGCCAAGTATTTTGGCGTAGTAGCTCGATATGAGCTCCAGCAGAAGTTCATCAATCTCAAGCAAGCAGGCAAGACCGTAGATGGGTATGCAGCAGAGTTCTGCAGATTGTGCCGTTTCGCACCATCAATGGTGGCAACGGAGCCAGAGAAAGCTATGAGGTTCCAGCAGGGTTTTCATTTGGAATTATTGCAGCTTGTGGAAGGACACGACTACCAGACGTTTGACGCTGTCTTGACGGCAGCCCGGAGGCACGAGCTTACCCAGCAGAGGTTGGCATCGAGGGCAGGAGGTCAGAAGAGATCTCATTCCCAGGTTGGAGGAGGAGCAATGCAGCGAACATCGGCACCAGCACCCGGTGTACGTATTCATGATGCGAGGGCACCGCGGAGGACGGCCGTGTCAACTAATACAGCGCCAGTTCGGCATCAGCAGCCGAGGAACCAGCAACAGCGTCCGGGAGCACCCCCGGGCTGTACATTCTGTGGGAAGGCAGGGCACACGAGGGAGGTGTGCCGGTCAGCGAATGGCTTATGCTTGAGGTGTGGTAGTTCAGACCACCGTATTTCTACTTGTCCTATGATGCAGAGGCCAGGAGGGCCAGCTCAGCAGTTTCCAGCATTGCCAGCTCCAGTGGCAACCCCGAGTGGAGGGCCAGTATTAGCAGTAAGGCCCCTAGCCCAGCGTCTACCAACGTAGGCTCAGATGTTCCGCCAGGCACAGGAAGCCGAAGGCCCTCAGAGGCAGCAACAGCATGGTCGAGGAAGGCCGCAACAAGGGGCTCTGCGGGGCCAGGCTCTCACATTAACCTTGGAAGAGGCTCTAGCATCCAGTGATGTGGTGGCAGGTAAAATTCTCGTCACCTCATTTCCTGCTGTAGCATTATTTGATTCAGGCGCTACTCATTCATTCATCTCTGCACAATATGCTACACGGATTGGACTAGTGTTTGAGGCATTGCCGGAGAGGATGGATATACTCACCGGCAATGGGTCGTAGAAGTGAGCAGAGTGCGCTTTTCATGTCCGGTAGAGGTGTGTGGGCATTTATTGCCCGCATCATTGATTGAATTCCCTATGGGGAATTTTGATATTGTTCTTGGCATGGACTGGTTGAGAGACAGTCATGCGACCATTGATTGTAGAGGAGGTAGGGTCATATTCAGCATTCCTGGGATAGAGCAGTTCATCTTTACTCGAACCTTGAAGAATTAGGCCGGAGGCGTCATCTCAGCAGCAGTGTCAGAGCCAGGACAGATTCCGAGAGTGGTCGAAGATTTTCTCGACGTCTTCCCTGATGAGCTCCCAGGGATACCCCCAGTCAGAGAGGTAGAATATAGCATTGAGTTGAACCCTGGAACGAGGCCTATTGCAGACAGAGTTTACAGAATGTCGCCGTCAGAACAGGATAAGTTGTATCAACATGAAGAAGAGTTGAAGTCTAAGGGATTCATCCGAGACAGTAAATCGCCCTGGGCCGCGCCAGTGATTCTAGTTCCCAAGAAGGATGGGTCGACGAGGATGTGCATCGACTACCGCAAGCTGAATGCAGTAACAGTGAAGAATAAGTACCCGCTACCAAGGATTGATGACCTGTTTGATCAATTGAGCAAGGCCCGCATCTTTTCCAAGATCGATCTTCGTTCGGGATACTATCAGGCGAGAGTCTGAGAGCAAGATATTCAGAAGACGGCATTCAGATCAAGATACGGGCATTATAAGTTTTTAGTAATGCCCTTTGGACTAACCAATGCCCCTGCAGTATTTATGGATTTGATGAACCGCATCTTTCTTCCATATTTGGATAAATTTGTGGTAGTGTTCATAGATGACATTCTTGTCTATTCCAGCAGTGAAGAGGAGCATGAGAAACATCTTAGGACTGTCTTGCAGACATTGAGGGAGCATTAACTTTGTGCGAAGCTCGACAAGTGTGAATTCTGGTTAGATCACATTTCGTTCCTGGGACATGTAATTTCTGGGGCAGGAGTGTCAGTAGATCCGAAGAAGATTGAGGCCGTAGAGCATTGGCCAGTCCCGAGAACGGTTGCAGAAGTACGAAGTTTCTTGGGATTAGCTGGTTACTACAGAAGGTTCGTGGAGGACTTTGCCAAGATCTCTGCGCCCTTAACGCGTTTGACGCACAAGGACGTGGAGTTTGTTTGGTCAGCTAGTTGTCAGGCATCATTTGAAGAATTGAAGAAGAGATTAATCTCGGCCCCGATCTTGACGCTTCCAGTAGGATCGGGAGGCTTTACAGTGTATTGTGACGCATCTGGGAAGGGTCTTGGATGTGTATTGATGCAGCATGGAAAGGTGATAGCATATGCGTCTCGGCAGCTTCGAGACCATGAGAAAAATTATCCGACTCACGATTTGGAGTTAGCAGCTGTGGTGTTTTCACTCAAGTTGTGGAGGCATTATTTGTACGGGGATCGGGTAGAGATCTATACTGATCATAAGAGTTTGAAATACGTGTTCACGCAGCAAGATTTGAACATGAGGCAAAGAAGATGGTTAGAACTGCTGAAGGATTTTGATTTAGATCTTCAGTATCATCCAGGCAAGGCGAATATCGTTGCAGATGCACTGAGTAGGAGAAACAGTACCTTTATCTTGACCTCGCAGAAGCATATTTTAGAAGACCTCCAGAGTATGGGAATCGAAGTAGTTTTGCCAGGGGATATAGGAAGAATGACCAGTATGCAGATTCGGTCAACCTTAGTAGAGAGGATAAGGGCAGCACAAGCAGGAGATCCACAGATTCAGAAGTTGCGGTCGGAGTGTGAATCAGGCCGTAGGAAGGAGTTAGTAATTCATGAGGATGGTACGCTCAGGTTTGGAAATAGACTCTGTGTACCGAGTGGAGATCTTCGGCAGGAAGTTATGTCCGAAGCTCATAGTTCTATTTACTCCATTCATCCAGGAGGAACGAAGATGTATCGAGATATCAGGCAGTATTTTTGGTGGAATGGCATGAAAAGAGAGATAGCGAGATTTGTATCCAAGTGTCTGGTATGTCAGCAGGTGAAAGCCGAGCAGCAGAGACCAGCAGGATTGCTCCATCCGCTTCCTATCCCAGAATGGAAATGGGAGCACATCACGATAGATTTTGTGACCGGTTTACCTAGATCCCCGGCTGGCAAGAATGCAATCTGGGTAATAGTAGATCGACTCACGAAGGTCGCTCATTTCCTTCCTTTCAGAGTTGGGCAGACTACTGAGCAGTTGGCAGAAATGTACATGAAGCGGATAGTGAAGCAGCATGGTGTTCCAGTTAGTATAGTATCAGATCGGGATACTCGGTTCACTTCCCATTTCTGGCGGAGCTTGCACCAGAGTTTGGGGACCAAGTTAAGATTCAGTACTGCATATCATCCGCAAACTGACGGGCAGTCAGAAAGAACCATTCAGACGTTAGAAGATATGCTACGGGCATGTACCTTGGACTTTGGCGGATCTTGGGAGGATCACCTTCATCTTGTGGAGTTCTCCTATAACAACAGCTATCAGGCTAGCATTCAGATGGCCCCGTTCGAAGCATTGTACGGAAGGAAGTGCAGGTCCCCTTTGGCATGTGACGACGTCGGAGAACGAAAGTTGTTGGGACCAGAGATGATCACGCAAACTGTGGAGATAGTTAAGTTGGTCAGAGAGCGCCTTCGAGTTGCACATGACCGACATCGTCATTGGGCAGATCAGCATCGTAGGCCTCTAGAGTTCAGAGTTGGCGACCAAGTGTTTCTGCGGATTTCGCCAACTCGGGGTATCATTAGGTTTGGAACCCGAGGAAAGCTTAGTCCAAGATACGTTGGTCCTTTCAAGATTCTCGCTCGGGTAGGCGACGTGGCTTATCGACTTGCCCTTCCGCCTTCGTTAACAGGCATACATGATGTGTTTCATGTGTCCCAGTTACGTGGGTATGTCCCGGATCCGAGTCATGTCCTCGATCATTCAGAGTTAGTCGTTGGTACCGACTTAACTTACGAGGAACAACCCGTATCTATTTTAGACCGGCGAGAGAAGGTACTCAAGAATCGGACGATCAGCCTTGTCCGTGTTTCTTGGAACCATCACTCTCCGGAAGAATCAACTTGGGAGCGCGAGGACGAGATCCGATCTCGGTATCCGCATTTGTTTGGTTTGTGAGGTATATCTTTATGCCATAATGACACGATTCCACATTCACTGCACCTGCTTGTATTGTACTTTTGTGATGTAGATAATAACTGCTTGTTAGTTAACTTGCATGTGATTGTGCCTTGCTTGTCCTGACCTTTCAATCCTGTCTTGGCTGGAAATTCCGAGGACGGAATTTTTCTAAGAAGGGTAGAGATGTCACTCCCTGATTCCGGAATACGTATTTTTAGTACGTATACTGCTTATTTGTATTTACGTATATTTATACGATATTTATTTTGTTGTATTTCTTCATGTATATCCCAAATTATTTGACAAAATAATATTTCGTAATTTATTTTCTGTGATTTTAGTTTACAGTTTTGGCTCTAATTGGATGACATGTTCTCGGTTCACTTGAACTCGTTGGGTCATCATGAACCAACTTGGTTTAGGCTTTTATATAAAACCCCATTCCTTTTCTCTCCCCTCATTCATTCCTCATAACTCCTCTCATTTACTTCCTTCACCCAACCAAAGGCAAGTATCAACTTGCACAAGGGAGAGATCCATCATTTTCGTTTTCCTTCAAAATTTTTGACCAAAACTTGTTCTCTCCTCATTCTCTACTAGATTAGAACTTGGAATTTTCTGATTGGAAGCTTTAATTTTTGTAGATCTAAGTTTTAAACATTTTTCGGTTTTCCTTGGTTTTGATCTACTAAACTCCACCATTTTCAAGTTTTAATGGTTCCATGTTGTAGAGAATTGAATTTTACTCAAGATTGAACTTTGAAAATCGAAATTTGGTTAAGAATTGACTTAGTTATGATTTTTGGAGTTTTTAGGGTTCATGGTTCTTCCCTCTCGGTTGAGGGGAAGAAGATGAACAGTGTCCTGTGTCCGCGCCCTCCGCGCGCGCGCGTCCCGCGCCGCGCTGATGGGAGGACGCGCCCCCGCGCCCGCGTGGTGCCCGCGCCGCGTGGTCTCCCGCGCCGCGTGGTTCCAGCACCAGGCCGCCCCCGCGTGTTCGCGCCCCTGTGTGGACGTCACGCGCCCGGCCTTCCGCGCCCTCGCATGTCCGCGCCTTGCGTGGCCCGCGCCCTCGCGTGTCCGCGCCTTGCGTGGCCCGCGCCCTCGCGTGTCCGCGCCTTGCGTGGCCCGCGCCCTCGCGTGTCCGCGCTTTGTGTGGCCCGCGCCCTCGCGAGTCCGCGCCTTGCGTGGCCCGCGCCCTCGCGTGTCCGCGCCTTGCGTGGCCCGCACCCTCGCGTGTCCGCGCCTTGCGTGGCCCGCGCCCTCGCGAGTCCGCGCCTTGCGTGGCCCGCGCCCTCGCGTGTCCGTGCCCCGCGTGTCCGCGCCCCCGCGTGTACGCGCCCCTGTGTGGACGTCACGCGCCCGGCCGTTTTTCCCGCGCCTGCATGGCCGTCCGCGCCCGGCGCTTCCCGCGCCCGTGTGGCCGTCCGCGCTCGTGACCGCGCCCTCGCCCGCCATGCGCCCGCGCCATGGATGTGACGCGCCCGCGTTGGTTGGCCGACCTTGCCTTAGTACCTAGTCAGCCTGTCCCTGGTTTTCCATTTTTCATGCTACCTTGGCTTATATACGTGTATATGTATTGGTTTGTGTATGCGATATATCCTTACGCCTTTTGTCCTGAGCATGAATCTGACCCTGGAGAACAAAGTGTTCCTACTCGCTACATGTGCCTGAATGTCCCGGTTCTCGTTCATGCTTGACAAATGACTCGTAATCCCATGTGGCGCATTTGCAATGTTGCATTACACTAAGGAGGGTAGAACGTGTCGACCTACTGATCGACATGGATCCTCACTTGGGGTACTCGTACTACGGTACGACATTCTAGGAGGATGATCATGCAGGCCACAGCATGAGGATCCAAGATTTCACATAAGGGTTTAAATTAGGCAACTAAATCTATTAGATGCATGGAGAGGGCAGAATCCCGAGATCGTGTTACACCAGCCGCCTTGAGGTATTGCCTCGATGCGCCAGCTGGTCACCACGGATACTGTGCCATCTGCAATGAGTGGATGCCGATATCCGATTATTTTCTGATATATTATAAGTTCTGGCAAGGTAGCCCTACGGGGACTTGTGCCTGCAAGGTAGCCTTATGAGGGACCTGTGCTTAATAATACTTGACTACGCGGACCCCTGGGTTGGCTAGCCTTGCTGGAAAGATACGATCTGAGGACTCTGATAATTTAATGCGAGGATAACCTCGCCATACTAGAAACTCATAGACTTGACTGGCCGTGAAAATGACTTGCTTGTATTTTTCTTTTACCTTCCGCGAGTAACTGAGGAAAGCGGACTGTTATGGTGCGTGATCCAACCCATGTTCTTGTTTGATTGTTGGGTTGGTTATCGTACTATGACAGGCTGCGGACCGAAGTTACGAACGGAAGCCTTAATTTGATTGTGATGTGTTACTCCTGTGAATGACTAGGGAACATGGCCCACCGCGGTACGTGATCCAACCCATGTTCTTGTTTGATTGTTGGGTTGGTTATCGTGCTGCGATGGTCCGTCGACCGAAGTCACGATCAGGAGATCTTCTTACTTATATCTGTAAACTTATGTAAAGGTCATAGAGTGCGACGCGTCCCGGCTCCATGTGGCACCTTTTGTCCTTGTTTGGTTGTAAGGGTGCCAGATGGGTCCGACGATGTAGCGCTACCCTATAGCCGCAGCATAAGCTTTATTCTTATCATTATAACTGGGTTTTATCTTAACTCTTGTGCCCTTTGGCGGTACTTGCTATTCGGGGCTGACCCCGCTGGTTTTGTTTGGCCAGATCTCGTAGCAGAGCCAGAGGACGCGATCCTTCTTCCTGACATCCATGGTGCATACTAGGAGCATGGCTGGTCGGGGACTCGAGTGGGTTTCTTCTCCACCACTCTTGCTTATACTTTTGTGCGGCGTTCAGCCACCGGCACCTGTTAGCCGGATTGCTTGATATTTTGTGTCAGTACATAATTGTAACTAAACAGACTGCAGCTGTGTATAATTTTGTGCTCATGACTCTCTGAGATAGCTATGTTATAAATCTAGTCTCTCATGACCATTTTGATGAAGCGTCGGGGACGCCTTACTGCTTTGCCTTTAATGTTCATTTAATTGCTGATGTTGTGTTGATTGATTGAGACATAGAACTCTGTGGGACCATAGGAGACTTGATTGTAGCATGTACCTCCTAGTCTCTTGACAGCCACGATCGCCGTATGACGTCACGTACCTCATATGGTGTAGCTGGCCTCGTCCGTCTCCGTATTTCGGTACTGGGGCGTGACATTAGGTCACGGAATATTTTCCCAAACTTTGTCCATAAGAATTTCAAAGGAGTTTCCAAAAAATTCAAACGAGTTCTAAGGTTCTAGTCATGATAGGAAAAGATGTTGATATAGGTTCTTCTGGTTTCAAAAAAATTTATCAGGATAAATATGTGTTCCAGTAGCTCTTGAGATTTAAAAGATTGATTTGAAGAAATTGATCAAACTTGAGTATGACCAATTGAGTTGGACGCAGGATAAGGTAGAAGAATCAGAGCTTTGAGTTGATTTGAAGAAGCCAGTGAGAATATTCCCGACAAATCACTTAAAGGATACAGACGTTCACCAAAATTATTTGAAGAAATAATTTCTTATCCAATGATAGTTTTGAGAAAGTGATAGGTAAGTAGGGTTGACACAAAGAAGTATGTCTTTATGGGTTCAAGGAAGTCAGGTTAAAATGGTTTAGCAAAGCCAACTAGGGGATAGTTCAACAATTCAAAAGTTTTTCAATGACTAAAGAAAATTTAATAATAGGATGGAATCAATTCTCTGATCGTTCGTGCTTCACGATACTCAAGCATTGAGTTTAAAAGCTGTCTAGGCCTTGAATTGATCAAGAAGTTGCATAGAGAGTGTAGGGTTTCGGGTTGAGTGGAGGGGATCAATATAAAATATTTGGAATAATTTAGGAGATATCAATCAGTATTGAAAGTATTTTTTTTAAAAAAAAAATCTTTTAGGGAAATCATGAACTAACTAAGCTGAACCAATTCTTTTAGTAATAATTAACCTTGAGGCTTTATAGTTCCAGAAAAAATTTGGTTCAGGATTAGTTCGGAGAAAGTCAATAAAATGAGGTTAAGGCGAATGATTGGATACGCTTGTCGTAGAAGTATTCGGATAGATAAGGGTTTATTAGATTTAGAAACTCTAGATAGCGAACGAGTCTGGATTCCAAATAAAGGTAGAGAGATAAGATTTGATCGACTAGTGGAGAAGTTTGAAAAATAGGTTTGCTGACGAAGGAGATTGAAGAGTTCTAATATTGGTCCATAAATAGCGAAAAAGTATAGATCCTAAAGGATGCTAAAATCTGTTAAATATATGGAAAGGAAATAATTCCCGAAAATCATGGGGCGCTAAAAGATACAAAAACCTAGAAAAAAAAATGTAGTAACATATACCATCATACAGTCGGCCTAAACTGGTTAAGGTCAAAATTCACTCCTTATGTCATTATCACTCCCAATTGTTATAAGTACTAACTAATATCTGGGTATTCCAAAATTCTATTCTTCAAATTCTTAATCACCAATATATCCTTGATAAATATCGCCTTACATATCTTCTCATTAAGATTACAATTTTCAGAAATTGTATTGTAGGGGAAAGACTTTGAAAAAAATATCTACCATAAAGGTGTAACCAAGAATTTTATTCATATTGGAGAATTACAGTAAGACTCTCATAATTATTCTAAGGACATCCTGTTACAACTTCTTATAACAATAGATAATGCTACTCAGCAGTTCTAGGTACTAGTCTTCATAGCTCCGGCTCTTGCACGAGCAGTCTCCAACTGCTTCATCTTCTTCTATGATCCCCGAGTCTGCATCATGCCTTTCTGCAGTGGGTGTAGGCGGCAAGGTCTGCTCGATAGGAAGAGAGTCCCTAGGTTGCGGCGTAGCAGGTGTTGCTGGGATTGGTGCTCTGGTACGATGGAGAGATAAGGGGCAGTCCTTTACCCGATGTTCAGCGGATCCACATGCCAAACAATGTCCCAATCTCTTGCGGCAACTAACGGCCTGATGACCAGGCCTCTTGCAGTAGTCACAAGCCAATAGCCTCTTACGATAAGACTGCCGGAAAGTAGAGTACTTGATGGGACCCAAATATCTTCTAGATTCAGGGGTATCCCTCCTAGGGTGAGGTTCCGCACCAACTTGGTTTAAGATAGCTAAGGCTACGTCATTGACATCCTTCATAACATCTCTCGTGATATCAATCTGTTTCTGCTGGGCCTCGGCTTGGGCCTTCTGGGACTCCAGGATTCCTTGAAGTAGGGCAACCATTTGGGAGGTGTCTGCTGGTACTGGTGGGGCGACAGGAGTAACTATCATAACAGGAGATGGTAAAATTGTCGTGGACGGAATAGGTTCGGCTGTAGTATGAGCTGTGCTAGGGACTTGTGCAGCAAAGGAGGGATTGATGAGCTGCAAAGGAGAAGGTCTGGAACGGGCCTGAGAATGAGGGGTGTGGTCAGACGTTATCACCTTGTCATCAGCAGGACTGGAACGGGTTGTCTTTCCTCTAGTCATAGTCTGAAAGGTTTAGGAGGCAAACATAAGCAAGGTATCCTACCAGGCTATAATCAAACAAAATATTTATATATATAATTCGGACCTATGTTGTGACAAGTCAATGTTCTAGTGTTCTAATTGTTTCTAGGTATGTTTTCCTAAGTTGTTGTTTCATGACCTGCATGGGCCACCACTAAAAATATGTCACAACCCGATCCTAAATAATTGGGTCGAACTGGATCATGTCCAGCCTGCACCGTTGGTGAGACGGCGGCAGTAAGCTGTATCCACTATTGCAGGTAATCACAACAACATCTAAATATTTGTCACAACTGAAAATTCGGGAATTTAAACTTTATTTAACATTTGATTAAATACAACCGGAAAGTAAAAGAACTGAAATGAATGCTGAATTCAAACTAACAAATTTCAAAACAACAAAAACTGGAAACAGGAAAAAAATCTAGCTAAGCGTTCGGCTTGTCGGCCTTAGGTCCTGCGTCCTCCAATGGGGACTCTGGCAACACCACAGGGTACAGAACCGGGTCGTAATAGCTACTTATCAATAGCTCAACATCATCATTAGAACCTAAAAATGTTATCTCCAGTCAGGAGGGAGCAAAGTACAATTCATGATAATCCAACAATTGAAATAATAATAGAATTATGCACTTTTAAATAATTTGAAATAAATTCCAGCAGTTACAGTATTGTGATGTGAATAGGCAATGAATATGACTGGCTTGGGTTGTACATTTGTATCCTATTGATACGATACGGCTTATCCCCGTGTGTATGAAGGATAAGCTAATACAGTTCTAAGTTACTTTGGATGTGGTCATACTCATTACACTACTCCCCCAGTACCCAATAGTCAATCAGTCAATGCTCTCAGAGAGAGTTTCGTGTTGCATCGTGGTTTAAACTTGCAATAAAACGATTACTAAATAATTGTAAACTAACACAAAATGTACTTGCCTCAAACTGGACTGGATTTGAAGGGTTGAAGACTTCGAGATGGGATTTAGACTCGTCCTCGAAATCCTACATTCGAGAAGTTTGACTCAGATTCCAGAGTTACCAAGCTAACTATGCTAGTTGCAATCTCTAAGTTTGTCCTAGTCAAATTTTAATCTTTATTTAGTAAACACGAACAAAACGCGATTATCGGTGCGTTATAATTAATTACGAGGGAAAGATCAATTTATCTTTTTATTTTGGAAAAACTCGTAGTTACCAAGTTAATTGGTTAAATCTTTGTATTTTCGTAATTATACATATAAAACTAAGTTTCTTGTTTTAATGAGAAAACATGATCGTTGTTTTTAAATATTACAACTTGTAAATTTTAATGTGAGAAAAACTTTATTAATTTTCTATATCAAAGTAATATTTATTTTAGATTCACGCGCCTACGCTAAAAATCAGCAAAACCAGAAAATGACAGAAAAACCTACGCTACAATAATTTCAGGCCACAGAAAAAAAAATAGAAAAGCTGGACTTATGCCCTTACAATTTATTTTACATAAATTGAAATAAGAAGAAACATTTGTTAGTTCTAAAATTATCCTACAATTTAATTATGAATAAACTAATATTTAAAATAAATTAAATTAATAGTGAGTCTCAGATATTGGTCCAATCGTCATATAGGCTAATGCCTCAACGTCCGGACGAAGCCGGTTTCGTTTGCACTTAGCCAGGGCCCATTGACCAATACGGTCGTCGCCCAAAAATCCAAAATAATATCCTTTTCCGAAAAAAAACTATTTTAAAACCATTTTAAAATTATAATTAAATTTTATAGAAAAAATTCGGCAGCACTTCCTCTATTTTCGGTCAACCCAAAAACTGGAAAAGTGTGCCATAATCACTATTTATAAAAACCCAAACCAGGGAACACCTAGAATTCAATTCCAAACCATTTTACACCACAATTAAATTCACAGAATAACTCCCGAATTTAAATCGGAACCCGCAATATAGTTTCGGGAATTCTCGAAATGAATTCGAAAATCACAACACCTAAAACTCCGAAAATATATATATCGGAAAAAGTCCAAAATAAACGCCGAAAATCACAGAACATTTTCGAAAAAACTAAAGTTACGACGTCGCTAAAAAACCGAATTCTCGGGAGGGAATCGGGGACCAATCTCATCATAGACAAATAAAAATGGGACGGGACAGAGGAGTTATACCTTGGGTTGCTCGGCTAGAGCTCTCAGATGAAATTAAAGAAGAAAAATATCCCCGGACAGCAGGTCGGCTTGCTGGAACAGAGCACAGAAGTCGCGGTAAAACTCGAGAATGCCGGGACGACGTCCAAGCACGGAAATGACGTACGAGGGACGCGAACAGCGCTGGACGCGCTGTCGGAGACCACGGGCTCGGGTCTCGGGACCGAGCAGCAAGGGACAGCGGGCCGGAAAGGGGGTCGGGGCTGGACGAACGGCGGAGAACGCCGAAGAGGGGCGCCAGAGGCGGATCTGGCCGCGGGAAAGCTGCGGAAGGGCGGTCCGGCAAGGGGCCGGCGGGTCAGCGCCGGAGTCGGCCGGGGTTAGGCCGAGACAGCGGGCTCGGGCGGTGTCACTCCCCGTTCCCAGAATAAGTATTTTTATACGTGTACTTCTTGAATGTATTTATTCAATATTTATCATGTATTTGTTCTGTATTTAAATTCTTCAATTTTGCGCTTATTAATTTTTCTGTATTTTATTTTCTGCTTTTTCTTGGCTCTTGGTTCATTTCGGTTCATGGGAAACCAACTTGGTTCGGTTTGGTTCAACATGGAAAGGAATGGATGGCTTGGATTTGGTGGAGAGAATGAATGGTGGAGATCCACTTGACCTTGATATAAAAGTTCTTCTTCCTCTCTCTCTCTTCATTCATTCACATTTACTCCTCCACCAAACCCTAACCCATTTGGAGAGGCAAGTACATCTTGCACACCATGAGGGATTTCATGCATCCCTATTTATTTTTAGTTTATGTTGTTCATCTTCTCTTCCTCTACAAGTTTAGGTCTTGAAGTTCTTGATTTCCATGGATGGTTGGGTGTAGATCTAAGTTTTAAGTTTTGGTTTTCATATGAATTTAGGGTTTTGATCTATCAAACATTGTTGTTTTCAAAAATAAGTGGTTCCATGTTGTAGAGAATTTAATTCTACTAAAGTTTGGCTTTTGAAAAGTTAGATTTCGATTTGTTTTGTGGAAGTTATGGAAGAAGCATTTTGTTCGTTCTATATTCATCTGCAGCAGGAGGCATATGTCGCAGTAGGCGCATGTTGCAGGAGGCGCATGTCGCAGTAGCCGCAAATCATGTCGCGCATGAGCCGCATTAAGGTGCATGTCGCAGTAGTCGCATATCATGTCGCGCATGAGCCGCATTAAGGCGCATGTCGCAGTAGCCGCATATCATGTCGCGCATGAGCCGCATTAAGGCGCATGTCGCAGTAGGCGCATATCATGTCGCAGTTGAGCCGCATGTCGCAGTAGCCGCATATCATGTCGCAGTTGAGCCGCATGAGGCGCATGTCGCAGTAGGCGCATATCATGTCGCAGTTGAGCCGCATGAGGCGCATGTCGCAGTAGCCGCATATCATGTCGCAGTTGAGCCGCATGAGGCGCATGTCGCAGTAGCCGCATATCATGTCGCAGTTGAGCCGCATGAGGCGCATGTCGCAGTAGGCGCATATGGTGTCGCGGTTGCATGCATGTCGCAGAATAGGCCGTATATACATAATTTGGTTGTTTTTGACTGTTATATGTCATAATTGACTGAATTGTGGCTAGAATTTCTTTCAACTCCCAACATGAAATTTGTAGATCTTTTCCTTGGCTTCAAGAATATGTTACCAACTATTTTATACTAGTTATGGACTCGACCATGCTTAATACTAATTTGACCTTTATGCCTTATCATGAATTGACCCCGACTGTTACTTGACTAATAATTGATCATGCGTTCCTAGTCAGAACTAAGAGACTGGCTAGTCGTCTTATTGAATTGAATGAATGAGACACGTTCATGTAATGAACTATTATACTCGATTAGCCGATCCTGAATATTGGCATACAGGCACATGCAGGCTTCAAAGTAATTATTTATTATTTAATTATTTATTTATCTTACAAAGACAGCATGTGTACTTTATGGTCAAGGCATGATTATTCCGTGGTTAATTTGATTGTTGCATCACGCTATATAAGACCTACAACCTAGCCGCACAAGTATCGTTGTAGAGTTGCGCATATCGTACCCCGTACGAAAGTACTCATTGAATGACCATGATCCACGGCATGGAACTTCACTCAACGTAGAGACCATTAAGTTAAATAAAATAACAATGGCATGGAGAGAATGGATTCCCGAGTTCTTACATGGCAGCCCCCTTGGGACTATTAAGTGCCCGACGGGCCGGCTGGTTCCCACAGATACTGTAAATCTGTCACACGGGCAGGGAACAGTATCTGCTTATATTATTGTACATGCTATAACGGCAGGCGTCCCGCTGGGACTCGTCTAACTACATGATTGGCGCAATTGATTGATTGGATAGACTAGCCTTGCTCGCACATAGTAAGAACTGGGGAATCCCTATTTTTGCATAATTCCAGGATAACTTGGGGCTCACAATAGCAAGCCGTAGGAGTTGATTGGCCATTCAAGATGATTTGTTTGTGTATTGTATATACTCTGTTGCCTAACTGAGATGATCAGAATGTCAGGACATGACGGGCCAACTTCCGTCCTTGTTTGGTTGGGAGGTTTGTTCGGAGTATCGTGATGTTATGTGAATCCTAGTAGAAAGCAAAGATCTATTATTATATCTTCTTACTTACTGGTTTAGTCCTTCATATCGTGCTCCCTTGTGGTACTTGCTATTAGAGGTCTAACCTTTCTGGTTTTGCATGGCCAGATCTAGAGCCAGTCCCCGAGGATCCAGCGTACTTCTACCTCCAAGATGGTCAATACTAGAGGAATGATCGCAGGAGGACTCGAGTGGGTCCCTTACCTCCCCGCTCGTTTTGTTATTTACTTTATACCTTGCCGTTTGGCACCGACATGTTAGTCGGGTTGTCTTGTACTTACTTTTGCATAATCGTAATTAAGTCAGACTGCAGCTGATAACAATTGTGTATACTTTTCTACATCATCTGGCTATGTTTTGTAAAGCCAGATATCAAGAACATTTTGACTGAGCGTTTGGGACGCCTTACTGCTTTATCTTACATGTTCTCTATTTCTGTTTCTTATTTGAATGATTGAGACAATAGATGTGAAATGACCATAGTGAGACTTTCATGTAGTATGCACCCCCTCGTCTTTTAGACAGCATTGATCGTATTATACGGTATTCATCTACCCGTAATACGTAGCTGGCTGAGTCATTCCCCCGCTCTCCAGTATTCTGGTTCTGGGGCGTGACAAGGTTTTAGTGGTGGCGCATGCACGTCTGATTTCAGACTTGTGGGGTGTTTTGATTTATAGGATGTCTCAATCACACATGTTCCCCCTTGATCTCATGATTCGTTATTCTCAGCCCTTGCTTGACATTCCGGTATCCTTTGGATTCATTGATCCTTCATGTCCGATTGTTTGATTGTTCTCTTGTCCCTTTTCTTAGGGGTACTTCGTCCGCATCTGCCAGGACTGGTCAACAGCAACAAGAGCAACATGGACAACCTGACCCTGTTGGTCAGCAACAAGGGCCGGTACTAACTCAAGAGGCTACCCAGGAAGAAGTGATAGTGGAACCAGCAGCTGGGTCGCAGTATCCGGATGTTCCACCACCACCAACAGTTCCACCTACCCCTGCAGAAATGGACACACCGGCTCTTCTGGAGATCATGAGAGGGATGATGGCTACTCAGCAACATCAGATGTTAGCCCAGCAGCGCATGCACGCTCAGCTACAAGAGCAGAATGTGCTACTCAACCAAGGATTGCAGACGGTATTGGAAAGAGGGGCAAGGCCAGATTCAGGAGCATCAGCCAGGTTTTGCAAGTACAACTCCCGCCGTTTCGAGGGCACGGAGGATGCCATATAAGCAGATACATGGCTTAAGGATATGGAGGCTATTCTGACAGCAGCTAAGGTGCCGGCAGAAGAACGTGTGGATCTAGTGAAGTTGTTACTTCAGGATCTCGCACGTGATTGGTGGGAATCAGAGGAAGTGGGCATCAGACGTCCTGTGGCCTGGGACGATTTTACTGTAAGATTCAAGACCAAGTACTATGGAGTTGTGGCACGATTTGAGCTACAACAGAAGTTTATCAGCCTCAGGCAGGCCGGCAAGACTGTAGATGCTTATGCAGCGAGTTCTGCAGATTGAGTAGATTTGCCCCAGAGATGGTAGCAACAGAAAGCCAGAGGGCTATGAGGTTTCAGCAAGGGTTTCATCTTGAACTCTTGCAATTGATCGAGGGGCACAATTACCAGACTTTTGATGAGATATTGACGGCGACTCGAAGGCATGAAATCACCATTCAGAGGCTTGCAGTAAGGACTGGAGGTCAGAAGAGATCTCACAGTCAGATTGAAGGAGGAGGGGGAGCAGCGCCCCGAACAACAGCACCATCCACTGGCATTCGTATCCACGATGTGGCGATACGAGGACCAGCACCACCACCCAGACAGCAGCAACAGCAACAGAAGAAGAACCAGCAACCCCCGGCGGGCTGCACTTATTGTGGGAAGATGGGACACACTAGAGATGTGTGTCGGACATTGAACGGGCAGTGTTTGATATGTGGAAATCTAGATCATCGGGTTACCACATGTCCCATGAATTCGAAGTCAGGAGGACCAGGGCAACAATTTCCTGCTCTGCCAGCACCAGGGACAGGACAGTATCGAGGACCAGCGGTAGCAGTGAGGCCGTTGGCGCAGCGTCCGTTCATGCCACAGGCTCAGATGTTTCGACAGCAGGGACCACCGATGCAGCAACACCAGCATAGACCACCCCAGCATCATCAAGAAAGAGGCCAGCAGCAGCATCAGGTTAGGCCGCAGCATGGAAACCAGCAAGGAGGTCGAGGGCAAGCATTCACTTTGTCCTTGGAGGAGGCATTGGCATCGGGAGATGTTGTGGCAGGTAACATTCTCGTCGCCTCATATCCCGCAGTAGCATTGTTTGATTCGGGAGCATCTCATTCATTTATATCTGCACAATTTGCGATACGACTAGGAATGGAGTTCGAGGCATTACCAGGGAGGTTGAATATACTCACTGGTAATGGGCTCGTAGAAGTTAGTAGAGTTATTCTAGCGTGTTGCGTTGTAGTTTGCGGGCATTCCTTACCCGCCCGGTTGATAGAATTTCCTGTTGGAAATTTCGACGTTATCTTAGGCATGGACTGGCTGAAAGACAGTCATGCGACGATAGATTGTCGTAGAGGAAGTGTATCCTTTGATATTCCAGGCATGAAGAGATTTACCTTAGTCAGGTCAGTGGCAACTCAACAAGAGCAGGGAGTAATAACGGCAATGGAAGAAGTTCAGGTTCCGAAGGTAGTTGAAGAGTTTCTTGATGTATTTCCCGAAGAACTTCCAGGGCTACCGCCAGTAAGAGATATTGAGTTCAGTATAGAATTGGCACCTGGAACTAAACCGATATCAGATCGAGTTTATAGAATGGCGGATTCAGAGCAGGCCAAGGTATATCAGCACATAGAGGAACTGAAGGAGAAGAAGTTCATCCAAGCTAGCGTATCGCCGTGGGCAGCACCAGTGGTACTTGTGGGAAAGAAGGATGGGTCATCCAGATTGTGCATTGATTACAGAAAGCTTAACGCGACAACAGTAAAGAACAAGTACCCACTACCCAGGATCGACGACTTATTTGATCAGTTGAGCAAAGCTAGAGTTTTCTCCAAGATAGATCTTCGTTCAGGGTATCATCAAGTGAGGGTTCAGAAGGAGGATATTCCCAAGACAGCATTCAGGTCGAAGTATGGGCATTATGAATTCTTAGTAATGCCGTTTGGTTTGACCAATGCTCCAGCAATATTTATGGATTTGATGAACCGCATCTTTATGCCATACTTAGATCAGTTTGTCGTTGTATTTCTTGACGACATTCTCGTATATTCTGCTAGTAAAGAGGAGCATGAAGACCACCTCAGGAAAGTGTTACAGGTTCTGAGAGAGAACCAGTTGTATGCCAAGCTCAGCAAGTATGAGTTTTGGTCGGATCACATTTCATTTTTGGGTCATATCATATCAGGAGCTGGAGTAGCAGTGGATCCCAAGAAGGTAGAAGCAGTAGAGAGTTGGCCAGTACCCAAGACCGTAGCTGATGTGCGGAGTTTCTTAGGATTGGCAGGATATTACAGAAGGTTCGTATCAGACTTTGTAAGACTTTCAGCACCTATGACCCGCTTGACACGGAAGGATGTACCATTCGTCTGGTCGGAAGAATGCCAGGCATCATTTGAGAATCTGAAGCAGAAGTTGATATCAGCACCTATTCTTACATTGCCAGTTGGACCCGAAGGTTTTACAGTATATTGCGATACGTCAGGTAAAGGACTTGGATGTGTCCTTATGCAGCATGGGAAGGTGATAGCATATACATCTAGGCAGCTTCGGGACCACGAGAAGAATTACCCAACTCATGATTTGGAGTTAGCGGCAGTAGTGTTTGCTCTGAAGCTATGGAGGCATTACTTATATGGTGATCGAGTGGAGATGTACACGGATCATAAAAGTCTGAAGTACATCTTTACTCAGAAGGAGCTGAACATGAGGCAGAGAAGATGGCTGGAGTTGATTAAGGATTATGACGTGGAGCTTCAGTATCATCCAGGCAAGGCTAATGTGGTAGCAGACGCTCTTAGCAGGAGAGGCGGCATATTTATGTTGACAACGCAGAAGCACATTTTAGAAGACCTTCAGGAGTTGGACATCGAAGTTATACTTCCTAGTGATGTAGGAGTTCTAACAAGTTTACAAGTTCAATCCGACTTGGTAGACAGGATCAAGGCAGCTCAGGCACAAGACCCAAGGATTCAGAAGCTTAGAGCAGAATGTGAGTCAGGACTCAGAAAGGAGATGCAAGTTCACGAAGATGGTACGCTTAGGTTTGGATCACGCCTATGTGTGCCTAGTGGAGATATCAGACAGGAGGTTATGACAGAAGCTCACAGTTCTCAATATTCTATACACCCTGGGGGGACCAAGATGTACCAAGATATCAAGCAGCATTTCTGGTGGAACGGGATGAAGAGGGAGATAGCTAGATTTGTTTCCCGTTGCTTGGTATGTCAGCAAGTGAAGGCAGAACAGCAGAGGCCAGCTGAGTTATTACAACCGCTTCCTATTCCGGAATGGAAATGAGAGCATATTACAATGGACTTTGTAACCGGTTTACCGAGATCACCAAGTGGTAAGGACGCTATTTGGGTGATAGTGGACCGACTTACGAAGGTAGCACACTTTCTTCCTTTCAGAGTAGGGTAATCTACAGAAAAGTTGGCAGAGTTATATATGCAACAGATAGTCAGGCAGCATGGAGTCCCTGTCAGTATTGTGTCAGATCGGGATACTCGCTTTACATCACATTTCTGGAAGAGCTTACATCATAGTCTGGGTACCAAGTTAAGATTTAGCACGGCTTACCATCCCCAGACAGACGGGCAATCAGAAAGAACGATTCAGACTTTAGAGGACATGTTACGAGCCTGCACTTTAGATTTTGGAGGATCTTGGGAGAGCCACCTGCACTTGGTCGAGTTCTCATACAACAATAGTTATCAAGCCAGTATCCGAATGGCGCCATTCGAAGCACTATATGGTAAGAAGTGCAGGTCGCCGCTTGCATGGGATGATATCGGAGAAAGGAAGATGTTAGGCCCAGAAATGATCGTTCAGACGGTTGAAGTGGTTAAGGGAATTAGAGAGCGACTTCGAGTTGCGCAGGACCGGCATCGTCATTGGGCAGACCAGCATCGTAGGCCGTTAGAGTTCTCTGTTGGGGACCACGTATTCTTGCGGATCTCACCTACTCGTGGGGTCATTAGATTTGGCGTTCGCGGGAAATTGAGTCCGCGGTACGTAGGCCCATTTGTTATCCTTGATCGGATAGGCGATGTTGCTTATCGTTTATCCCTCCCACCTTCGTTACGAGAGGTGCATGACGTGTTTCATGTATCTCAATTACGTAGGTATGTATCGGACCCAAGCCATGTCCTCGATCATTCTGAGCTGGTTGTTGGTACCAACCTGTCTTACGAGGAACAGCCTGTGTCCATTTTGGACCGAAGAGAGAAGATACTCAAGAACAGAACAATTAGTCTTGTTCGTGTTGCTTGGGGTCATCACTCCTTGGGAGAGTCAACGTGGGAACGCGAGGATGATATCCGATCACGGTATCCACACATGTTTGACTCACAAGGTATATTTCTTTCTGTATATCTTGATTGTCCTGATTCTTCATGCTTATCACCTTATGGGTAGAAACTACTTGATATCGTGGATTGATGAATTTACATATATAGTACTTGCTTTTGATATGGTAGAAATGATTGCCTGCTCACTAGAATTGCTTGTATTAGGTTAGCCCCGATGTTTCTATCTTGCTTGAATTTGAAATTCCGAGGACGAAATTTTTCTAAGGAGGGTAGAGATGTCACTCCCCGTTCCCAGAATAAGTATTTTTATACGTGTACTTCTTGAATGTATTTATTCAATATTTATCATGTATTTGTTCTGTATTTAAATTCTTCAATTTCGCGCTTATTAATTTTTTTGTATTTTATTTTTTGCTTTTTCTTGGCTCTTGGTTCATTTCGGTTCATGGGAAACCAACTTGGTTCGGTTTGGTTCAACATGGAAAGGAATGGATGGCTTGGATTTGGTGGAAAGAATGAATGGTGGAGATCCACTTGACCTTGATATAAAAGTTCTTCTTCCTCTCTCTCTCTCTTCATTCATTCACATTTACTCCTCCACCAAACCCTAACCCATTTGGAGAGGCAAGTACATCTTGCACACCATGAGGGATTTCATGCATCCCCATTTATTTTTAGTTTATGTTGTTCATCTTCTCTTCCTCTACAAGTTTAGGTCTTGAAGTTCTTGATTTCCATGGATGGTTGGGTGTAGATCTAAGTTTTAAGTTTTGGTTTTCATAGTTTTGGTTTTCATATGAATTTAGGGTTTTGATCTATCAAACATTGTTGTTTTCAAAAATAAGTGGTTCCATGTTGTAGAGAATTTAATTCTACTAAAGTTTGGCTTTTGAAAAGTTAGATTTCGATTTGTTTTGTGGAAGTTATGGAAGAAGCATTTTGTTCGTTCTATATTCATCTGCAGCAGGAGGCATATGTCGCAGTAGGCGCATGTTGCAGGAGGCGCATGTCGCAGTAGCCGCATATCATGTCGCGCATGAGCCGCATTAAGGCGCATGTCACAGTAGCCGCATATCATGTCGCGCATGAGCCGCATTAAGGCGCATGTCGCATTAGCCGCATATCATGTCGCGCATAAGCCGCATTAAGGTGTATGTCGCAGTAGGCGCATATCATGTCGCAGTTGAGCCGCATGAGGCGTATGTCGCAGTAGCTGCATATCATGTCGCAGTTGAGCCGCATGAGGCGCATGTCGCAGTAGGCGCATATCATGTCGCAGTTAAGCCGCATGAGGCGCATGTCGCAGTAGCCGCATATCATGTCGCAGTTGAGCCGCATGAGGCGCATGTCGCAGTAGGCGCATATCATGTCGCAGTTGAGCCGCATGAGGCGCATGTCGCAGTAGCCGCATATCATGTCGCAGTTGAGCCGCATGAGACGCATGTCGCAGTAGGCGCATATGGTGTCGCGGTTGCATGCATGTCGCAGAATAGGCCGCATATACATAATTTGGTTGTTTCTGACTGTTATATGTCATAATTGACTGAATTGTGGCTAGAATTTCTTTCAACTCCCAACATGAAATTTGTAGATCTTTTCCTTGGCTTCAAGAATATGTTACCAACTATTTTATACTAGTTATGGACTCGACCATGCTTAATACTAATTTGACCTTTATGCCTTGTCATGAATTGACCCCGACTGTTACTTGACTAATAATTGATCATGCGTTCCTAGTTGGAACTAAGAGACTGGCTAGTCGTCTTATTGAATTGAATGAATGAGACACGTTCATGTAATGAACTATTATACTCGATTAGCCGATCCCGAATATTGGCATACAGGCACATGCAGGCTTCAAAGTAATTATTTATTATTTAATTATTTATTTATCTTACAAAGACAGCATGTGTACTTTATGGTCAAGGCATGATTATTTCGTGGTTAATTTGATTGTTGCATCACGCTATGTAAGACCTACAACCTAGCCGCACAGGTATCGTTGTAGAGTTGCGCATATCGTACCCCGTACGAAAGTACTCATTGAATGACCATGATCCACGGCATGGAACTTCACTCAACGTAGAGACCATTAAGTTAAATAAAATAACAATGGCATGGAGAGAATGGATTCCCGAGTTCTTATATGGCAGCCCCCTTGGGACTATTAAGTGCCCGACGGGCCGGCTGGTTCCCACAGATACTGTAAATCTGTCACACGGGCAGGGAACAGTATCTGCTTATATTATTGTACATGCTATAACGGCGGACGTCCCGCTGGGACTCGTCTAACTACATGATTAGCGCAATTGATTGATTGGATAGACTAGCCTTGCTCGCACATAGTAAGAACTGAGGAATCCCTATTTTTGCATAATTCCAGGATAACTTGGGGTTCACAATAGCAAGCCGTAGGAGTTGATTGGCCGTTCAAGATGATTTGTTTGTGTATTGTATCTACTCTGTTGCCTAACTGAGATGATCAGAATGTCAGGAAATGACGGGCCAACTTCTGTCCTTGTTTGGTTGGGAGGTTGGTTCGGAGTGTCGTGATGTTATGTGAATCCTAGTAGAAAGCAGAGATCTATTATTATATCTTCTTACTTACTGGTTTAGTCCTTCATATCGTGCTCCCTTGTGGTACTTGCTATTAGAGGTCTAACCTCTCTGGTTTTGCATGGCCAGATCTAGAGCCAGTCCCCGAGGATCCAGCGTACTTCTACCTCCAAGATGGTCAATACTAGAGGAATGATCGCAGGAGGACTCGAGTGGGTCCCTTACCTCCCCGTTCGTTTTGTTATTTACTTTATACCTTGCCGTTTGGCACCGACATGTTAGTCGGGTTGTCTTGCACTTACTTTTGCATAATTGTAATTAAGTCAGACTGCAGCTGATAACAATTGTGTATACTTTTCTACATCATCTGGCTATGTTTTGTAAAGCCAGATATCAAGAACATTTTGACTGAGCGTTTGGGACGCCTTACTGCTTTATCTTACATGTTCTCTATTTCTGTTTCTTATTTGAATGATTGAGACAATAGATGTGAAATGACCATAGTGAGACTTTCATGTAGTATGCACCCCCTCGTCTTTTAGACAACATTGATCGTATTATACGGTATTCATCTACCCGTAATACGTAGCTGGCTGAGTCATTCCCCCGCTCTCTAGTATTCTGGTTCTGGGGCGTGACTGGCGGTCGCGGGGAGCCGCGGGCGAAGAGGGCCGCGGGCGTAGGTGGCCGCGGGCGGCCGGGAGGACGTCGGGGCGGGCGCCCGGGTTCAGCGGAGAGGCCGAGGGCGCGGGGATCGGGTCGGGCGGCGTCGGGCCTCGCGCGGGGAGGTCGCGGCTGGGACAGCGGCGTCGACGGAAGATCGTCGGGGCGCTCAGACGGAAAGGGGCTCGGGGAGAGGGTTTATTCTCAGGAGTTGGGAAAATAGAGAGGGAGAGAGGTAGTAATGGTGGTGGTGAACGTGTGTGTGTGTTTAAAAAAAAAGAAAATGGTTGAGAAGTGAGTGTGCTGGAGTAAAAGTAGGGAAGAGAAGTGAGGGGGAGAGGGGGAGAGTTGGTCCAACGTGGACCAGCTCATGGGAGTTTTTTTTTTTAAAGTAATCAGGATTTTCAAGTGAAAAGGAAATGGGTTCCAAATGGGTTTCCGAAAGCTGATCGAGGCTCGGGTCAGGTCAACAACCAAAAAGCCAATTATTAATTTGAAAATAATTTCGAACTCATTACATAATATTAATAAATAGAAATAATATAATAATAAATTACCAATCCATTAAATCTAAAATCTGGGTTTCACAACAGGCACAGTTGATCCCCGTCGTCGTGGGGGAGGTACGATGCGCACTGTATCGGGATGGAGGCCAAAGGCGACGGCGGCAGAGAAGGCTAAGGGCATTACTGTTGATGCCGACAGGAAAGGCCCGGGTCCTGCGAACCCTCCGACCATGACATACACTGAGGAGCAGCGGCCTCGGTCTTGGAAGGAGGTTTGCACGCTAGTGGCGACGAATAGCCCGATGTCGATGGAATTTGTCACACCGATGTCGGTTGGAGGAGGGCTCCGGGCGTATTTCCCCGCCGAAAAAATAGCGGTGGTTTCAGAATTCTGGAAGAACACTCTGGTGCTGTATGTGTTAGGGAACAAGCCGTTCTATGGCCAAATTCGGGGTTATGCGGAGCGAGTCTGGAGACCCAAAGGTAGCATGGAATTCTTCTCCAGGGAGAATGGGTTTTACTATGTTAAATTTGGACTAGCGGAGGATGTGACCAGGATTCTGCAGGGAGGACCTTGGTCATTTGATGGGAGACTTATTATATTGAATGAGTGGACGCCGGAGCTGAGATGTGAGAAGGAGGTGCGGAACGCTATTCCCATCTGGATTCGATTTCCAGAGTTCCCAGTGAAGTATTGGAGCATTCCGCTTCTCATGAGACTTGCCAGCCTCGTGGGGAAGCCGATCAAGGCAGACGAGGCCACTGCGTTCCACACCAGACTGATGTATGCCAGGGTCTTCGTGGAGATCAAAGTGGGCTCAGATAGACAATAATTTCTCGGTCACGTTTAAGGAGGACTAACTTCTGGGCCTGCAGGATAGACAATAATTTTTCGGTCACGTTTAAGGCCATTCTGAGGTGTCGGCCGGTGCTTAAGACCGCTATCTGCAGGAACATGAAAGATGGGACGACCACCGACCTCTGGCTTGATCCTTGGTTGGGTTCCAGATCTTTGCTCGAGATATTGGAAGGTCAGCTGGCACTACTAAAATACAGTAAATTAGCGACGACACATTAGCGACGGATAATTTTCGTCGGCATTAGCGACAGATTTGCGACAAATAGCCGACGGAGTACCGACGACAACCCGAAACAATTTTTATTTTATTTTAAGGGGGAAAAAAGGTCGCTCATCCGTCGCTAGGGCGTCGGAGCTATAGCGACGGATAAGTAGTCATCGCCATGCAGTCGATTATTTGGCGGAAATTGTTGAGGGAAATGGCGGGACAAATCTTCGACTACGTAGCGACGGACATTCCGTCGGCAAGTATCAAAAATAGCGACGGCCTTGCGACGGATATAAACCGTCGCTGGTCCGTCGCTAAATAAAGGGTCCAGGCTTAAATTGAAACGACGGAGGAAACTTTTCATTCCCCCCAAATTTCATTCTCTCTCCTCTCTCTCTCCCGCGGCGGTGATCGGCGACCTCTCCTCTCTCTCTCCCAAAGGTAATCTCTCTCTCTCTCTCTCTTTCTCTGTGTGGTCGTGGGTGTCGTGGGCTGCCGGGGGCGTGGGAGGGGCGACGGGGGGTGGAAGGGGTGCTGGCGCACGCGGGCGGGGCTGCGGCGGGCGGCGGGGGGCAGCGCGCTCCGGGGCAGCGGGGGGCGGCGGGGGTGACGCGTGCGGGGCAGCGCGGGGCTGGGGGGACGGCGGGGGGTGGGAGGGGCGATGGGGGGTGGGAGGGGTGCTGGCGCGCGCGGGGCGGCGGGGGGCAGCGGGGGGCGGCGGGGGTGCTACGCGCGGGGCAGTGCGGGGTACAAATACAATGAGTAGTATCGGCGATATGACAAACCCTAGTTTAAGAAATAGGATATCGGCGATATCGGTAGTATCAGCAGTTTCGGATCGGAGTATCGGATTTTTTGGTTTTGGAAACAAATAATTATCGGTAGTATATGAACTCTAAGCTATCATATCAAAACTTAATCTCTAAAACTATCCTGAAACATATCTTAACTCTAATATATGAATATCTAATTTAATCTCTAAAAATAAGATACTATACATATCCAATATATATTTATCTAAACTCTAAGCTATCATATCAAAACACACACTCTAATACACTACCATCTAACATATAAGCAATCTAACTTATATCTACTAACCTCATTCTAGACACTAACTTATTACTAACCATCTAACCGACTATCTTATACTTCTAGCATCCTTATCCCAATATACTAACTAGTAGTAGGATACCAACATATATTTTCTAAATAACTCTAACATATTTCATATCTAACTAACAAAGACCCCCAATGTCGGCATCGGTCAATATTTGGTATCGGTCGGTATCGGATCGGAACATGCCAAACCGTATCCGTATCGGCCGTATCGGATCGGTATCGGCCGATACTTTAAAGAAAATGCAATATGACAAACCCTAGTTTAAGAAATAGGATGAGAAAGTCTATTGCTTTATATATATATATATATATATATATATATATATATATATATATATATATATATATATATATATATATATATATCAAGGTTCAAAGTATCGGTATCGGACTTTTCCTATGAGTATTGGTATCGGCGATATCGGTAGTATCGGACTATCGGTATCGGTATCGGTATCGGACTATCGGACTATCGGTATCGGTATCGAACTATCGGTATCGCACTATCGGTATCGGTATCGCACTATCGGTATCGGATGGTATTGACCTTAGCGAATTGGTATCGTCCTATCCGATATGTATCGGCCGTATAGCTAGGATTCGTACCGGATCGATAAGGCCGGTACGAATCCTAGCTATACGGCCGATACATATCGGATAGAACGATACCAATTCGCTAAGGTCAATACCAATTTGATACGGCCTATACCAAACCTATAGACCGATACTAGTCTGATGCGGTCGATACTAAGTACATCCGGCCTATATACTAGCGGATCCACCAGTTACATTATATACTAATTCTGTTTAGTTTGTCTTACGATACAGATTTTCACATCCAATCTGTGATGGATCGTTATTTCGTTGATCGTACATGGATGTACAAACGACAACACGAGAGCAGAATAGGTGTGAGTGACGATTTTCAGGCAGGCGTGGAAGTGTTTCTTAAGTATGCCATGAGCAAAGCTCAGTATATGGACGGTACCAAAATCAAGTGTCCATGTCGTAATTGTCGCAATAGACGTTACGAAGAAGTGGTGAGTGTAAGAGATCATTTGACCCGTAAGGGTTTCGTACGTGATTACGGCCTGTGGTCATCGCAAGGTGAACAATATGCGAAAAGACAGATTGCGAATGCTGCTACTTACGCTTTTGATAATAATGCTACAATGGATTTTGTCGTCGAAGACGACGAATACTCTGTTGATTATGGAGACCTGCAGAACCTTGCACGAGATACGGTGTACGACGCGGCATGGCCTAATTTTGATCCGGAGGATCCTAGTCCCGAGGCGAAGGAGTTCTATGATATGTTTTAGGATGCTGAAAATTCTTTATATCCTGGTTGTGACACACATTCCGTACTGTCAGTGACGATGCGGTTGTTAAACATAAAGTCCGATTTTAACTTGCCACAAACTTGCTATGATCGGATTATACAACTAATCAAGGAGGTGTTACCGAAGGAATCAAAAGAGCTTCCAAAAAACTTCAACAAGTCGAAGATGATGGCCCGACAACTGGGACTGGGGTACGAGAAGATAGATTGTTGTCACAACGGCTGTATGTTGTACTACAAGGAGAACGAGGATATAGAAAGTTGCAGCTTTTGTAATGCGGATCGTTACAAGCCAGTCAAGGGAAAAGGAAAGTCAACTAGAAAATGACGTCCTTACAAGTATATGCATTACTTGTCGATCACGAAGCGCTTGTAGAGGATGTATATGTCTCAGAATACATCAGAACACAAGACGTGGCACAACGAAGAATGCACAAAGGACGATGGAGAATTGTCACATCCTTCGGATGGAGAGGCGTGGAAATATTTTGATTTGCGTCATCCAAATTTTGCTGCAGAGCCTAGAAATGTACGTCTGGGGCTATGTTCTGATGGCTTCGCCCCTTTCAGGCAGTCGGGATCTCAATACTCCTGCTGGCCGGTCATTCTGACCCCTTACAATCTGCCACCAAGGATGTGTATGCAGACTCCTTATATGTTCTTGACAGCTATCATATCGGGTCCCAAAAATCCGACGAAGAATATCGATATATATTTACAGCCGTTGGTGGATGAGCTGAAATAGCTGTGGGAGATCGGCGTCGCGACCATGATATTTCCAGAAAACAGAACTTTCAGATGAGAGCTTCACTGATGTGGACAATCAATAATTTTCCCGCATACGGTATGCTGTCGGGATGGAGTACTCACGGCACCATGTCTTGTCCGATATGCATGGGAAATAGTAAGGCGTTCCGCCTTAAGGATGGAGGAAAAACTTCTTTCTTTGATTGTCATCGTCAATTTCTGCCCGCGAGTCATCCTTGGAGAAAGAACAAGGAGGACGTTGAGGATGAAGGTATATTCAATGTAAGGGGCAAGCCTGTTGGGGCTAGTAAAAGACGGTGGTTGACAGACGACGAGTATGATGCCGCTCACCGATATGTCTTGTTAAACTGTGACATACAAGAAGTGAGAGATTTGGAGAAGTAAGCAGTACACTTGCACTCGTTATAATTTCTAATTTGATGAAGTAAGTGACTACACTTATATATTCTTATTTTCTCTAATAGTGTATTTAGAGATGAAGTCAAAATGAGGACACCCGATATTACCGATGAGGGACTTCAAAGAGAGGTTGATTGTACATTTCCGTCATAGTTTCGCAAATATGTAAGTAACTGAGATTATAATTGAGATTATAAATATATAATCTAAAACATTTAAATTATAAATATTTGTTTATAGGTTTTATTGCCTGAAACAACACTCACTCATGAGAGTGTTCGTTATCTGGCATTGGGACCGAAGAAGCAAATAAAGACTTGGCCAGGCTATGTCGTTAATGGCTTCAGGTTTAAGTCAACTCAGAATGCTATAAATGTCGAATTTATCAATGACAGCATCAGTACCAAGGATTCCGGTGTTTGCATAAGAGGCACCATCTATGACGACGAGCCGGACTTTGACTATTATGGAGTACTTCGGGATATTGTAGATTTACAATATACTGGCCCATATGATATGCATATTGTGATGTTGAAATGTGAGTGGTTCGATACGACACCAAAGATCGGTTGGAGAATCGATAAACAATTTGGATTTGTCGATATAAATCATCACAGGAGGTATAGAGGGTCCGATACATTTGTGATAGCAAATCAGGCTATTCAAGTCTACTATACAAGCTACCCATGGCGTCGTAGAGATCGATTTGACTGGTGGGCAGTATGCAAGATTAAATCTAGAAATACATTCAACGTTGGAGACCCAGCATACCAAGAGGACCAGATCGAAAAGTCCCAATACTTGGGATAACACTCGGATCCAATGGATGTTGAAGATATTGTTGAGAAAAATAGAGGTGTAATGCTTGTGGTTCGTATTACGTATTCTTGGAATACGTGTACGTATTTTATTTTGTATTGCATGATTTCCTTCTTGGCTTGGTTCATTCCTGGTTCGGGTTGGTTGGTTCGGCTTGGCTTGGTTTTGATTGGGTTCATGATGAACCCAAGGTGAACCCCCTACCTACCACCACCATTTGTATTTATTAGCCCTCTTCATTCTCTCTCTTCATTTATCATCTTCTTCTTCCTCATTTACTTCCTTACCTACCAGAGAGAGGAGAGAGAGGTCTAGGCAAGTGCAACTTGCTTCATGGAGGAACTCTAATTTTATTGCTTCATTCTCTTCCTTACAACATTTTAACTAACTTTAGAACTTGGCATTTTCACTTTCCATGGTTAGATTCTTGTAGATCTATATTTACTTTATTTTCGGATTTCTTGGGTCTTGATCTACTTAATCTGGTTATTTTCGAGTTTTGATGGTTCCATGTTGTAGAGAATTTCGTTCTACCCCATTTTGACCTATAGAAGTTCGGATTTGGGCTCCGGATGAAGGTTTTATGAAGCTTGGAAGGCATGGGCTCATTGTCACGACCCGGTCCCAATTGCTTGGGTCGAATCGGATCATGCCCAGCCTGCACCGTTGTTGAGACGGCGGCAGTAAGCTGTTCAGTAGCAGGTAACCATACAACAACACTATATTTGTCACAACTCAACATTCGGAAATTTAAAACTTTATTAAACTTTTACATGAAATAAAAGATACAACTTAAACCATTTTTTTTTTATACATCATGAATAAAAGAAAACTCTAGGCAAACAGCTCAGCAATCTCGAATTCCTCGTCTTGGGATCGCGTAACAAAGCCTCATCAGTGATACCTAAAATGTTGGGTCTCCAGTCAGGAGAGAGCAAAGTACAATTACGAATATCCAATAATTCAAATAATAATTTGAAATTTGCAATGTTAAACAATTTGAAATACTTTAACAATATTTTTCACAATTCTACAATTGAAAACAATGTGATTTGAGTAGGTAACGAACTATGACCGGCTTGGGATGATTCAATTATATCCTAATGATACGGTCCGGCCTATCCTCGTGTATAGGAGGAATCAGCTCGCACAATCAATGATGCAATATAGGGGTATTGGTCATAGACGCTACACTACTCCCCCAATATCCCGAGTCAATCAGATTCAATCAATGAGTCAATATTCGAACTCTAGGAGAGAGTTCCGTGTAACAATGTGGTTTAAAATTGCAATAAAACAATTACTAGATAAATTACCAAATAGACATAACTGCACTTGCCTTGTATTAGATTGACTGGAAGAACGAGTCGGTACCGAGGAGGAACGTCAGTTGTAACTTCGAGTTCCTACAATTGAGAACTCGACTTAGATTCCTGAATAACCAGACTAAGTGTGCTAGTTGCAATCTCTAGTAGTAAGTCCTAGTCAGGTTTTAAGTTGTATTAATTTACAGCTAACGATTACGTCGCAACTACGTGCGTTGATTAAGCCGGTTAATTGAATTATTTGGAAAATCACGAGAATCGATTACAATTTTGGAAAACTTTGTGTTTTCATAATATGTATATAAAATACAGTTTCTTTTAGTGACAAACAGTGAATTAATAATATTTTATTTATTTTAGCTAAACTCGTAATTAAGCCGTAAATTACGTCCTATCTACGAATATGAAATCAATCCAAAATCCACCCAAATCACATCCACCAGAAAAAGAAAAGAAAATAACTACGCTACACAAATACATGGGCACAGCTACTGGTCCTAGGGTGGGCTTATGCCCGATACATCTTTCTTTTACATTAAATAAGAAAATGACTGAATTATTAAATAAAATGCAGAATTTAAATGACTATAATATTTAGCCTAAAAATAAAATAATAAATAAAAGAAAACTAGGAGTCTCAGACTCGGTCCTTTTCCTCAAAATTCGGTTTATGCCTCAACGTCCGGTCGGACCGGTGCGTTTGCATTTCGCCGGGGCCCACAGACCGGTACGGTCGTCGCCCGAAAATCGGTTTAGAAAATCATTTTCGAAAGCCAGTTTTGAAATCAATTAAAAATATAATTTTGTAAAAATTGGGCAGCACTTCCTCTATTCCGGGACAAACCCAAAACTGGGAAGCGCGCCAACAAACACCTGCAAAATGTCCCAAACCAGGGAAAACCCATTTCCAACCAAAATGGTCCACAGAAATATCCACCAAAATTCCAACACCACAGAAATAATTTCCGAAAAGTCCGGGAATCCAATATCAACCAATTCACACCAACCCAGCAAGTAAAAACACAGGAAAATCAAACTAACGCAGCTAAACGAAAATTATAACGCAGCTATCCGGATTCCCGAGAGGGAACCGGGGGACCGATCTATCATCATCGACTCACGGGAGGGACGAACTACTCTGATTAACAGAAATTACCAAGATCCGTTAGTCAGGGAGCCGCGGGATAATCTCGGGAAAGGAATCCGAACTAAGTCGGCAGCAGGTAGAAGTTCTGAACCGCGGGAAAGTCCACGGACAGCGGGAAATCCACGGGAACAGCAAAGAACCGCGGGAAAGGGTGCTGGAAATCCACAGGGAGGGTTTTCGGACAGCAACGACGACAGCGGGGCACGACGCGACGGGGAGCTGCTGGCCACAGGGGGTGGCGCTGGCGCAAAGCACGCCGGGGCGCGGGGGCGTCGGCGGACGGCGGACGGGGCGGCGGCCTCGGGATGGCCGCGGGACAACCCCGCCGGAGGGCTCGGGGCTGCTGCGCGGGAAGGAGTTAGCCACGGAGGGTGGCGGGCGGCCTCGGGAACACTCGCCGGAGCTCGGGACAGCGCCGCGCTAGGCGGATCTGGCCGAAAAGGGCGGATCTGGGAGTCCGCCGGCTGGAGGAGGCGGGTCTCGGGGACGGGTCGGGCGGCCGGGGAGGTCGCGCGCCTGGGAATGGCCGGCAGGGTACGGCTCGCGGGGAGGCCGGGCTAGGGCTCCGGCGGACGGCTGGCGCGGGGAGCCGCGCGGTCGGGGGCGCTGGACAGTGCAGCGGGGCCGCGAAGGGGGCGGCGGAGCACCGACGGGCGCGGGGTGGCGCTGTCGGCCGGGGAGAAGGCTGCGCGCGGGGACGCGGCGCCGAGCTCGAGGGTGGCGCGCCGGAGAATGGCGCGGTCGGCGGTGAACTCAGGGAGGAGGGGATTAGGGGGTTCCTCTCCAGAGAAGAACTCGGTGAGAGAGAGAGGGTGGTTGTTCGGGGAGAGAGAGAGGTGAGAGTTAAGAGAGTGTTGCTCCTCTGTTGGAGTAGGGGAAATTATAAGAGGAGTAGTGATTGGGAGTTATAAGGGGAGTGGAAGAGTTGGACGTGGATGTGACGGTTTTAGAATGAGTAAAATGAGGAGAGAAATGAATTGAACGTGTAATGAGGTTTGAGGAGTTAAAGAATTTAATTTAGTTTAAAGAGAGTTAAGTGGGTTTTAAGAAGTTGTGCTGAGAAAAGGAATTCATTCCTTTATAATATATATTAATTTATAATTTATACACGAAATCGATCTCGGTTTCGGAATTGATTTCGAGTCGGATTTCGGAAATAGGAACGGGTTCGGATCTGGGTTCAATACACAACAAAATTTATTTATTTAATAGTAATTTTTTCCTAACCGACAGATAATATAATAATAATAATAATAATAATAATAATAATAATAATAATAAACTATATAAAAATAAGAATAATAATATTAACAATGATATTAATAACCTAATTTAACTAGAAATCTACCGAAAAATTCTATAATAATAAAAATAATAAAAATCAGATTAAGAAGGAAATAGGGCTCGGGCCTGGGTCTGGGCTCGGACTCGGGTCTGGGTCCGAAAATCAAAAATCCAATTTATTATATTTTTTGAAATTCTTTTTCACTCGAGAATATTTAATAATAATAATAATAACAATTTTGAAATACTAATAATAATTATACCAAAATATTATTTAATAAATAATTACAAACTATGGGTTTCACACTCATAGTGTTCTTCTCCTCAGAAATTTGGAGAAGAAGAACAGTTCCCTGGCGCATGGCTGTACTTGACCGCATGAGTATTCATGCGGCAAGTCGCCCCCAGCCGCATGAAACCCTTGTACTTCTAAGCCGCATGAAACTTAGTCCCAGCCGCATGAGGCTGAGTCCCATTCTTAGCCGCATGGGCTCATTTCTCATCAGCCGCATGAGTCTATATTGACTTAGCGTATTAGTGGGAGCAACTATTTAAACCGCATATGCAACTGTCACCTCCCCCAGCCGCATAAGCAATCGCATTGACCTAGCCGCATGGATCTTGCTCCGCGAGCCGCATGAACCCGAGTCCATTCCATCCGCATGAGAACCCTTTTCTTTGAGCCGCATGCGCCCTTGACTGAACCTAGCCGCATGCGCCCTTGACTGAACCTAGCCGCATGCGCCCTTGCTTATGTAGCCGCATGTGTGCCCGCTATATCGAGCCGCATGGATTTCCCTCCCCTCAGCCGCATGAGGCCCAGTCATTTCCTGGCCGCATGGACTTCCAGCAAACCTGAGCCACATGCACCTTGGGCTTCCTTCTAGCCGCATGAAGTCGCACGCCTGCTCCATGTTGAACCCAAACCCTTGGCCGCATGGAACCACTGATTCAGCCGCATGGGCTGTTCTCTTCTTGCCGCATGAGATCCATCCTGGCCGCATGTGCCTTAGCCGCATGGCTCTTCTATAGTCCTGAATATTGATATTTTATTAGATATTTTACGTCCATTTTATATCCTTACGCCTTTTGTCCTGAACTTGAAAATCATGATTTCATTTGATATGTTTGGAAACGTTCCCTGAGCATGACACGACAGTGACCCGTAGTGGTGCACTCCTGACAAGTAAACCTGACATGACCTGATAGTGGCCCGTCGTGACGCACTCCTGGCAAGTACACCTGACATGATTATCTTGAATAGCTGTTGCGACGGCTACCTGACATGATATGACCTGTATAATTAACCTGGACACCGTGGGCGATTGTGCTTGTACAAATAATCCAGTCCTGTCTTGCATCATGTCTAGGAGGGGACTCCTGAGTACCACGGTCAGGAGTACCCATTGAAATGGACTAAGGCTAATAACTAGATTAATACATTAGTCATGACGAGATTTTCCAGCTACAGGCAATCCCGTTACCTGGGCACGCCTTGGGATCTGTAGCCTGCCGTCGAGTAGGGCACATTTCCAGCACACTATCATGTGTTGCACCCTTCAAGCTACCTAAGGGTACATTCGTTTCCTGGATGATGTACCCACCTGAATTCAACTCTAATTCTTTTAACCCGGGTAACCTGGATGGTCTGCAGGGCTTGTGGCTGTAGAATAATCTTACTGCATCTTGTTAGTAACTAGGCCTGTGATAACCCTAGTTAGTTAAAGTATTAAGCCGTAATTCTTGCTTGGCCGTGAAGTGATTGGATGGAGTCTAACCAGTCTAGTCTTGCCCTGATCCTGTTCCAGATTATTGAATGACCAGAATGCTTGTATTTATTTTACCGATAAATGGTAAGAATTCCAAGTTCTGTTCAGACGAAGGGTTACAACCCCGGTCCTTATTTGGTTTACGGGTTGTAACCTGGTTATCTGAATAGTTCCATGGTTATCTCGTCGTATATCATCCTGATGTATTTTCTTTATTTCCAGTTCTTACTTTTATTTATATCTTGTGCTGATTGCTGGTTTTAGTTCCTAAGTGAAGCTTCCTTTGTGGCACTTGCTCTTTCTGGGATCTGACCCAGCTGGTTTTGTATGGCCAGATTTCGGAGCAGCTCCAGAGGATCTACCGACCTTCCAGCCAGATGGTGGCCACTAGACGGAACCCTGACAACGAGTGGGTTATTTTTGGCTCTCCCACTCTATTGTAAAAAATATTCTTTTGAGGCGTTTAGCCGACGAGCACCTGTTTAGCTCGATTGCATTTACTTACTGTCTGCCTACGGGCTGTAACATGATTGACAAATCCTAGGGTTGATCATGTATGACTAAACTCTTGCTAGTCCTAACATTTTGTAACGACTAGCTTCATGATCAGCTGAATATATAATATTTGGGACGCCTTATTATTGTATATTTAATGATCATACATCTTGTGACTTTACTTACTTGCTTGTGATTGAGACACTAGGCTTGTTCATGACCATAGGAGACTGTTGGCTTGTAGTAAACCCTCATGTATCTAGACAGCCGTGACCGTATAGCGAGATGGAATCCATTTCAATATACGTAGCTGGCTATGTCTGCCCCCGCTCTCCAGTATTCTGGTTCTGGGGCGTGACAAGAGGGGAGACAAGACTTAGCTGTCAACCAGGGAAGAAAGAGGCGTCTTGTCCCAAATATTGAGGCAGAAGAAGAAGAAGAAGAAGAAGAAGAGGAAGAAGAAGAAGAAGAAGAAGAAGACGAATTTGATGGGGATGAGGATATAGATGAAATCGACGATGAAGATAAGGATGAGGATGAGGATGAGGAGGAGGATGATGATGAAGACGAGGCCGAGGATGAGAACGAAGACGATGATTAGGTTAAATATTGTTGTATATTAAAAATACTTCCAATTACGTGAATTAAGTTTAACCTCATAAAAGCAATTACGTGAATTCATGTTTTTTTTATTTGATTATTTACTTATTGCAGATGGCACTCCTAGTCTTTTTCGTCGCGGCGGCAGTCGTCTCCCTACTGGTGGTATGTATATTTTAGTTTAGAATTTTATATTCATTTACACTTTTATATTGTTAATTATGTTTATGTGTTCTATTTACAGGTCATGATGGCTGGCCGTGGTTGTGGTGGTGGTGGTGGTGGTGGTCGTGGTGGTGCTGGTGGTCGTGGTCGCATTCAATCTTTCCGGGATGTGACCCCATCCAGCGACCCCGACCCGGAGAGTACCCCGGGCACAGACGCATCCCGCCGTCGATCGACCACTTTATCGAGGCATGAGTCTGAATCTGCTAGCGGATCCGTTCCGCTATTGGACCCACCAGCAGCGGATCCACCAGTAGATCCCCCAGTTACTGCACAGTGGGCCCAGGAGTACCCCCATACTCGGTTCCATCCGGTTACTGGGGAGTACATGCGCGGACCCGCGGATCCTCCGACGGCACCAGAGAGGCCGAGAGGCGAGTTCCGACGAGAGCTATGGCCCGCGGGGACCTCGTAAGTAAATTTAAGATAATTTATTAAATTTCTTTCATTTATTCAAGTTAATAATCCAATCGTTTCTTCTTTGTAGGTTTTTTCCGTTTAATGTTGCCATGGCTCTTGGAAAAATTATCAGGGCTAACTTCCATGGTCCCTACCTCAACTTTTCGTCGGTGCCCCCAAACTTGAAGTACGCCTGGCTCGACGAGTTGAGGGTATATATCTATATCTTCTGGTTAATTATTAGTTACTCTTTAATCAACCATTTTTTAAATTACGTGATAATTGAATTTCTATGTTAGACGACATACTGGTGGCCCCCCCATCGCGAGGACGCGATCCGTAGGACCTACAGAAGCGCTGCCTCGAAGAAGATACGGGATATGATTCATGACCTGAAAATGGGACATATGAGGCCGAATTGGGTCCGGCAGGAGTATTATGAGAACCTCTTAGGTATGATGGATACTCCTGCGTACAAGGAGAAATCGAAGAAGACGAAAGCGAACCGACAGGCCGCGGGGCTTCATACGGGGGGATCAAGGTCCCACGCAGCGACGCTTGCAGATCTGGTGAGATACCGTAAATTTATTTCACTATCGAATTAGGTATTATTAATATACGGAGTTAATTAAGTTCTACGAAAATTTCGTATGCAGGCCCAACGGGCGGTGAAGGAGGGAAGGGCGCCAGAATCGGTTACCATGCACGACGTGTTCCAGCATACGCACAAAAGACGGAAGGACGGGAGCTTCGTCGATGAGAGGGCCAAGGAGACTGATGTAAGTACTTATGTTTATGAGATTTACGTTAGAATTAAAAGTATTCGGACTATAACTTAGGTAAACTTAGGATTCACACTTAACTTAGTGAAACATATGATTTAGATTACAACTTAGGTAAATCTTATAATATAAACAATTCATTTGATAGACTGCGTATCATGAGGCCCTTAGTCGGGCTCAGTTAACTGACACCGAGGATGTCGGTGAAACGACGCCCGCCCGGACGCCCTCTTCTTTGGCCGCTCGCAACGACTTGTTCGTAGATACCGTCGGCGGCTTTAAGAAAGGGCTCTTGTACGGAGTCGGCTCCCTAGGGCCGTTGCACATGGCGACGCAGAGATTTCCACCGACAACGCCTCCTCCTGCAGCCCCGACAGACGATGATGTTAGGTCGCAGCTTACGCAGCTGCACGAGACGGTGTCGTCCTTGCGGGAGCAATTTGCCACGTACTTTCCGCCTTCGTCTGCTGCTGGTGTCGGTCCGTCTTCTACTGGTGCCGGTCCGTCGACTGCTGGTGTCGGTCCTTCTTCCGTGGGTCATCTTTCTTTCAACCCTGCTGTCCCTCTGGTACCGCCTCCGACTGTGACGGCACTCCTGGATCTCATGTCGCCAGAGCAGCTACGCCGACTTCCGAGCAGTGCCAACGACGACTTGCCGCCGTACCTAGTGGAGGAGTATATTCGTCGGTCGCAGCAGGGATTACCACTACCGGGCAATCGAACTCCTCCTCCTTAAAATATTGTAATTAAGAAATTTTGGAATATTTGTGGAAATTTTGGATTATTTGTGCTATGATCGGATTATAACGACGGATATTAGGTTACTTTTCAGGATAATTGATGTCTATTTTATATTAATTTGGTTTGGTCTATGTGATTCTTGGATAATTGGTGTGCATTAAATTTGTATGTGCATATTTGGTCTATGTGATTCTTGGATAATTGGTGTGCATTATATATTTGGTTTATGTGATTGTTGGATAATTGGTGTGCATTATATATTGGTTTGGTTTATGCATATTTTTGTGAACAGGGAACGTGCTGCAATTTTTTTCCAAAAGAATCTCAGTTAGCAACGGACTAATGACCGGTTAGCGACGGATATTTCCAATTTTCGACTAATGTTCGACGGAATTTTCGTCGCTAACTGGAGATTTGAAACTGTTTTCAGGTAGCGACGGGTGGTCGACGGAATATCCGTCGGCAAGGTTCTGGTTGTATATCATTCGACGGAATAGCGACGGACAATCCGTCGCCAAGGCAACGGATAATCAGCCACTAATAAGTCGCTCTCTCGACGACGTTGCGACGGAATCTCCGTCGACAAGGTTCTGGAAATGCTTGACATTTCTAGAACCATGGCGACGGATAATCAGCCACTAATCAGTCGCTCTGTCGATGGCGTAGCGACGGAGTAGCGACGATTTATCCGTCGCTAAGGTTCTGAAAATGTCAAGCATTTTCAGAACATGGTCGACGGATAATCCGTTAGTATTCCGTCGCTAATCCGTCCTTTGTTAGCGACGACTATCGACGGACTAGCGACGGAATGATACCCTCTGATACACTGTTACGATGGTTTACCGACGGAATATCCGTCGCTAGCGTCTACACAGTTCAGTTTTTAATACTTGAAATGGACGAAAGCCCGTCGGAAAGTCGTCGCTAATGCATCGTATTGTGAAGACGAAAAGCCGTCGCTATTTCCGTCGCGCTTCGACTACTTAGCCACGGATCATTATTAACGACGAGCCGATTGCCAACGGATTATTTTGACCAAGATCCGTCAGTTATCGGTCGCTAATACTGATTGCCGACGGATGGGCGACGGATATGGCCGTCGCTAAAAGGACATATTTTGGTAGTGTGGACAGAGAGGCGGACAGGGGGCTCACATGCAGTCGGATCATCAGAGATGGAGTTTGGAGGCCAGAAGGATATCCTTATACTGCTCAGCTTGCCGAGGAGATTCGCCTTATTACTATTGACGGTAGCCAGCATGAGGATTCCTGGAGCTGGGCCGGCCCATGTTCGGGGGGAGGGTCAGGTCTATTCTGCTTTCTTAGCTGCTATGACTTGGTTCGGATCCACCACGACCGGACTGAGGAGGTGGACTTTATTTAGGGTAAGGGGATTGCCCGAAAAATACAACTATGTGCTTACCGACTTCTACGGGGCAGACTGATGACGAGAGACAGACTCCTCAGGTTTGGGATGCAGATCCCAAATGCCAAGTGTGTGCTACGTAATGGGGAGGATGAATCAATGGGGCATCTCTTCTTTGTATGCCCGACGACCTGGCACATTTGGACTGAGCAGTGCGTGCAGCTGAGAGGAGGAGTTGGGGGTGGATAGAGACATCCGGAGCATTCTTAGCTGGATCCGAGATCACAGAGGCCGGGATCCGGGGTGGGCCAGAAGAGCCAGAGTCCGTCTCGCCGCTTCTGTCACGCCCCGCTTCCGTAGGAGCGATCGTCCTCGCTAAGGCGTGATGCCGCACGAGCCTAGATTGCTCTCATGCAAGGCAGTTTCATAACGGCCGATTACATCGGCTGCGACGGGGTCGTCGCACAGAAGTCCCAAGCAGAAACATTGAAACATGCAGCAGAAATTTAGAACAAGCACACATGAACACAAGTCATTCAAAGAAGCTCTTTATTGATATTGAATACAAGATTACATTTGTGGGCGCAAGGCCAAATTACAAGTCTCTCGTGCTCACTTTTCTCTCATTTTACAATTCACTCTGCTCTCTCGATACAATACTTGAATCCAGCGGAAGCTTCGGAAGGCGATGTCCATACATTATGTCCCGTATAAGTCTTTGTCTCTATGCGGCCGCACGCTTCGAATCGCCAAGGGACTCCGTGCCTCGACGCATCCAAGCGAGCTCCGCGCCACGAGCTTCTACCTGTGCCTGCACATGAAACACTGTGTGGGTGTCAATACTCAACTGTACTGGTGGAGTGAGCTCCTCGCCCACCCATACAAAACCGACACGTTCATTTACTTTGTGCAGCTTATAAGTCCCTTTACGATTGTCTTTCTAGTCTTGCCTTAGGATCAGTTTTAAGACTTGACGTCTAACCAACTTGTTATGCGACGACATAGTCGTACTATCATGTTAACGTGTATTTCGATCGAGGCAGTGCCTCGTCGTGCATGTACTTTGACCAAACTTGAACTCGGGACGGCAGGGTCGTGCCATACTCTATCGTAACTTAACGTGTTCGAGTCGGTGCTTCGTCGAGGTGCAACTCATGCGAACTTGGCCGTGCCAAGACTTTGCGCTTAAACTCAAGTGCCTCTAGACCAATTCTCGTGCCAACGACGTCCAGGAGGACGACTCGTGCAGGTCGTGCCTAACGACTCCCTGACTTAGCCAACTTTTTACATTACGGTCCTTTCGACTTAAAGTGATGGCACTCGACTTAACTTATGCAAACTTAGGCCAACAATGCTGATACGCGAAAGCCACTACGCGAATGCCAATATTGATACGCGAAAGCCAATACTTGATACGTGAAAGCCACTACGCGAAACCGCTACGCGAATGCCAATATTGATACGCGAAAGCCAATACTTGATACGCGAAAGCCACTACGCGAAAGCCGCTACGCGAATGCCAATATTGATACGCGAAAGCCAATACTTGGTACGTGAAAGCCTTGTTTAGTGCCGAAGCACGTGTCTTGCTGACATAAGCTATAACTCATTCCTTCCGTAATGATACAAGGCTGGCACTAACGGGATTACATCTTGCTGACTTGATACATGTCGTGCTAGACTGTCTCATGATTCGACCGACGCTGTGCTAGTACTTAACGCTATCCAAAGGCAAATATGCAGATTGTCGCTCTTGCCGACACATCTACATGAGTGGTCACTAACAATGTCAAGCTATCTTGGATCTCGGCTCGTGGGATATCGGCTCGTCCCTACATGTGTAGCTAGCCCGGAGGCGCCGAAGTCTCCCATGTGGTCATCCAGCATCCTACCTTGAGCCTCACTCGTTCCTTCCGGGCCGAATCGGTCCCTTGGCCTAGGCAACCGTTCGTGAAAACTTTACCTTGTCGACAAGTTGTCCAATGACCATGCAAGACTCAACTCGATCTGCCAATCCTTCCTTAACATGACCATGCTTTCCTTCTTTCTATCGAGACTCCCAAGTAGCGGGACCGATCTCGTGCACTTCCTTATCAAGACTTTTAGCGAGACTCCCAAGTAGCAGGACGAATTTCGGCGACAACTAGTCGCGTGGACTTCCTTTGATCATGGCATACTCTTTACTAGATCCACCGTAGCTCGTGCCTTAGACAGACCTGGTTCTATAGGCGACGCTATCGCTCAAGTCATATACAACGAGCCTTGTTCTCATGGGGCTACGCGACTTGACAACCGCAGATAGAGCGGGACAGTGCTAAAAATGGCTTCATAGCCCAGCACAACACTTATCTAACTTATTCGGGCAGCGACTCGACGAGCAAAGGCTACGCCGAGTTCCGCGTCGAGGGAACATGCTATACACGGGGTCGACTTGAACAACCAACTCTTGGGTGCCTAGACTTAAGCCAACGGGCCATGCAAGACGACTTAAACCACGGGACGTGCGAAGGCTATGCCAAGCCTTGGACGACGGGACCGTGCATGCATTTTCAAGCATTCAAGCGGACGACGCCTATGACTTAGGCTTATTCGAGTGTCGGGGCAACTTAGCAACTCAAGCCAACTTCCTTCTCCCAAGCCACAGGAACGAAGGATCGAGTGTCATTTGAAAGCACGCTGAACACACTTCTAAGACGGCCGTGGGACCTTTTCCAAGTTCTAAGACTTTTCGACGGGTCGGGATTATTCCTTTAACTATGTGCGTTCGTAGCTTTTATATTAGCCTACTTGTGCAGGTTGAAATCATGCGAGTTATTAAGTGAAGGCTAAGATAAGACGAGTTCACCGAAACTACCCCACCTGCGCGAGGAGTCGCCTCGACCGAGCGAGCCTTCGAGCAGCCGTTGCAAGGATAAGTCCGAACGCCATCGGCGTTTCGATTCCTCCGATTGACTTTGCGGGATGGGGCACTACATCATACACCACTCAGAACAAGTCTCGTCCTCGAGACTTTCCTGAATGCAAGCCATCCTACCATTTCTATGGCCAAGACTTAATCGTGCCCAGACGCGGGACTATCGTACACACTTCGCCTACGCGTTTCCTCGATTCCGAGCCATGCTCACATGACTATCAATATTTCCATTAACATGATTTCAAAATCCTCGACCATTTCCATTCTTCAAGTCTCGCTTGAACTCAACGTATCACTTGGCTGGATCATGCACGCATTCCAGGCGTCTCTAAAATATATGCATTCACCAAGCCACATGACAGAGAATTCGTCGTTCTCACTCGAGTCGTATCGTGCACATACTCAGGCGTCCCAGAAATATATGCATGTCAGCCGAATCTCGTGAGGGGTATTCCTATATTCCTGTTTCACTCCATCTATCCACACCATTCATCAAGCTCAATCTTTTCCATGCCAATTCTTTAAACTGGGCGTCTCGCCTAACCGTTAGGCCATTTCTCAAGGCTAAGTCAATGTCAGGATTGGAATCATAGTTCTCCAATAATAATGCCAACACTGACCCCAATCCTAGGGTCGAACCAAGTCAGAAACACGAGGTTTTCTACCCAAGCTCGCGTCACTCAAGTTTCTAAACATCGAGCACGATCACCTATTCGCATCAATGCATTTGTTGCGCGTATTCGAATATATTTCAAATCATCAATTCTAACCAATTCATGTATTCGATCACGAGGTCGTCTATCTTTGATAATACGTTGTGCCCCAATCTCACGCGAGTCCGATCATCCACGGTGGTTCATGAGTCACCATGCAACGCTCCCGCGGAATAATCATTCTCATCGGGGCGTAACTCTTGCTTACGTCTAGACTAATTCATTCTCGATACGCGGATTGGACCTACGCAATCCTTAAATTTGATTCATCAAGCACACTGAGTCATTCTCAAGTTTACCTTTGCGTCAAACCACAAGTCGATGCATCAAATTGCCACGCTATGCTAGTTCAATCACCCCCGCTGTATGAATTACCATACCAGCGCTCATGCGGAGTGATCGCCCTAATCGGTGCGACGCATGTACGAGGCTGGAGTTGCGCTCGCATAAGACAAGAACGTCAACGTTGTGGTTATCGACGAAGCAAATCCAAACATTTTATTTCCTTCCAAGCCAAGTTTGATAGTCCGATCATCAATCGTTCAACTAGAAAATTCTCGAGCCAAGTTTATCTTTTCCTCGACACATTTCAACATCCCGCGTATAGCATCCACCGGAACAATAACATTTGTACGATCATCATTCGCCGAGTCAGAGTACCCCCGAGTTATCGCATATCGATCTTTGATACGCTTCAATACCATCGACGATATGCGTAACCTGACGATCTTCCTTTGCAACCAATTTCGAATTGTGCGACTGATGCTATTGTCCGAACCGGATATACCACAATTCCGTTCGATTCAATCCAAGATCAAGTTCGATCTCTATTCCTCAAGCTAGTTTCAATATCGTTCTCCAAAACTCAAGTCACATTTCATTTGACCCAATCCGAAATCACAAGTGCTATCCTCTAGCTTCCTCGATCAAGACATACATCTTTATTCATCGTTCCGAGTCGTTTTCTAACTTGCGTTGCCCATTGACAAGTTGTCCGAACGATATCTCGTTCGGGACATTCGAAGTCACGACCAACTAAGCGTGACGCGTTCTAAGGCTTTGCGCGATCGCATCGCCTCACTGACATACTCGCCGTTACTCGTAATCCTCAATTTTGCTCGAATGATTTCCAAGAAAATCCATACACCACTCAGATTCGAGCCATCCTATTTAATCCACAATCACATTCGCATCATTTGCTAAGACATATTTCAGATTCGTTCGACGAATCTCTAGCGTAATCGCTCACGTCGTATCGACGCACTAAGTTGTTCGCACTATTTCTCAAAATACAAACCAATATTTCGTGTACACCTAAGCATTAGTCCGATAGCGTTCCTATCGATAAACACTCTAAGTGTATCCTCGTTCCCGACCGAGCGGTACTTGATATCGCTCGTAACTCGTTTGCACCAAAAGTCGAGGTGCACGACGCGCGGCACAACTTAGCCAAAAGGCCGTGTGCATAGCCATCCCGTGCGGACTATATTCGAGCTTTGCATGCTTACTTGCTAATGTCGAAGTAGGACTAGTTGGGCACGCACGCGAATTGCTAACTTTAGCACGTGTTTTCATTCAAGACAAGTTTGATACCGTTCGGCACAAAGGCCTATCGATGCGTTTGATTGAACGCTTGAACGAGCTTTTAAAAATATTTAGACTCATTGTATGGACATGCCGAAGGACAATCGAGAGAGAGCGCACACTTCTTTTCCCAACGACGAGCTTTCAAAACTGAAAATTTGACTTGAAGTCCAAGGACGTAAAGCCGTGCTCTGATACCATTATGTCACGCCCCGCTCCCATAGGAGCGATCGTCCTCGCTAAGGCGTGATGCCGCACGAGCCTAGATTGCTTTTGTACAAGGTAGTTTCATAACGGCCGATTACATCGGCTGCGACGGGGTCGTCGCACAGAAGTCCCAAGCAGAAATATTGAAACATGCAGCAGAAATTTAGAACAAGCACACATGAACACAAGTCATTCAAAGAAGCTCTTTATTGATATTGAATACAAGATTACATTTGTGGGCGCAAGGCCAAATTACAAGTCTCTCGTGCTCAATTTTCTCTCATTTTACAATTCACTCTGCTCTCTCTCATCTCTCGATACAATACTTGAATCCAGCGGAAGCTTCGGAAGGCGATGTCCATACATTATGTCCCATATAAGTCTTTGTCTCTATGCGGCCGCACGCTTTGAATCGCCAAGAGACTCCGTGCCTCGACGCATCTAAGCGAGCTCCGCGCCACGAGCTTCTACCTGTGCCTGCACATGAAGCACTGTATGGGTGTCAGTACTCAACTGTACTGGTGGAGTGAGCTCCTCGCCCACCGATACAAAACCGACACATTTATTTACTTTGTGCAGCTTACAAGTCCCTTTACGATTGTCTTTTTAGTCTTGTCTTAGGATCAGTTTTAAGACTTGACGTCTAACTAACTCGTTATGCGACGACATAGTCGTACTATCATGTTAACGTGTATTTCGATCGAGGCAGTGCCTCGTCGTGCATGTACTTTGACCAAACTTGAACTCGGGACGGCAGGGTCGTGCCATACTCTATTCGTAACTTAACGTGTTCGAGTCGGTGCTTCGTCGAGGAGCAACTCATGCGAACTTGGTCGTGCCAAGACTTTGTGCTTAAACTCAAGTGCCTCTAGACCAATTCTCGTGCCAACGACGTCCAGGAGGACGACTCGTGCAGGTCGTGCCTAACGACTCCCTGACTTAGCCAACTTTTTATATTACGGTCCTTTCGACTTAAAGTGATGGCACTCGACTTAACTTATGCAAACTTAGGCCAACAATGCCGATACGCACGAATGCCAATATTGATACGCGAACGCCAATACTTGATAAACGAAAGCCACTACGCGAAAGCCGCTACGCGAATGCCAATATTGATACGCGAAAGCCAATACTTGATACGCGAAAGCCACTACGCGAAAGCCGCTACGCGAATGCCAATATTGATACGCGAAAGCCAATACTTGATACGCGAAAGCCTTGTTTAGTGCCGAAGCACGTGCTTGCTGACATAAGCTATAACTCATTCCTTCCGTGATGATACAAGGCTGGCACTAACGGAATTACATCTTGCTGACTTGATACATGTCGTGCTAGACTGTCTCATGATTCGACCGACGTCGTCCTAGTACTTAACGCTATCTAAAGGCAAACACACGGATTGCCGCTCTTGCCGACACATCTACATGAGTGGTCACTAGCAATGTCAAGCTATCTTGGATCTCGGCTCGTGGGATATCGGCTCGTCCCTACACGGGTAGCTAGCCCGGAGGTGCCAAAGTCTCCCATGCGGTCATCCAGCATCCTACCTTGAGCCTCACTCGTTCCTCCCGGGCCGAATCGGTCCCTTGGCCTAGGCAACCGTTCGAGGAAACTTTACCTTGTCGACAAGTTGTCCAATGACCATGCAAGACTCAACTCGATCTGCCAATCCTTCCTTAACATGACCATGCTTTCCTTCTTTCTATCGAGACTCCCAAGTAGCGGGACCGATCTCGTGCACTTCCTTATCAAGACTTTTAGCGAGACTCCCAAGTAGCGGGACGAATCTCGGCGACAACAAGTCGCGTGGGCTTCCTTTGATCGTGGCATACTCTTTACTAGATCCACCGTAGCTCGTGCCTTAGACAGACCTGGTTCTATAGGCGACGCTATCGCTCAAGTCATATACAACGAGCCTTGTTCTCACGGGGCTACGCGACTTGACAACCGCAGATAGAGCGGGACAGTGCTAGAAATGGCTTCGATAGCCCAGCACAAGACTTATCTAACTTATTCGGGCAGCGACTCGACGAGCAAAGGCTACGCCGAGTTCCGCGTCGAGGGAACGTGCTATGCATGGGGTCGACTTGAACAACCAACTCTTGGGTGCCTAGACTTAAGCCAACGGGCCGTGCAAGACGACTTAAACCACGGGACGTGCGAAGGCTATGCCAAGCCTTGGACGACGGGACCGTACATGCATTTTCAAGCATTCAAGCGGGCGACGCCTATGACTTAGGCTTATTCGAGTGTCGGGGCAACTTAGCAACTCAAGCCAACTTCTTTCTCCCAAGCCACGGGAACGAAGGATCGAGTGTCATTTGAAAGCACGCTGAACACACTTCTAAGACGGCAGTGGGACCTTTTCCAAGTTCTAAGACATTCCGACGGGTCGAGATTATTCCCTTAGCTATGTGCGTTCGTAGCTTTTATATTAGCCTACTTGTGCAGGTTGAAATCATGCGAGTTATTAAGTGAAGGCTAAGATAAGGCGAGTTCACCGAAACTACCCCACCTGCGCGAGGATTCGCCTCGACCGAGCGAGCCTTCGAGCAGCCGTTGCAAGGCTAAGTCCGAACGCCGTCGGCGTTTCGATTCCTCCGATTGACTTTGCGGGACGGGGCACTACAGCTTCCGTTTGGCACATCTGGAAGGAGTAAAACAGACGTATTTTCGAGGGCTTGACTACCCCCTATTGGAATTCTACATAACATAGAATTCGATGTATCAGTAATGACCCCATAATATAATAATTTGGGGCATGAGAAGTTGTGATATTTATGTATTGTAATACCTTTTCCGCTATGTGCGAGTAATAAATTCACCATTATTCCAAAAAATATATATATGTATATATATATAAAATATGTGTATTCATTAGGGTTATGGTCTCCAATATATACGGCCACCAAAAGAGAGGTTTCTCTTTTTCTCTTCTGCATCCCCATCAACAAAAAGAGAGGGACAAAGAATTTGGATTTATCTTTGTCATTAAGGGTCGTAGCAAGTTGGAAGATTGAACCCCATAAAAGGACGACCGCTTCAAGATCCATCAAGCCTAGCAATGGATTCAGGTACGCTTCCGCAATTTAATTTATGTTCTTCATCTCATGAATCGACATGGTACAACAAATTTTTAACAAGTGGTATCAGAGCCTCCTTGTTCGATTTATAAGGTCGAAGTTTCAAAACTAATTTTTGTTCCTGTTTAGGAACCTAATATCGTCTGATCTAATTCAAGTGTATCGTTGACTTATAAACCACATAACAATTTTGCCATGCCGAAAAAGTATGTATGTACGTAGTCGACTTTCATAAATCTGGGATTAGATATTAGCTGTGGTTTATGATCAATGGGTTCAGCGTTTCTAGGAAATTAGTTTCTAGAAAATATGACAGAATTCCGAATTGGGCAAGGGATCCCAAGTAGAAGTTATTTTTAGACTCTTTCTGAAGTGGTTAGCAATTTCTCTCTCTCATTCTACATTATTGTGTCTAGAGGTTGTTTCTTTTGTCGTTGGTTTGTATGTCTATGGAAAAGTAATAATTTTTACAATGCCAACATGAAAGTTCTTCCAGTTTTTGCCGATTAGGATGGAACAATGCTGGTAGTTTGTACAAATCAAGTGTAGTTTTGAGTGTTCGTTACCTACTACTAGTAAGTTACAGTTGAAGGGAGAAGAGTCCCACACATAGTATAGCCCAAATTTAAAGGCATCAATTTGTTGGCTTCACCAACTCATTAACTCCAAGTCGGACAAGTAGAATGGAACTCTAAGATTACATAGTTTGTTAATTTTAGAAAATTGATCAATATTCTTTTATTTTACTCCAGCCAAAAGTATGACTTGTTTGGTTTGCCATTTGCTATATATGATACTGCATATCCTAGCTTTCAAAGTTCTAGTGGGAGCTAGCTTCCCATGACTTCTTTACGAGTAACAGGTGTACTTAACAATTATTCAAGGATAAATTCCTATTGAAAATTTAAGAGATTATATATTGAATAGTCAACTTGGGCGGCTAAAGCTAGCATGACATGTCTAAATTGTTACCTATAGCTAAGTAGTAGATAATAGCATTATTTAAGAGCAACATGTTGGAGTATTCGTATCATGTTCCATATGTTGTTGTTGTTCTCTGGATGCATATTCTCAGTAGATTATTACATAAATTTTATTATGTTGATAATATTCAATTTTGTCAAATTAAAATTTATGCTTATGCTTTTGATTACTTTATTTCAGTAATAATCTTATAAATATGCATGTATATAAGATTTTGGACATGATTCGGTTTTGTAAAATTTAGTCAACATTCAAATTTTTTGGTGCCTTTTGTGACTAGCAATAGTCGTCTAATATTCTAAATAGACCCATTGAAACAAGATGTCGCCAAAGTGACCTCTCTTGCGTAGATAGTCTATGAGGGATGTTGGATGTTTGTGTGTGTAAATTCATGCGAGTATTAGCCGGCCCAAAGGAAGGTTAATACTTGGCCGAATTGCATACATACTTGTGGTGATAAATGTGTGACAATTATAAGGATTACATGTGAATAATAACCCGATCCAAAGATAGACTTATTATTTGACATGACTTATTGTCAACGTTTGATCATTACACCAAGAATACCACTTGCAGTTAATATCACTGTCCAAAGACTTGATATTAATGATGTACTAGGTGTCACGCCCCGCTCCCGCAGGAGCGATCGTCCTCGCTAAGGCGTGATGCCGCACGGGCCTAGGTTGCGTCCGTGCAAGGCTAAGTCCAGAAACGGCCGATTTGAGCTAGGCCACAGAGTCGCACAGAGTGTCCCCATTTGCAGCGAAAAGTAAATGAACACAAATTGAAGCGAATTCAACTCTTTATTGATATTCAAGAAGTTTACAAGCGGCGCTAGGCCGATATTACAAATCGCTCAAGCTCTCTCTCTCTGAAACATAAAAGGCGTGCCAAGTGGCTTACAACATGGAATGATTCATGGCGATGTTCCGATACATTATGTCCTGTATATGGTGCTTCAGCTCCTTGCAATGCTCCAAGGCTCCAGAGATAGCTCCGCGCCTTAGCACGTTCGATGGAAGCTCCGCACCCGCCGGCGTCTCCTGTATCCTGTAAGCAAACTGTGGGGTTATCAATACATTGTTATGCACTGGTGGGGAGGCTAGCTCGCCCATAATGCTATCATTACCAAACACGTTCCATTCACTTTTGTGCATCTCTATCATTCATTGTCTTTCTAATCTTGCCTTAGGATCAATTTCATGGCATATGTCATAACCTATCCCGTGTTGCCAAATTCAAGTGTCGCATGAAAATACATGCACGACTTACCCATACTTACCGTCCGGTCTTCCCTGTCCAACGTAAACCAAGTTAGTCAACAATTTATATGAAATAACTTAACGTAGTTCATGAAAGCATTCAATGTCAAGTGCGTGTCCTTGTCTCGGGTTCTAGCACGACGTAAGCACGTTTTCTAACTCGTTTGCTCAAAGTACTCTTGATCATTTTGTGTGTTATATTCAAGCCTATTCAGAAAGTGCTTTGTACAGTTAACTTAGACTACTTTGATTTCAATGCAAGGACTTGCACGTGGATTGCCACCAGCAAAGCCCGCTTAAATCTATATGCACCGATCGCTGGCATCACAAGCCATTTTAGACACATCCAAGCCGTGGTATTTCTCAACTAGCGTAGGGTGAGGACTGGCACACAGCCCGTTAGTCTCTTGAAATACTCATGCACGTACGTCCCCCGGGTGGCCGAGTCCGCACCCAGGCAGCCCGTAAGCCATGACTTGATCCCGCCTAGGCCGGCCACGATCCTCCCTTTGATCATGCCACAGAATCCGTATCACCCGTGCACGGGTCCGTCTACAACCATTTCGTATTTTATTGTCATAGGCTAACCCTTAGCCACAATGCGTTATCGACCAGGTTGGCGTCCGTGCAGCACGGGTAGCGAGCCCCGTTGCACGAGCCCGTCACACCTGTCGCTAACCATTCCTTTCCTTTTTTTCTTCAATTCATTCCTTCTTTTCTTTCTTTCACTTGTCCATTCGTTCATTGATTCATTTTCTATTCATCCTTTCGTTGATTCATTCATTCACTCGTTTATTCGTTCATTCTTTTATTTATACATTATGCAACTTCCCGTGCGGGAGTCGCCTTGGCGACCCATCGGTCCCATAGTCTTTCAATGTTGCTAAACTCTACTCGGAACGACTATGTTGATAGTCTTCCCGTTTCATTGTTGTAAACCATTCATTGTTTTTATTGTTGAACGCATAAGGGACTTGAACGTAAGCTTGTGCCTTAGCACGAGCGTGGAGCGCGGTGCGAGAGTTCTCGTATTTTCCATGTTCCTTTCCATATTCTATACAAGCATACAAGATGGGATTAATCCCTTAGCTAGGTGCGTTGGGTCATTTATTAGCATGTGCGGTGTTATCGCCTAGCGATTTCAGTGATAGTATCCGTATTATTATGTGTCTAGGCTAAGCAAAGACGGGTTCATTGGAGCCACCCACCTTAGCGATGTTCGCATCGGCCGAGCGATACTCCGAGCGCGCCTTTGAAAGTCTAAGTCTGGATTCATCTTGACGGGCCAATGTAAGCCTTGCATCGATTCTTCATCTGGTCGATGCCAACTCTTCGGGTCGACGGCTCGTTTGAGTCGTTGCACTTGCCGTTTGAATCGGCGTTCCGCTAGGGCGGAGCGGGTCACTACATAATACACCACTCAAAATAAGTCTCGTCCTCGAGACTTCCTGTGTGCAGGTCATCCTACCATTCCTTAACTCGCGTCGTCGTGTTTCTTAGGCAATCCCTATCGAACGGCTCTATCGTTCTATGGCACCGAACTATACTCGATACCTTTTCAAGTTCTGTGTCGCATACGTTTGGTCGATTTTATTGAATGGCTTTTCATTCATTTTAGAGTTGATGGTTCTTATTCAATTGTCGTGTTTCCTTCGACTTGGTTGCTACTTCGACGTATCATAGGACTGAAACGGTCGCACGAGGTGCGTTGTAGTTCGTCAAATGTGAGAGACGTAAGCTGAGGCAAACTCACTCATCCGTTCATGCGCATCTCAACACCCACTTGCAGCTGCATTCGAGTTCATCATATCGCTGAGTTTGGATCGTGCACGCATTCAAGGCGTCCCCCGAATACGTACATTTCAACCAAGCTTAGCGACTAGCGAAGTCAGACAAGCTACTCGTGATAGTTTCGATTTGCCGATCGTTTTGCTAACTTCGATTTAAAATCGAACTCATGTGTGTATCACATATCATTTATCTCGGTCCTCAAGATGATTCGATTCGCTTCTCAAGCGCTCTTGTCAACGAAATCAATACGATTTCTTCTTAGCGGGGTCGACCAAGTCTAAGTAATTTCCGTCCAATTCCAGATCAAGTATCGCACTATCACCGAGTACGTCTTCCAATCAATGATTCAATTTGTTATCCCAACTTTACTTGCGCATCATCCATTCCTATCATTCGCTTTGTTTGGGGCCAATCTCATCGTCGTTCACGCACACTCCCTGTTCTCCGTCCTACTCTAAGTCTTGCTGCCCCAAGTCTATCGTCCGTCCAGACGATACTCTAATGTCAATCGCACAGGTTCAATCACTCGGCATAGGGTCGTCCGCCTATCCGCTAGGTCAGCTCACAAGGTCATAGTTACACGTTAGGTCCGTGGCTCATCGTGCAAGGTCATTGCACGACGCTCTCCCCAAATCCTATGGTCAAACCATTTGTTCGCTTGTACAGGAGTTTCTACCCAAGTTCGTTTCACTCAAATTTCTAAACATCGAGCATGATCACCTAATTCGCATCAAGACTTACGTTGCACATATTCAATTCCATTCAATCACTAGTTTTAACCAATTCATGTATTCGATCACGAGGTCATCCAGCTCGACAATACATTGCGCCCCAATCTCACGCGAGTCCGATTATCCACGGCGGTTCATGAATCACCATGCAACGCTCCCGCGGAATAATCATTCTCATCGGGGCGTAACTCTTGTTTGAGTTTTAGACTAACCCATTCTCGATACGCGGATTGGACTTACTCAATCCTCAAGTTCAATTCTTCAAGCACACAAATTCATTCTCGAGTCCACCTTCGCGTCAAACCACAAGTCGAAGCAATCAGATTGCCACGCCATCCAAGTTCAATCACTCCTGCTGTATGAATCACCATATCAGCGCACGCGGAGTGATCGCCATAATCCGACGCGACGCATGTGCGAGGCTGGAGTTGCACTCGCATAAGACAAGAACGTCAACGTTGTGGTTGTCAACGAAGCAAATCCAAGCATTCACATTTTCATCCAAACCAAATCAATTCGATAGTCTGACCATCATACGTTCAACTAGAAAATTCTCGAGCTAAATCTATCTTTTCCTCGACACTTTTTTTAACATCCCAAGTATAGCATCCAACGGGACAATGATATTTGCACGATCGTCATTCGCCGAGTCAGAGTACCCCCGAGTTATCGCATATCGATCTTTGATATGCCTCAATACCATCGACGATATGCGTAACCTGACGATCTTCCTTTACAACCGATTTTGAGTCGTACGTTGATGCTGTTGTCCGAGTTGGATATTCCATAATTTTATTTAATATTCAAGATCAAGTTCAACTGCTATTCCTCAAGCTAGTTTCAAGATCGTTGTTCAAACTCAAGTCACAATTCATTTGAATCAATCTGAAATCGTACGCGCGATCCTCTAAGTTTCCTTGATCAAGACCATTCATCTTCATTCATCGTTCCGAATCATTTTCTAACTTGTGTTGCCCATTGACAAGTTGTCCGAACGATATCTCGTTCGGGACATTCGAAGTCACGACCAACTAAGCGTGACGCGTTCTAAGGCTTTACGCGATCGTATCGCCTCGCCGACGTACTCGTTGTGTTTCGTAATCCTTAATTTTTGCTCGAATGATTTTTCCAAGAACATCTACACACCACCCGGATTCGAGCTATACGATCTAGTTGTCGATATTTATTCTTATTCTTCTACGAACTTATCACATACACCACTCGGATTCAAGCCATACGATCTAGTCCTCAATCACGTTCGCGTCATGCGCTAAGACATCCTTCAGATTCGTTCGACGAATCTCTAGCGTAATCGCTCACGTCGTCTCGACGTACTAAGTCGTTCGCATTAATCCTCAAAATCCACGCCAATCTTTCGTGCACGCCTAAGCGTTAGTTTGATGGCGTTCCTATCGATATACACTCTAAGTGTATCTCCGTTCCCGACCGAGCGGTACTTGATATCGCTCGCAACTCGATTGCACCAGGAGTCGAGGTGCGCGATACTCTGCACAACTTAGCCAAAAGGCTGCGTGCATAACCATTCCGTTCGAACTATACTTTGGTCTCGTGTACTCGTTTGCTGTCAGCGTAAGCTCATTCAAGCACGCACTGCGTTTGCTAACTCTTAGCATCGGTTCCTTCCAACTCAAGTACGTCGTGGTTCGGCACAAAGGCCTTCGCCTATCGATCCCTTCAACCGAGTACTTGTACGAGCTTTTGAAAATATTAGACTTATTGTATGGAACATCCCAAGGCACAACGAGAGAGAGCGTACACTTCTTTTGTTTCAAAATCGAGCTTTCAAAACTGAGAGAATCGAAATGAAGTCCAAGGACGTAAAGCCGTGCTCTGATACCAATCTGTCATGCCCCGCTCCCGCAGGAGCGATCGTCCTCGCTAAGGCGTGATGCCGCACGGGCCTAGGTTGCGCCCGTGCAAGGCTAAGTCCAGAAACGGCCGATTTGAGCTAGGCCACAGAGTCGCACAGAGTGTCCCCATTTGCAGCGGAAAGTAAATGAACACAATTTGAAGCGAATTCAACTCTTTATTGATATTCAAGAAGTTTACAAGCGGCGCTAGGCCGATATTACAAATCGCTCAAGCTCTCTCTCTCTGAAACATAAAAGACGTGCCAAGTGGCTTACAACATGGAATGATTCATGGCGATGTTCCGATACATTATGTCCTGTATATGGTGCTTCAGCTCCTTGCAACGCTCCAAGGCTCCAGAGATAGCTCCGCGCCTTAGCACGTTCGATGGAAGCTCCGCACCCGCCGGCGTCTCCTGCATCCTGCAAGCA